>CM016729.1:0-600000 GCA_005771605.1 Scutellaria baicalensis
TTTAAAAATTGGGTAAAAAAGTTATTTTTTTAAAAATGAGTAAAAAAGTTCCATGACTTATGAAAATGGGTATTTTGGAAATCCTCCCAATATAAATGATGGAAATTATATCCTGCTACACTCACCACAGAAACTATATTGCGTGGCTATATATGCACAACATTTTAAGAGTAATTAATTTATTTTTCTAGCTTTAGGAAGAATTATTTACAATTTAACCAATTCCTTTATTTTTAGGAAAATATAGCACATTAGTAATTACAAATGACAACCAAAGATGTCACAACATGATTTTTATATGATTATAAATGCTCCTTTCAAATAAGAAGAAGATTATAATGCTAGTCCCTTTTTTCAAGGATTTGGATAATCTATGATTACTTGACAATTAGTATTTTACTTTATATTTAGTTAAAAATAAAAAGAAAATTTATCTTGAACTATAAATCATTAGTTTAAATCATTAGTTCTCTCATGGAAGTGCGAAAATTCAGAGCTTGGAAAGGCGTCGCTCATTTTATGAGAGCGTTTCGACGGAGTTTAATATAACCTTATGTGAGACAGTTATTGATCATATTAATATTGAAAGTATTGACATGATTTATATAAACCCCATTTTACATAGAATTTCAAGTAAGATTGTGTGCTTAAAATTTCCTCCTAGGAAAAAGCTACATTTTTCATTTTCAACGGACCATGATATAAATTATTGGTGTGGTCTTGGATATTGATGATTGATACATAAAAGTTTGAACTGACCAACTAAAAAGGACATTGTAGAACATGAGACATGCAAGTGGAATTTAAAATTCACATGTAAGCTTAATTATTAGAAAGCAATTGGTGCATCTATTTCAAAATAATACTTATTTCGTCCCAAAATAAATGTCGTTTTTGACTTTTGTACATAAATTGAGGAATGTGATAAAAAAATAGAATTTATCCCTATTTAAGTTTAATTAATGAGGGTTTTTTTTTTTATCTTTTTAACATTTAATTGAGATGAATAAATAAGGGCATATTTGGTATATTGCATGTAAATATATCTTGGAATACGAAAATGACACTTATTTTGGGACAACTTTTACTTGCTAAAATGACATTTTAATTTAATGTTATCAAATATCAATTCGCACCATATAATAATTACATCAGTATACCATATATGAGCAATTATTTGGACAAGTTCAACAAACTGAAGTTGAGGGAATTAATTTGAATAATTACTACACTTTCTCTACATGGTGAGACACATAGAAGCTAAACATTTAGATATATCCAACTTAATATTGCCTAAAGTAGTAGTTGAATGGTATTAATTCAATAGTAAATTAAAATCAAAGTTTTGTCTTGTATGAAGGATAAGAGTCAAAATCAAGCATTCATGGCAACTTTCAATTATTATTAAAATAATCACTCCATCTATTTATATTTACACAAATTTAAAAAAAATTGAAATTTAGATTATCTCCATCTTTTATTGATTCTAGCACTGAATGAAACATTAATGTTTTGTTTTAAAAAATATATACGGATGTTGAAGTGTAGTGATTTAGTATACATTTAATTAATTATATATGTGAAATTACGAATTAAAATCCTGTCGAAAGGCTTTACAGGGAAAACCAAGTCGGCTTAGCTGAGCTAAAGAAAAGATATAGCTGAATGAAACATTAATCTTTTGTTTAATGTTCTGTCTTGCCGAGTCTTGCAAAGGTAAGGAACTCAAGATTCAGACAAGTCTCATTCCCTGCCCAGAACAAGAGCTATGGGTGGGAGGTCCTTGTCTGTCACCAGAGTAACAAATACTCCCTCTGTCCCGGTTGAAGTTGCCTACTTTGATCGGACACGGAGCTTAAAAAAACGCAGTTGACTCTTACTTTTTACTTACTTTTTGATTAAAAAATGTTTTTTTATAATTTTTGTTTTATAATTTCTTTGTCATTTATGGACTGGTAAATTGGATTGGGACTAATCAAAATGGTAAGTAGACAATTTCGATCGGGATGGAGGGAGTATGTCTTTGTAGGATTTACGAACATAGTTTATAAGTCTATTTTTGTGGGGAAAATGGAGTATTATATTTGTCTCCATAAACTTATAAAGGACAATAACTTTCTCTCCCTCTCAACTTGATGATAATAATAATATAATATATTAGAGTGACACTTGTGTGTTCCTGGGGTACGATGCCCACAAATTAATCATCATATGGTATTACATATGTATTCTAAGGTATCATGTGTATACTCTTCAGGTATCATGTGTATATTCTTCAAGTATTACGTGTATATTCTTATATACATATGATACCTGTAGAGTATATTTATAACACCAAGAAACGTAACACATGTAGAGTATATATATAACACCTGAAAAACATGTATATAACATCTAGATCTGTGCCCCAAAGGTATATAAGTTTTTGCCAATATATTAATGGTTTGTTTGTATAGGCGCATTTGAAGAAATATCAAAATCCAAAGAGGCAAATCAGTGGTGTGTGGATATATATGTTGGAAAATCATCACTTTTATATATTTTCAATTAATTTTGAGTTATTGGGCTATCATTCATTTTAAATCCTAAATTTCGAATTAATTTATCCAAACAAACATGGTGAGTTGCACCGCTATCCACTATCCAATCAGATGCAAATGATGATGAAGAATGAGTAGGTGGAGGTGGAAAACCAGGAGGAGAAGAAGAGATAGCAGTAGAAGCAGTACTCAGGAGATTAGCCTGAGGAGATGAAGAGCTGGAAGCTTCAAGACCAACGTATGAAACATCAAACCTCTTGAAGCATTTGATGGCAACATGATTTGGTTTGCCACATATCTGGCATACAACTTTACCACGGCCAGAAAATCGACCTCGACCACGACCACGTGAGATGAAATTACCTCGGCCACGATCAGAAGAGCCTCGAGCAGCTCCATAGTGAGCACTAGGAGAAGCAACTCCAACATGAGCAGAGACTGTTGCTTGTTGACTTAAACGCATTTCATGAGTACTAAGCATAAATTGAACCTCAGCCAAAGTGAGAGACTCACTGTGTGTTGTGAGGTTAACCACCACATTCTCATACTCAGATCCCAATCCACCCAACACATATAGCACAAGATCACTCTCATCAATACCTTGCCCAGCCGCTCGGAGTTGATCGGCCAAAAGTTGCATTTGCATGACATAATCAGCAATCGGAATATCACCTTTCTTCTTCGTTTGCAACTGAAACCTGAGATTCATAGCTCGTGCCTTGGATTGAGATTGAAACAACTGATCTAAAGAACGCCAAATCTCAAATGCATGAGTGAACCTGCTCACAAATCCAAGCATGCATTCAGAAATAGAACAAAGCAGCCAACTCTTGAGGAATTGATCCTTTCGAATCCAATCGATGAACTCCTCACTTCGAATGCGAGTACCATTGGCTCCATCAATAAACTCTTGAGGAATCGAATCCTCATCTCCATGAAGAAATCTGTCAAAACCATGGGCAGTGACTGTCGCAACAACTTGCGATCGCCAATAATAGAAGTTTGATCGATCTAACCGAAGAGTTAGTGTGGGAAAAGCTGGTAAGCTGAAATTCGCCATGAGAGCTCAGCAAGGAAAGCAGGCTCTTGATACCATGCTAAGATTAGAGACTGAAAATATATTTTCCATTGATGAATTATGAGAAGGATTACAAGCATATATATAGATACAAAAAGATCTAGAATATTCCTTGCTGAGCAAAATATCCTAACCAACTCTAACTAATCCTAACTGAAAATGATGACATGGCAGATGATGAATTACTCCTTAGCAAAGCCATGTATGTGTGTGCATGTGAATTCCAAACGTATAGACTATCACTAATAAACCATATAATCCATTTGATATATGGACTTAAGGAGAGATTTGAAATTTTTATTAATATAAATTCACTAGTGGCGTTTGGATAAATATGAGTTTCAAATCCATCACTTCCATTTGAACTAATCTTTGAGTAAATTTGAAATTTATTCATTCCAAATCTTGTATTTGAAATCACTATATTAAAACACAACCTTGGATAATTAGTGTAACTCTCCAAAATTATATGTTATTATTTGAAATGTCAAATAATCATTAGGTTTAGGCATTATTGCTTATTGGTCTACAATATGATTGTTGAGTGGATTTGTATACGTATAATCATATTGACATATAACATATTCGACATATATATAATTGTTTGGTTTTCATTTCAAATTTGTTTGAATTTAAGGTTTCTCTTAAATTCATGGTCTATTTATCTCGTTATTTAATTATTGTATTTGATGGGTCTTCACATTTTAGGGTCCATTGGGGGGGGGGGGGGAGTTTTTCTACTTAAATGATATAATCTATATCTATATATATATAAAAGCAGGATATTCTGCCAAAAATAACTGCAATAAATTATCTACCTATTAAATAATTACTATTTTAAGAAACCTATTAATTGCTTTCATATTGTATTTATTATAAGAAACTCAATACAAATAAATTAATACAAATAA
Source organism: Scutellaria baicalensis (assembly GCA_005771605.1). NCBI lineage: Eukaryota > Viridiplantae > Streptophyta > Magnoliopsida > Lamiales > Lamiaceae > Scutellaria > Scutellaria baicalensis. Next base: position 4,530 of record CM016729.1, read on the forward strand.
ACCTATTTATTGTATTTTAAGAAACTCAATACAAATAAAAATAAATAAACCTATTTATTGTATTTTAAGAAATTCAATACAAATACATGAATATTTAATTTAAGAAATCAATTATGATACTCAATTTAGTATTTATTGTATAGAAATTTAAAATAAAATAAATAAATAGATAAATAAGATGAAATAAGGGATTATATATTTATTATCTCTCATCTTATTTTTAAGTACTTATTTTAAAGGGTAAATTACAAAAAAAAAAAAAAAAAAAACTCCATCTATCGACTTTTTTCAAATTGCAACCTAATTTTTTTCTTTTTATTCAGATTGTCACCCAGTCTTTCTGTGGTTTTATCGATTGCAAATTTTTCGGCTAAATGAAGATTAATTTGTTCACTTTGCAACCTAAATGTTGTACTTTTTTTTTTTTAAATATAATTGCAACCTGAACTTTGTGTTTTTATCAGATTGCAACCAAGAATGAAAATTTCGATTCCCGTGGAAACATAGATAACTTAAATTCACGAAAATATCGTGAAAATATCGATATCAATGGAAATATGATACATACATTTATTGTTAATTTTCTTATATCTACCAATATATTCCGATATTTTCTCGATATTTATTGATATTCCATCGATTTTTTACTGATATTACATATATTTCACCAATTTTGACCAATATTTCCTTGATATTTATTTTATGAATATCGATCACACTTATATAACATAAATGTCACACTCATATATATAACATAAATGTATCAGTGTGAAGCGAAAAAAAATCATGATTTGCGATTGGACAAACAAATTAAAGTTTGGGTTGCAATTGGATTAAGAGAAAAAGTTTGGGTTGCAAAGTGAAAAAAATTAATTCATTTGCCGGAAAAATGACAGGAAATTTTGCAATCGGCATAACCACAGAAAGACTGGGTGGCAATCTTAAAAAAAACAGATTAGGTTGTAATTTTTAAAAAGTTGATAGCTGGGGTTGTTTTTTGTAATTTACCCTATTTTAAATCAATTTTAAATATATAATATATAAAATCAATCATTATTTAATGATCTTAAATTTAATATTCATATAAAATTTATCAAATTGAAATATAGAAATGTATGTATGTGGGCTTCAATGATTTTTTATTTTTAAACGTTTTTATGATATATAGTATTAATTTATTGTAAATTTGATATTAAAATGTAGAAATAAAAAAAATATTATAGGTGTACCTAATAGATTACACATATAAAACATATCAAATAGAAAAAATTAGATTAAAATTATTATTGCAAGTTAACCAACTTATTCATTTTAAATATACAAATATTTTATTTTATCTTTCTTATTTTATATGTATTTGTTGTCAAATTTTATTTATATTTATATTCTGATTAATTGAGGTGACATAAAAGATTGGATAGGAGTAATTTTTCTGTTTTTTCACAAATTAAAATTTCATCATTCTTAGTCCGTGATATATTGACTTATCAATCTTATATTTATTATTCATAATTTTTTTTATTCAAAATGTGTAGATTAAGTCCAATTTTGAATTGTTTCGTTTAAATAGATAGCTAGAGAGAATTTCATATATTTGATAAGCTGATATAATCTTTTATTTGATTTAGAATAAATGAGTTATATGTGGCATTGAACCAAAAAAATTTATTAAAATACGTGTGTATTTATAGTTATAAATGCCAATAAAATATAAATTTATTTATCTCAATACTTAAATCATAACATTTCTAATACATATAACTTATTTTTAGATATTAAATTTATTTTTAAAATTTCACTATCCATGTAATGTTCTGACACAATTTTTTTTATTAGTTTGTTTAATCCATAGATTAATATATTACTTTATATATTTCAAATTTCTAATATTTTCGAATATAATTATTTATAATGACATAAATTCAAAGTTAAAATACCTAACTTTATACTAATACAAATTAAAAAAGTATCAATATATTTTTGTTAAAATAATAATCGTTACATTTTATATGTTATTATATTTTTTTAATAATTATGTATATAACATACTGTGCAACGCACGGGTACACTACTAGTTTAACTCTAAAAATAAGAAGGAAAAAGAAATTCTCTCACTCGAAAAGTGTAGCTTAAATTAATAAGATTTTATTAATTTTAGTTTTGAAACTTTCTGCTGCTAGATACTACAATCAGTGTTTTCATAACCGGACCGGACCAGCTAGTTCAAGGGAATCAGTTCTGAAACCGGTTCGAAAACAAGCTAATAACTGTTTTTACGGTCAACCCGGGATAAACCGGACAAAAACCTGTCAAACCGGTTATAACACTTTTTTTTTTCTTTTTAATTACATTTTCACTTAATATTGACAAAAATGGTTGAAGGAAATGATGTGATATGATCAAGTTATCAACTATCAAGATTCAAAATGTTTTACTTTGTCATTTTATCTATCTTAAATTTTAGTATTTAATATTTTAGTTTGAGACCTAATTATGGATCATGAGGCATGTAGTTTGACACTTTATGACTTTTGTGTTGCTACTTTATGACTTATTGTGTTTATTTCAACTAGTACTCGCACTCGCGCGATGCGCGTTTTGTGATATAATGTTGGTAATACTAATTATTTCATAATATAGTGTAAGTAATTTTAGTATATAAAAGACAATATAATATTTAATAACTAAGAAAGTATAAATTTGCTTAAGATAATTCAATTCACAATAATATATTGAAATTATACACATCCAATTCACTAATCTATTATTAATTCTAGAAACAAAAGTATCAATATCAAGATCTTCAAATCAAAATTGGAAATAATTTTACCTGTAAACTTTGTAAGTTTTTTAAAAACTTCTTTATACACAAAAATTATAGTCAAAACATTTTTTTTATCATCTGTGTTACAAACTAATATCTTTAGTCACTTAAATTAAATAAATATACTAAAAAAAGTAAAAAAATTATGAATTAAAAATCAAATTCAATTATTTAAATTAAATACATGTGTGTGAGTATGTATATATAGAAGCATTACATAATAAAATTAGAAATTTTCCGTAGGAACTTGATGCAAGAATTGTCAATTATGTATTTTCAACTGTAATATCCATAAAAAAAATAATAAAAAATCCTATAAATAAATAAATAATTACTTAAAATTAATGTTTTTTTTTGATAAAATAATTAGAAATAACCCATAAAAATAATTTAAATAAAACCCAAAATTAAACCCTTAAAACTTACTTATGATAAATCTCCATAGAAGATTGACAAATGTAAAATTTAAACCTAATAATAAGTAAAAGAGGGGATTAATAAAAGATAGACTCAAATCATAAATTCCAAATAAATCTCTACTTTTTTTTAACAAATTTGAAACGTAGTGAAAATATCTTCATTCCTTCACCTATTATATACCCAATAACAACCCAAGAAATATCATAGGTGCACAAAGAAAATATAGTGAGGTAATTTCTGAAAATTCCATTCTCTTCACCTCCAAAATGGAAAACAGTTTGCAAATCTGATTTTTGATCTTTGAATTCGTAAACACAAAACCCTTTTGTTTTTCTTCCACCACTTCGTTTTCTTGTTTTACCACCATTCTATCATTCTTTAGAATATGTATTAATAGTAAAAGGAGGAAGAAAGTGGGAGAGAGGAAAAGTTGTAAGAGAAGGGAAGAGAGAGAAAATTGTGATGTGAGAAAGAGAGGGGGGAAGAGAGTGAGATGATGAAGAGAGAGGGAGGGGTTCTGAGAAGTGAGAGAAAGAGGAAAGAGAGGGGAAGAAAGAGAGAGAGAGAAGGGGGTATCCGAGGAGGAGTGAAGGAAAGAGAGAGGGAGGATGAGATGATTTCTTTTCCTTATCAGTATTATTAAATTTTCAGTGTATTAAGTTTTATTTCCTTCTCAGTTTTATTAAATTTTCAGTATACTAATTCTTCCCAAATTAGTTCTAATTAATTCCAGTTTTCAAATTTCTAAAAAAAAAACCATATTCTATTCTATTTTCGATTTCTGAAAATTCAAGATTTAATCTTCCTCGATTTTCAATCATGTGTTAGTTTAACCCTTAAGTTTTTTATCTCAAATTTCCAATTCATATTCCAAAAATTTATAGTATCATATTCATTACATGTTTCCTTTCAGTTCTTCCAATTAATAAATTATTAAAAAATATTAATTAAATATATTCTAAGTCACAAAATATTTTATTTGTAGGAAACGAAGATAACGAGGACGTGAAATCATAATTTGCAATTTACATTCTTTCGCATTCAAATTTTCTTGCGCATTCAAATTTTCACTTGCATTTTGAGGTGGGGTTTTCTTTCCTACGCATGTATGTGTGATGTGGATGGGACAACATATATGATTTAATCAATCGTTAAGTGGTTGATAGCATGAAAATTTTAATTGGTCGTTAAGTGGCCAATAGCATGGTTATGAATTAATTAGTCGTTAAGATCAGTCGTTAAGTGGCTGATAGCATGGATACGGTGGCTGATAGCATGGATACGGTGTTGCTTATACTTGTTTTTAATCTTGACAAACAGTAACTCTTGTTTTTAATCTTGACAAACAGTAACCCCACTGAGCGTATTATTACATTATTTTACAGATGAGGAGCCCGAATGCTGTGGTATAATTGGGTCTGAACAAGTAGTTTTGTTAACTTCTTTTAAATGCATATGAGACGTAAACCTTTTCGTTTTGGTAGCTAAACTTGTAGTTGAATTTTTTTAGACATGTCTACTTTGTTTACCATGATTACTTTATTTGAAACTTTAATTATTTGAGTTGCTTCCGCTAACTATTTTATTAAAAAAAAAATTACATGTCCTTACTAAATGATTTTGCAAATGTTGTGGATAAAAAAAATAAAAATTAATGAGGTTATTACTAAAATTATTTACAATTAATTTTATGAGCTCGCGTTCCTTTTTTTTCAAAAGTCAAAATGTATTAATATTCACTTTAAATAAAATTGGGGCGTGACATCAAATCCTTTAATTTCAAAATAAATTGAATTATAATTTTTTTTATTAATATCGCTTAACATCGAACATGACAGATAATTATTCCTTTATAAGTATCACATAAATTAATTGATATAGCAAGACATTGATCATTACAATTTAAACTCAACACAAAATCAAAATGTAGTAGTAGTCTACGATCATGATGATGACAATATAATTAGAAACTAAGCATATAATTTAAATAATTAGGTAAACCATATAAATTCAAAATGTGCACTTTCATATAAAAATATACGAAGTCCTAATTAAGTGTAAAGTAAAAGGCTAAAATTTTATTTGACTATGATATATTTATAATTTTAAAAAAATTTAAAATGACATATAATCTATATATATATAAAAGCAGGATATCCTGCCAAAAATAACTACAATAAATTATCTACCTATTAAATAATTACTATTTTAAGAAACCTATTAATTGCTTTCATATTGTATTTATTGTAAGAAACTCAATACAAATAAATAAATACAAATAAACTTATTTATTGTATTTTAAGAAACTCAATAAAAATAAATAAACTTATTTATTGTATTTTAAGAAATTCAATACAAATAAATAAATATTTAATTTAAGAAATCAGTTATGATACTCAATTTAATATTTATTGTATAGAAATTTCAAATAAAAAAAATAAATAGATAAATAAGATGAAATAAGGGATTATATATTTATTATCTCTCATCTTATTTTTAAGTGCTTAATTTAAAGGGTAAATTATAAAAAACAATCCACCTATCGAATTTTTTCAAATTGCAACCTAATCTTTTTTTTTTTTCAGATTGTCACCCAGTCTTTCTGTGGTTTTGTCGATTGCAATTTTTCCGGCGAAATGAAGATTAATTTGTTCACTTTGCAACCTTAACTTTGTTGTTGTTTTTTTTTTTCATAACGTTTCTAATACATATAACTTATTTTTAGATATTAAATTTATTTTTTAAAATTTCACTACCCATGTAATGTTCTGACATATTTTTTTTATTTGTTTGTTTAATCCATATATTAATATATTACTTTATATATTTCAAATTTCTAATATTTTCGAATATAATTATTTATAATGACATAAATTTAAAGTTAAAATACCTATCTTTATACTAATACAAATTAAAAAGTATCAATATATTTTTGTTAAAATAATAATCATTACATTTTATATGTTATTATATTTTTTTAATAATTATATATATAACATATTGTGCAACGCACGGGTACACTACTAGTTCAAACTAAATACATATTATATATAAATATATGTATACACACACATCTTTAATAGTGTTATATTTATTTATTAATGTATATTATTATGGTATAAATTATCCCCATGAAAATTACTCCCTCCGTCCCTGCTAACTTTGCCTACTTTCCATTTTTGTTTGTCCCATCTTATTTTGTCAACCCAAAAAATGGTAAAGAAAAATTTACTCCCTTACCCCTCTATTTCTTTCATTTTACAACTTTTGCACTCAAAAAGCACACACTAATTACAAAATTGCCACTCAAAAACATTAAAATAACACATCACATCGAAGTCAACAGTTTTTCTTAGGATTCGTGCCGGTCAACCTAGACAAAGTTATGAGGGACGGAGGTAGTAATATTTATTATTGAAATAATTGTTTGGATATCTATTGTTGATTTTTAATAAATTCTTCAATAAAAATTAATTTAATTAAGATCGATAAAATGAGAATAAATTAATACAATATTTATATTATTAGATCAAATTGATTAAATATTAAAAAATGCAAAATAAAAAATTTGTTGATGGGACACTTACAAATATTAATTTAAAAAATACTTAGAATGACATATAATTTCACACTAAATACATTATATATATACATATATGTATATATACACATCTTTAATAGTGTTACGCTTATTTATAAATTATATTTATATTAAACATCATTTTTCGTCCTCTAAGTTTGATGTTTTTCAATTTTGATCCACTAAGTTTCGAGAATCCAATTTCAGTACAGTAACTTCATTTTTTTGCCGATTTGAGTCCGATTGCTGACGTGGCAGCCGGAAAATGCCTACGTGGCACCAAACCCTAAGCCCCAATTTTTTTCGGCCGAAAACGGAGCCATGTCATCGGCCACATTAGCAAAAATATAAATAAAAAATTCAAAAAAAAAAGAAAATTCAAAAAAAAAAAGGAAAAATGTCTTCTCGAAAAAATTGGAAAACGCCAAACTTAGAGGACGAAAAATGATGTTTTCCCTTGAAAAAAATAGACAAAGATCATTTTTCCGGTTGAGCCGACGGTTCAACCGATCCGACCGGTGGCCAAACCGGTTTGGTCACCAGTTCGGTTATTAAAATATTGGGTACAATAATTGGTATGGTTAGGAAAACACTATCACTAATGAAAAAATTAGGATAACAATCCAAAATCTTTGCAAACTCAACAACATTAATAATCACTGATTTTTTTTTTTTTTTGGTAAACTTGTTTGTAGCACTCATATATAGAAAATATTACCTAATATATACAAAAAATATTACATGTTGCACGATTCTTGCATGAGGAAAAAGAGTATTGGACAACCAAAGGATCCACATGTTTTTCCTTTACTTGACCCGACTCATTTTGATTTATGTATCCTAAAATGTAAAATATTACCTGATATAAATAAAAATGTTACATATTTTCTCTTATAATCTGACTAAACTCAAAATGCATCATATAATACAAAAGTATTATCTAATACATACATAATATTACATAATTTCTCATGTTCGATTTACTCGATCCATCTTACGAAATGATATCCGTAAAATGATCTCTTCTAACACTTTCCCTTATAAATACTACCTCCGTCCCAAAATAAATGATGTTTTAACAACAAAAATTTGTCCCAAAATAATTGTCGTTTTCGTATTCCAAAGCATATTTACATGCAATATACCAAATATGTCTCTATTTACTCATCTCAAATTAAATTAAATGTGTTAAAGAAATAAAAACTCCTCATTAATTAAACTTAAATAGGGGTAAATTGGACTTTTTATCACATTTCTTAATATAGTGCAGAAGGCTAAACCGACATTTATTTTGGGAATGAGGTAGTATTATTATTCATTAACTCACACATGTTTTCATTTTATGTTTTTGTAGTATCTTTTATTCTCACTATCTCATAACATAACTTCGAACTTATAACTTCAGTGTTGATTCCAATAAAATTCATTAATTCAATTGTTTACTTTTTTAATTTCAATGAATCAGTGTCCAAGCTCCACCAATCCATTAATTAGGAAGTAAATGATTTTGGGAAAGTTTTCATCTATATAACAGATAGACAGTCTCATCTATATTAAATAAAACGCAAAAACTCATATGAGACCGTCTCACGGATCCTCTTCCGTGAGACGGATCTTTTTGACCCACTTAGGCCCAGCCCATACCTCAAGCCCAGTCCATAACTAAAAGCCCAGCCCACAGCTCAAAGTCAAAGCCCAACCCACACCTCATTTGTCAAAGCCCAACCCACAGCTGGAAGTCTCCTGTCGCACCCACCGTCGCATGCAAGGAGGAGAAAACCGTCGCACCCCAAACATAGAAGAGAAAACCGTCGCACCGCCGTCATACCGCCGTCGCCACCTTTGCCACCTTCGTCTTCTTCTCTGCCTTGACCATCTTCATCGTCTTCATCTCTTTCACCATCGTCTAGGAGATTGCGAATTGTAAGTTTTACTCTTTTCAAAATTTGAGTTATATTTTTTAAATAAATGTTTGATGTTGATTGCATTACTATTTTTGTTGCTGCTTGTTGTATAGAACACTTGGATTTTCGAATTTTTGTGCATGATTATTATATATTTTGCTTATATCAGTTAAGGTTTTTTGATTAGTTCTTCTGTTGAATTTCAAGTGTCCATAGTCAGAGACACATCTCCATATGGAATAATTTCACAAGAACTCGTCATTTTTTGTGTGGTTGCTTATTCATTCAGTGTTGAGTTAGTAATGAATGAATAACTGTTTGTTGAGTTTCTTTGATGGAGATGAATTTGCTTATGGTTAGTTCCTGGGAATATGATTTGTTCTTCAATTTTTTGATTAGTAGTTGTCCAGCCAGTTGAGTGGTGTTAATGTTTCATCTCTTTTTCTGTGTTTGTTGAAGTTATTATGGGGAAGAAAGCTATCATTGTTTATTCGAAGGAAGGAGGTCGGAGAGGAAGTTTTGAGGGAAAAGAGGTTGCAGAAACAAAGAGTATCAAGAGAAAAGAGTTGAAAGAAGAAAAAGGAGATATCCGTGATGAAAAAAAAAGGAAGGTAAGTGTTGAAGATCAAGAAGAAAAGAGGGTGAAAAAAGGTGTTGAGAAGAAGAAATCCGTGGAGAAAGCAGTTGAGAAGAAGAAAGGTGTGGAGAAAGCAGTTGAGAAGAAGAAATGTGTGGAGAAAGCTGTTGAGAAGAAGAAATTTGCAGAGAAAGCAGTTGAGAGGTATGTTTTTTTAATATATAAGTATGTCTGTTTAATATATAAGTATGTCTTTTAAAACATGTGAGTATGTGTTTCTACAATTTGAATTTTACGGAATGCAAGTCATTACTTCTATGAATTGTGGTTTATATGTCTTGTATGTTTTTTATAGAGGCTGCTTGAATCAGAATAATTGCAATTAATCCTCGTACTATGAAAATGCCTTGAATAAATGGCACCTCGAATAAATGGCAGGCATACATGTTTTATAGCATTTGAATCACATGGCTATTATTGTTTGTATATATTTAACTATTATGTAGTTTAGACTTAATTGTTTTTTGTTGTTGTTTTGTCATATTTTTTATTCTGATTCTGGAAATGAGTATTAATCAGTATGTTTTGGTCCAAGTATGCCTTTTTTGCCCATAAGTATGCCTTTTATTCTGAAAAGTATTGATTCTTAAAATGAGTACTAATCAGTATGTTTTTGGTCCAAGTATGCAATTTATTCACTCAAGTATGCCTTTTAGGCACTTAAGTATGCCTTTTATTTCTGATAAGTATTGATTCTGAAAATGAGTATTAATCAGTATGTTTTTAGTCCAAGTATGCAATTTATTACACAAGTATGTCTTTTTTGCCCATAAGTATGCCTTTTATTCTGAAAAGTATTGATTCTTAAAATGAGTACTAATCAGTATGTTTTTGGTCCAAGTATGCAATTTATTCACTCAAGTATGCCTTTTAGGCACTTAAGTATGCCTTTTATTTCTGATAAGTATTGATTCTGAAAATGAGTATTAATCAGTATGTTTTTAGTCCAAGTATGCAATTTATTCACACAAGTATGCCTTTTTTGCCCATAAGTATGCCTTTTATTCTGATTTTTCTGTTTTTAATTTGTTTGTTCAAGTTTGCCTTTACTTGAGCATTGTTGTTTTATAGCATTTGAGAAGTGCTGAAATCTGACTTTACTTTTACTGTATTCATTTGTTTGTAGAGAATTTATTGTGCACTGTCATCCACAAGGTGTTTACCAAGTTTTGCAAAGCCTAAATGAAAAGCAAAAAGAGGATATAAGGTCCATAGGCTTCGGTGGATTACTGACATTGGAGCTGGGTAAGTATATTCCAGTTCATTTGATGAGATGGTTAACTTCCAACTTTAATGGGATTAGTAGGATGTTAACCATTGGTCCGCAAAAGAGTTTTGTTGTCACGGCTAATGATATATGTGACATTTTTCTTTTGCCGAGGACGGGTGAAAGAGTGGTGGAAGTAGGCAAAAATCAGAAGTCTATTGTTTTAGGGTCATTGAGTCGTTTGAACATTGATTTGAAAACTTCTGTAAGTAAATTGGGTAGTTTGTTGATTGATTCTTTGAAAGAGGGTGGGGCTGATTTTAAACGTGTTTTTACGTTGTATAGTTTATCTACATTCTTGACCCCAACAACAAATGGGTCAGTAGACTTTAATGCTTATAATTCTATTGTTGATGTAGATAGAATTTGTGAGTTTGATTGGTGTAGTTATATTTTGAAGAAGCTTTGTGTAGCTGTTGATAGTTACAATAGAAATATGTCTCAAAAGAATGTGAGTGGGTGCGTTTTATGTCTTCAAATTCTCTACTTCCACCGGATGAAATGGCAAGGTGAAGTGGAGCCATGTACACTGCCATTGCTTCAACATTGGACGACCGAGAAGCTTAGAAAAAGGATGAAGGAGGAAGCAATGGCAGGGAAATATGGCCAAGGAGAATGGGTTGATGGATACCCAATTTCAGATGGTAAAAATGTGGGTAAGAAACAGCACTCTGCTCATGTTCATGAGGACAAAATGGCTGCTGAAAAGGAGGAAGAAATTGTGGAAGAAGTGGATGAGGAGATAAAGTTCAATGTTCCGAAGGGTGAACTTACAGCTTCGAAGATAAAAGAGATGTGCAAAGATGTAAGTTATTTTTCTATTTTTACTATAAGTATTTATTTTAGGCAGATAAGTATATGTTGTAAGCAGAAAAGTATTTAATTCTGAGTATACCTTTTTGTTTATTCTGAGTAGGCAAATAAGTATTTTGCTTATACTGTTTTGAACTTTCTTTTCATATTCTAATCAAGTGTGTCCTTTTTTGTAGGATGTTGTGCAAATGACTTTAGTTCTTCTGAAGAGAGACATCTCCATTGTCTCAAATTTCCATATGAGCACATTGTTGAAGTTCATGGACAAATCATCATCTAAAGAATCTGACCCAATTTGTTCAGATTCATCTGCTTCTGATAGTCAACAATTTTTTGAAGATCCGAAGGTGCAGAAATGCATTGATGAAATTGTTGACAACTTCTTGGCAATGAAGAAGAAGAAGGTGGTAGATGATATGCCTTCTTTTGAGTTATTAACTCCATCACCAATCAAAGATGATGATGATGATGATGATGATGATGAACATGTGAAGGATGAGGAAATTGAGAAGGTTATATCATCTAGCTTGAAAAAGAATCATGAAGACAAGGAGACAACTACTGAAGCAGATGATATGATCGTTTTAGGGGAGGATGTTGGTTTCTTTTGCACATTTCTGAAAAAGAACAAAACTTTATTTTCTACGGTGGAAAGAGAAAAGAAAGAAGTGATTGATTATTGCTTCTATCACACAGAAAAAAGTGTGAAAAGGCAAGTTAATCGTAATTTTCATTTCTTTAAAATTACATGTTTATTTTCGTTTCTTCTATTCTTATGTGTTTTTTTTTCTTATTGTAGTGAGCTTCTGTTCAGAAATGGTAACACTACCATTTCATATGAAGAAGTGCAGTCCTTGAATTCTTTTGAACAAATATATACGTGTGTTATCGATGCATGGGCGAAGATACTAAATGTTTCAGATCGCCTGGGAAATCAACAAAAGTGCTTCTTTTTTGATACTGGACATAGTGTAAGTGTTTCATAGTGTTTTTTGTTCCAAGTCTGAAAATCAGTTTGTATCTCTCATATTTTTTTGTTCAAATATGCCTTTTATTCAAATAAGTATGTCTTTTATGTGCATAAGTATAGGTTCTGTTATACACATAAATATTTATTCTTGTTATCAGTATACATTGCCTCATTTTTTTGGTTCAAGTATGACTTTTAGGGATATAAGTATGCCTTTTATTCTGAAAAGTATTGATTCTGCTGTTTTCTGTTTTATTGTTTTTTTTGTTCAAGTTTTATTTGAAGAGAATTCTTGATGATGTGAGGATTGAATCCAATGAAAAAAGTGTGAGAGATTGCTGGAAAAGGTGGTGCACCTTTAACAATGTCATTTTAGATAAATTTGATATGGTAAGAAAGATCACAATTATTTTATTTCAATTATTATATGTAAATATTCTAACTTTGCTATTTTTGTATTTGCATTTGTTTTAGTTTTTTGTGCCAATTCAGATTCAAAATCATTACATTGGCGCAGTTCTGAATTTGTTGGATCTAAAAATGCATTATCTTGACAATAGAAAACATGTGGATGCAGAAATATACATTTATGCTGTTGAAGAAGTGGTATGCAATTTTTAAATTTTATTCGTTTAAGTATATATGCATGTGTTATATCTTTTAGTGATATACTTTCGTTTCATGTAGCAAAAACAACTGTCCGTGTTTCTTCAAGAAATGAACCACCCAAAGGCTGATCTTGTTGTCAAATGTGTTTTTGAGAACATTGAGTTTAGTTGGCAAAAGAAAAATAGCAAAGATCAAGATTGTGGTGTTTTTCTCATGAATCACATGGAATGTTTTGATGGAAAAGTATACACATGTCCGGACTTGGGGAAGGTATGAATTATTAGGCATTGATGTATAATTTTGCTGCAATTAAATTTTATTATTTATATTAATTGTTTAATTCTTTGAAGGCATTGATACGACGGTTGTTGAGAGGTGAATATTTGGTACGAATTCTGCTACATGATATTAATGAGTTGAAGGCTGATGTGATCAAAAAAGTAAGTGAATTCTCGTTGAAGAAACCGGGACTTGTGGAGATTTGTGGAAAGAAGAAAAAAGATTGAAGTGGTCCTTGAGAAGAAAAAGGGCTAATAACATTGTTGAGATTTTTGATGGATTGAGATTCAAACAGTTATTTGCATTTTCTTAATGTATTAATGGATAATAGTTAGAGATGGAGTATTTTTCTGAATGTTGATTGTTTACTTTGAATTTCTTATTGGTTTGAACTGATGAGCAATTGAAGAAGATGTTGGATGAGTTATGGAAGCTTGTTTTTGTGAAAATGTATGGCTATGGAGCCAAGATTCTGTTGATGAAACTAATCTTGTTCATTGTGAAATTTTTGATTCTGAAATGAGTATGTATTTTGCCTCATACTTTGTCCAAGTATTTCTTTTATACAAATAAGTATGTCTTTTATCTACATAAGTATTGGTTCTGAGGTTATATTTTATATGTTTTTGGGTCCAAGTATGCCTTTTAGGCACATAAGTATGACTTTTTGGATAATAAGTATTGATTTTAGGCACATAAGTATTGATTTTTTCTTATGCATATAATATTAATTCTGGAAATCAGTATCTCATTTAATTATATAATATTTAAATGTGGATTGTTTATATTTCACAAGTAGAAATGGAATCTGAAACGGTCAAACTGAACGTGGCACGGACGGATCCAAATGTCACTTGGTTTAGTGTGATATTCTGTTTTCTTGAGGCCAAATTGAAGGAAACTTTAAACATAAAAGGTGTAGAACTCTCTCTTACATTTCCAACAAGACAATAATATTCGAATTTGGAGTTCAAGACAATAACTGCTTGTTATCTACTGCCTATCTCATATTTTTTGTCCAAGTATGTCTTTCATAGAAATAAGTATGTCTTTTATGTGCATAAGTATTGGTTCTGGTTTTATTGTTTCTTATTTGTTTGTTTAAGTTTGTTTGTTCAAATTATGTCTTCTATACAAAAATGTTTCCCTTATGCACATAAATATTTATTTTTGAAATCAGTATTCATTGCTTCACATTGTTTTGGTCCAGTATGCAATTTATTCACATAAGTATGCCTTTTATCAACAAAAGTACTGATTATGAAAATGAGTATATGAGTATATAAATCTGAAAAATAAATTGATATAAGTACTAAGTATGTCTTTTGAACAGAATTCAAAACACTAAAATAAGAAGAATTAACAAATCATTAAAATAAATGCAAATTAGGAGTCTTGCTTCCAAACTCCTTTTGTTGAATTGATGCATCGGTAGTCTTCTTTTTCTTTGAATGCCCTTTTATTCTTTGTCTTCTCCCCTTTGTAATAGATCGTGTAGGATCCAAAACAATATTACTTGCTGAACAACTTGAATCAGTAGAAGTATTGCATTGATTTATAGAATCTCTTGAACTCAATACTCCATGAATAACAGAACAATCTCTATCATATCCGTCTTCAAGAGTCTTTCTTGCTTCTTCACAGTGTTCACTTTTCAAAACAAGATTATAATACTTGCGTGTCATCTCATGACGCCAAAGTATGGACCCTGTTCTATTGTTAGACAATTGTTGTTCTTTGCTCAAATTCTCCCAAATCTCTGACTTTGCATATCGTGTCCATCTCTTTAGTATGTAAGAGTCAGGTATCTTTTGTATAGAATGCATATGAAGCACTCTTAAACAGTGACAACACAAAAACCCACATTCTTCAAATTTTTTGCAATCACAGGTGATCAACAAATTTTTACCATCGAATGTAACATGACAAGATCGTTCACCCTCACAAGAAATATCATAGACCATCATATTTTCATCAAGAAAGATAATAGTAGAACTGGTTGATATAGATTTCAGAAATTCAGCCTCAAAATTTTTGAAATGAGATGGTGTGTATACCTCAGAAGCATGTTTCAACAATGCGGTTAATGGAAGTATAGATGCTGGCCTTGATTTTGAACATTGAAGTTCATCTAGTTGTTCTCTTGTCCGCCAACGTTTTATAGTGTCCTTGTAAATGCCAAAAAATTCTGTCAAGCTTGTTGTTTTTCTCGCGTTGAAACCAATGGCATTATTAGTGCTTTCACTTCGTTGAGAAGATAACAATCCGGCTGAAAAAAAATATTTACTCAGTCCAGTTGCCCACTTTTCCTTTAAAGAGTACAACCGTGTGAACCATGTATGCTCTTCCAATCCATATTTTGAGACCATTGATTGCCAACATGCTTCAAATTCATTTGGATCTGCACACCCTGTCAAGCATTTGTTAAATGCTTCTTTGAATGTCCTATCACGTTTAAATTCCCCAAATCGACTGATAGCATTTTGATAAAGGTGCCAAAGACATAGTCTATGTCTTGTTCCAGGGAATACCTGCAGAAGACATACTTAAATGGTTAAAAGACATACTTATACGTATAAAACATATACCTTTACTGTACAGAAAATAATTTTGTAATACCTTTTCTATTACATTTGATATTGCTTGATCTTGATCTGTGAAGATTGTAATTGGACATTTTCCACCCATAGATTTCTTAAATGCTTCAAAAAGCCACTCAAAACTTTCAATTTTCTCATCAAATAAAAATGCACACCCAAACATCGTGTTTTTCCAATGATTGTTGATGCCTACAAACGGTGCACAAATCAAATTATATCGATTAGTTCGATACGTTGTGTCAAAAACCACAACATCTCCATAAATGTTGTAATCTTCCTTCATCATTGAGTCCCTCCAGAAAACATTACTCAACCTGCTGTTTTCATCCAATTTGACTCTAAAATAGAAGTCATCCTCATCAGCAACTTGTTGATACAACATTTCAATCATTGTTTGAGCATCACCGCCTTCTATTGTCTTCACCTTGAATCTATTAACAAAGTTCAGATGATCTTTCAAAGTATGCCCAACATTTTCCTCTCCACCCGCATTATGTGACATATAACGGTATGAATCAGTTGGTCTTATTCTTGAAGAGATCATCTCTTCAATTGCTTTACCTTTTTCAGTACCCATCTTCCTTTCTGAGCGATGAAAGTGGCTCCACTCCTTTCGAGTTAATTCATGGTTGTGCAATAGTACATGATGTATAACTTTGTAAACTCCATCATCATTCATTTTTGCTCTTAATGAAGCTTGACATCCTGTTCGTAAAACAGGAACTCTCCTTTTCATTGTTGATGATATTGCAACATTCTCTTCCATGTTCGCTGAATAAGATTTGTCATTCCTTTTGAATCCAGCACAAGAACAAACATAGTATTTCTCCAAAACAATATTGTCATTATCATTTGACATCCTACTAGTTGATTTACGTACGCTAAATCCAATTGCTCGAGCATGACTGCAATATAGCTCATACATTTCATTGATGGTGTTTGTTGTCATGCCTAATAGATTTCCAGTTACATCAGGAACATCACTGTTGCCTGAAAAACACATATATATTACTATATGAATTATACTTATGTATATATTTCTAATACTTGAATTCAATAAAATAAAATAGCAAAATAGTTTTCGTATTGTATTGAGATGTGTCCAAGTATTCCTTTTAATCACATTAGTAAGCCTTTTTAGCATATGAGTATTGATTCTAGCTACTTGTATACCTATTGTCTGCTTGTTTTTTTATTTGTTTGTTTGCACTCTATTTTGGTCCAGGTCTAGGTATGTCTTTTAAGCACATAAGTATCACTTTTAAGCGCATAAGTATCACATTGCAAGAACATGAGTTTCTATCTGGTTTTTACAGATTCGCTTATCTTCAACAAATAACTCATACACCCAATAATCATAGAGCCTTATTGATAATTTAGCAAGCAAAGAATCACTGATATGTTGTAGCCTAATATGCCTATGGAATTTAATGACAATTAGCAAAATAAGAAGAAATTAGAAATACCTCCCAAGTTTGATACAACTTCTTGAACAATTTCAGATTGTAATGAATCTCCTTCAACTATTTCACAATCGTTTTCCTCCATTCGATCTAAACAGTTTTAAAAAAAAAGGATTAATAAAGCTTTTGACAGTTTGTTGAGGCCGATGAAAGAGAGCAGAGAAATATACCTGGAAATTCTGAGAACACGGCGGCGACAGTGTGATGTCTGAGAAGACGGCGGCGACGTTCTGAGTGCGGCGAGGTGCGACGGCTTCAACTCGTGCGACGAAAATTTTTCTCCTCCTTGCATGCGACGGTGGGTGCGACAGGAGACTTCCAGCTGTGGGTTGGGCTTTGACAAATGAGGTGTGGGTTGGGCTTTGACTTTGAGCTGTGGGTTGGGCTTTGAGTTTCAGCTGTGGGCTGGGCTTTTAATGTATGGGCTGGGCTTCAGGTATGGGCTGGGTCAAAGCGGGTCAAAAGGATTCGTCTCACGGAAAGAGATCCGTGAGACGATCTCACAGGAGTCCTACTCTAAATAAAATACTATATGGATTTCAAACTTGCCACTCTATTTACATGAAAATGCTAAAATGCCCACAACGAGCAGCTTTCAATATGTCTACTGATGACGTGTAATGATCTCATTCCCTTATTTTATGGAAAGTGAAAGTAATTAATATACTGGATATCTGACACGTCAACGGTACGGACATATTAATGTGCCCACAATGGGTAGGGTAGTTGGACTGTTCTACTTAAATTATGGTTTCTTTTTCATAGAAACTCATATAAAAAAACTCACGTGAGGTGATATTATTCATCTACTTAAACATATGGATTTAGTAGTCATTTTCGATGAATAGATCTTATGTGAAATTGTCTCATGGATCTTATATGTAACAGATCGAACCCATAAATGAATATTTTCTAATAAAAAAAGGTTGATATTTGATATGAACACTCCCTTGCATGTGGTTCATGAAATGCGCATTTCATTAAAAGTATTACAATCAATCTAGCTAAAAAAATGTTTCTTATGCACATTTCATTAAGAGTATTACAATCAATCTAACTAAAAAAATGTTTCTTTTAACTATTATGATTTTTATACTATCTAAAGTGGTTTTTTTTTAAAAAAAAAAAAACACTTGCGGGAATAGCTAAAAAAAAATTAGTGAACACATTCAATATAATTTAGATCAAGCTCTAATTATTTGTTATTATGTCACACAATATATGATATAGCACACAAACCATATCTTAATGTTATCATTGTTTCAATACATGAAATAAATAGAATTCTTGAGATAGTACATATCTATTCCCTATAAAAGTATGTATATTTCTTACAAAATATTGATTGTCTAATATATTCTTATAAAAGATTTTATTTAAGGTTATAATAGTAATTTGTGATTTTTATATTTAAATAATTTTACATTAGAATTCTAAACCAAAATCATATAGAACTCTATTATAAGTAGGACTCTATTATATAAGGACTTTAATTTATTAGTTTTTTTTAAATTTAATATAGATTGTATATCCTTATAAAAATTTATTATTTAAGTTGATTAATAGTAATATAATATTTTTAATTTAAAAAATTCATCCTCCGCATGCGACACATGTGCTGATACTCGTATATTTAAAAACATGTACAGTAATACATTATGCGAAATACATATATATTTAAAATCATGTATAGTCATACATTATGCGAAATATATTACAACTCGTGCATCACACGATACAGATGGATGCTCTCATAAGCACTAAAAATGGAAGATTTGTACTATCAAACCTTATTGCTTTAGAAAATTAAATATGCCACAGAGAAATGTATTCTTCACAATGAGAAAAAAACAAAAACAGTGATATATGTATTCTTTTTACTAGTTTTCTATCTTCAAGATAACTAAATAAAAGCACCCTTGATGGTCAATTGATTAATCAATAGCTAGTACACTTTGTTCTTGAGTTTTTCTGCAATCTTTTTTGAGATGCAATATGAAAGTGATTGAATGGTGATCATGGGATTGACCCCAATTGCACTAGGAAGAAGACTAGCATCACAAACATACAATCCTTTTGCTTCCCAACTCTCACCATTCTCATCGACTCCGCCTTCGCTTTCGTTCTTTCCCATTCTGCAGCTTCCCATTTGATGGGCGCTGCAGTAAGTCGTCCATTTTTCTACCAACGATTTAGGCCCTTCACTCGCCACAACGCTATCAAGAAACACTTCAACTTCTTTCTCACTAGTCCCTTTGCATTTCAACTTTTGTCCATCACTTTGATGCGTTCCCACTTCTTCTGCCCCCGCTGCTATTAGTATCCTCAAAGCACGACGTAATCCCACTTTCATGTTCTCTTTATCCAAGCTATCGAACATGTAGTTGATCCTCCCTTCTGACGTCACTTCCCCTCTTCCTCGGTCCCTGATCATCGCGAAGAGATGAGCCGTTCTTGAGTACTTCACTACCCTTTCCTTAAGCTGAAAACCGGACTCCCAAGGACACAAGGCTGCAAATGAGCCCGGGCCAAGAATGGGAGTCTCTATAATGGCCTTAACATTTGATCCATCTTCATCATCCACTTTATGCACTGAGGTTATTATCCCTCCCTCATGAACCTTTCCTTCGATTGTGGGCCCCGTCTCCGGGAAATACCCCCACGCCATTAGGACCGGATGGAGGTGGAGATTGTGGCCGATGTTTCTGTTCCTCAACCCACTGGTGATCAGTAGAGGAGGTGTCAAGAGAGAGCCACAAGCAGAGATTGTGACTTTCGCCTCAATTTCTATTCTCCTTTTGATCTCTGGATTCATCGATCTTGCAACAACTCCCAAACACTTGTTACCTTTTATTACAAACCTCTCTGCTTTACATCCAGATATAATAACTGCACCACATTTGACAGCATCAACCAACCAAGTTGTGTCTGTTCCTTTCTTGTCTCCTCTCATGCATCCATAGCAACACGAGCCACAGTAGTGATCTTCGGACGAGTTACGCGACACAGAGTCCACCTTAAGGCCGAGGCCTTGGCACCCTTTACGTAGAACCTGATTCTGAAACCCCTCCTTAACACACTTATCAGTGACACCAAGTCTTTCCCACACTTTCTCCATCGCAGCTCCATATTCCGGGCTTGCAAACAAATCGAGCTTATGATCATTAGCCCATTCGTCGAGCACAAAGTGTGGCGTTTTCATACAAGCAGACCAGTTAATAGCAGAGCCACCTCCAACTGTTGATCCTGCAAGAATTATCATCTTCCCATCCAATGTGGATAACAATCCTCCTGATTCATAAAGCTCATTCAATGAAGGCCCTTCCAAACCCGAGTAATCCTTGGCCGTGTAATAATTTCCCTTTTCGACAACCACTACTTTGTGGCCTGCACTTGCAAGATTTGCTGCTGCCACACCTCCACCACAACCAGAGCCCACAATCACCACATCACATTCGATTTTGTGCATCGTTTTTTGAGCCCTGTCTTTCACTTTTAGGCCCTTTTGTGCAAGAGAATTGACAAGTGTTGATTCACTCTCATTTCTTGTTTCCACTATTCCATTCTCAAGAGGTCTATCTTTTTGTGCACTCACCAGCTTCTCATCTCTCTCCACATCATAGTCCATTGCTTTCCATGTCGGATTCCTCGAATCTTCTCCGACCTGGAAAAAAAATATACGATAAGCTTAATCTCTCTCACTCTCATCGAATCAGATCAATAAGGATGTGCATGTGTGACTATTGATGCTATGTGCTTGTGTGTTATAAAAATACAGTGCCGTAAAATACGCTTGGCGCCAATCGGGCGCTTGATTGGCGTCCAGCACCTAGGAGGCCTAGTCGGAGTTAAATTATAAATGGACTTTTTGTTATTTTAGATATTTTTCTTGAGTATATATCTTCAAAAATATTTTTGGAAATAACATATGTATAGTTTATATTGGAGTACAATAAAATTTCAATATCTCATTTGATTTATACTTATATATGACTTATTCAAGGATAACTAAATTATTTTTAATTTATATTTCTCAATTTATTAATTTTCTATCTATATCTAATTAAATAATAATAATTTCATAGTTTATGATGCATAGATAATACCCTCATTTACTAAAAAGGAAATAAAACAAAAAAAAAATGAAAAAAAAATATAATAGGCACCTAGGACCGCCTAGGGCCGATTTTTCTGCCTAGCCCCGTCTAAGAAAAAAAAATTTGGCACCCAGGACCGCATAGGCCCGCGTAGGACCGAATTTTTCCACCTAACCCGCCTAGGGTCGCTTTGCATATAAGGTGACCAAATAAGTAAAAATCAATTCGGCTATAGACCGTCTAGCCCAAATTTTATGGAACACTATAAAAATAATAGGATGTGTGTGAGACTTGTGGGTTTCATATTAATCAAATTTTTTTAACACTCAGTATCGATATAAATATTTTGAGATAGTTTCACAAGAATCATACTCACTAAACCACGAAAATAAATATAGCATGGCCAAATGTGACACTCACAAGGCAATGAGAATTAGAAAACGAGAGAATCAATTTTGCAATCTGTCCCCACATTAATTGTTAATTTGGTTATTGATATAATCAATGTTAGTAGAACCATCTACATAGATTGATTGCTAACCTCTGCAAAAGGACATTAAATCAAGAATTAATAACTACGATTATTATAATTATTTAATGAGGAAAATTGTGTCACAAGAATGAACGTTTACTTTCCAAATTACAATTATTACATTTTCAATATGGCTATATATGTTTAATTTAATAAAAAAATATTTAAGATGAATTTTCTCCTGAATTTCTAGAACCATACTTATTTTCAAAATAAATTATTGTCTTAAAATAACTCATTGAAGAATGAGGGTATCAATTTAAGAGATATTCTTTTAAGGCAAAAACTTTTATGAGTCAGGCCTGACCCGACCCGTTCACGCGCGCAAAACGCGCCCAAAACGCGCCTAAAACGCGCATGCACGCGCTCCCACGCGCTGGAGACTTGGCCTGAAGCTCATCCAGAATTCGCTCAAATAGACCAACCTTTGTGTATAGTTAAACCAACCTTTGTGTATAGTTAGACCAACCATGTGTAGGTAGGTCTAACTATATACAAAGGTATGTCTAACATATATAAAGGTATGCTTAACTATATATAAAGGTATGTCTAACATATACAAAGGTATGTTTAAGTATACATAAAGGTATGTCTAACACAACGTAAAGGTATGCTTAACATAACGTAGTGGTATGTGCCAAAATTCAAAAATCAAGCCAAAAAAAGACAAGGCATGGAATCTGGGCATAACTGGTATGTTTAACATAGCTTAAAGGTATGTCTAACATAACGTAAAGGTATGTCTAACATATACTATTGGTATGTGATTTTTTTCAAAAATCATGAGCGAAAAAAAAAAAAAAAAAAAAGAGGGTGCGGTCCCCCCGACCCGGATCCGACCCGGGTGCATGGATCTAAGATCCATGCACCTGATTCACAAGAGACTTACTCTTCTTTTAATGACTAGCAAAAAAGTAGCACTAATTATTCCCCTAAATTGCACTTTCATTTAGCAAAAGGGCAACTTAATTAAGTCATCTGGCCTTCTCGAAAATGCCCATTAAGTCTCATTAATTAAATCTAATTAATTAAGTAATTAATAATTAAGAGTCATAATTCTCATTTTCAAAGAAAAATGAAATATCATACAAGCATGATCTGATATGTGTACGATTATTGACTTATATCACATTTTGATTAATTTCTTGTTATTTAATTAGCTAGAGTTATAGCTGTACCAAATCATTGAATACTATATATAGTTTGAATAGATCTAGTGTACTATTTCCATCTACTTCCATTAAAAATATTTTACATATAGTGACTCTTATGTCATTAATATCACGACTTTCAAGTTTAGGAATCTACTACCTCAATCCCAAAATAAATTAGGTTTTAGCCTTTTGCATATATATTAAGAAATGTGATAAAAAGTTCAATCTACCCCTATTTATGTTTAATTAATGAGAAATTTTTATCTCTTTAACATATTTAATTTGAAATGAGTAAATAGGGGCATATTTGGTATATTGCATGTAAATATGCTTTGGAATACGAAAACGACAATTATTTTGCGACAAATTTTAGTTGCTAAAACGTCATTTATTTTGGGACGGAGGTAGTATTAAACTTTGTAATAAAATTAAAATTATTTTACATATATATAGTGGCTCTGATGCCATAAATATAACGATTTTCAAGTTTAGTCCCACAACTTGAGGAATCTATCAGACTGCAATGCAACTTTTGTAATAAAATACGAATTCTGCCGGAAAACTTTGAAAAATAAAGATATATGATGAAGAAAAGATGAATTACCTGAGTGAAGAAGACCAAGAAAACCAAGAACTTGAGGAACACAAAGGCAAGTCTAACTGGTGTGAAGAGCCAATTCTTGAACCATTTTTGCACAACTTTTTCTCTCTTTTCCAAAGATATTTGTGAGAATTTGTTTAAGTATGGCCATTCCTTTCCAAGGCTTAGGGTTCCACAAATGATGAGAGTTCCAAGCCTTGTTGAAAGGATTTTGAGAATTGCTCTAACCAATAATTTCACTTCCAAGAATCCCCTTTTCTCAACAAGCTCAGCTATCTGCATGTGTGTAACATTTTTTTTGATGTTTAAGTACACTTTATTTCTTACGGGATGGGGCAATACACTCCCCGAAACTTACTCAAAACGTTCCATTAATTTATCAAAAAAACGAAAGGTAAAATATACTACCTCCGTAAATAAATGTCATTTTAGACTTTTGCACATAAATTAAGGAGTATGACAAAAAGTTCAATCTATCCCTATTTAAGTTTAACTAAGAGGGTTTTTATCAGCTCTTTAACACATTTAATTTGCCCACCTATTTTGAAAGTATAGGCTGGTTAAGTAAGTCATGAGATGTATTACCCACCTATTTTGAAAGTATAAGATTAAGATGGGAAAAAATATATTTTTACTCTATGGTCTATGCTTAACTTTTTTGATCCTATGATTTATTTATTTTCCCTTTTAGCTAGCTACTTTGATCCTTTTGTAATAAGGAGAGGAGAAAAATTATGATGTAAAAATCCAAAAGGGGAACTCGGGTTATATCCACTTTTCTACCTTCAATTTTATTATTCTAATTATTTTGATTCTTTAATTAATTATCATTTATTTCCATTTTTCTTCAGATTTTATCGGAATTCGATTTTTATCTACGTGGTGTCGGAATTGCTAACATGGATTTTCCAACACCGTAGTCGTAGATAAAAATTGATTCGAACAAAATTAAACTCAAATTGGAAAAAAAAAAAAAAAGATAGTACCCCCAAAACAAAATACATAAATTGACAGTGAAAAAAAGTTGCAAAATTCTCATCATAAAACTCATCAATTAGCACTGTAAATATGATAAAAGAATACATAAAATTGATGGTAAAAGTTGCAAATTTCTCATCATAAAACTCATCAATTAGCACTGTAAATATGATAAAAGAATACATAAAATTGATGGTAAAATAGTAAACAAATTAAACCATAAGTTACAAGAGCAAAATGAAATTATTTCTTACCTAAAACAATGAAATTATAAAGAAGTAAACTAAACAAAATATGCATGGGGTCCAAAGACGAAAATCAATTCACAAAAATTCTAAGACGGTCTCATTGACAGTTTTTGTGAGACGTATCATTTTTTCCACTAATCAAATCCATTTTCGTAAATTCACATATGAATTGTGTAGTTTGGATTATGAATTGACCATCTCCTATAAAGTGATCTAATGGCCGTATCAAACTGCAAATATATATTCATTGTAAATATGCGAAATTACCTCATCAGGCACTGGGTATTGAGAGCCAGAAGCTTCATAGAAGGACTGGATTGCAACATCCTTACTCGATACGACGTCGTTGCAAGAATCATGATTGAATGTTATAGGTGGCAAAAAAACCTCTGAAATACTATTAAGTGTTTCAAGATCAGAAGAAGAATATCCATGGCTGTATTTGGTCTCTCTTCTTCCACCCCTTAGCAATGGATGACACTCTCTCTCCATCCTCTCTCTCTCTAGATCTCTCTCTTGGTGGGGTGGGAGGGAAGTGAGAGATTTGAGATTGTGTTGCATGCAAGATTAGTAGTAGGCTTTTATATAGAATTTGGGTTTCAATTAGTGGGTTTTACTTTATTTTATTCAATAGTTAATTGTGGGTACATGTAAATCTATTTGGAGTCATTAGTTAAATTCATTTTTATACATATTTCCCATTGTTTACTCCAAATTGCCAATTGGGGTTTGGTTGGCTTTCTAGTTCATATTGTTTGACATGTGATCATATCACTTTGTGGTTGATTCAGGCAGTAACACAAAAATCTGTGTGAGACGGTCTCACAGATGATTTTTGTGAGACAGATCATTTTACCCATTAATCAAACTCATATCCACTAATTAATTTATAAGTGAATTATAAAGTGACCTATCTCAAATGAAATGAACTGTAAGTTCATGTGGGACAGTCTCACGTGAGACTTACTCTTAATATATGTTCGGAATATAGTAATGTTTTACTAATTATTATATTTTAGGTATATGTGTAGTATATGTTAAAATATCAATTGTTATATGCTACCAAATTACTTAGGGTACACTAAAATATATCGTTGGTGATATGACGTTGGATATGTTGTGTTGAAATTAAGAGATGATCATGAATGCAATTTTCTTTTCTTAATTTGGTAAAGAAATTTTCATTGATCATATAAATTGAAATTCAATCACAGTCAATTTGATATGAAATAGGCAAGATTTTCAAATTAAGGTTTGAAATGCTCCAGATGAGTTGGTAAATTGATCCATCCTGAGAGAGCAATTCATAATCTAGATGCATATAGAAAACGATCAAAGTGCAAAAAGTCGGAAGCACTCACCCACAAGAGATTCGTCATGCTTATTCATACATTTAAAAATGCACAGATAGAAGCACATATGAATTTTTTTGATTATTAAATGACTTCAATATAGGTTGATCTTACCTATATCAAGTGAACGAACTCGTCTCATTAAATGTAATTTGTGAGACGATCTTAAAAACAATACTATTATTTTTTACTGTTTACTAGCCCAATTTATTATTTCTCATGTAGATCAAATATATAACAATCTTTTATTGTTTCATATTCAATTTATGGCCATTGAGGTGAATGTAAATGGAGACATAAATACCTTTAGTCTACTTAAATTACAAGTAAACCCAATTACAAATGATAAATTCTCAAATAATTAGGTACCACAAAAATCTCTTACTATTAGATGAAGCTTTCATATTGCAAATAAACAAGCCAAACAATAATATTCTAAATAGGTTAGATATATGATATTAAAACTATATGAAATTTAAATTAGATACATTTTATTGTTTATAGGCTTCTGAAATCAATGACTATAATTGTCTATACTGTATAATGCATCAAAGTTATACATGTGAAACGATTCAATAATATTTATACAAAATCAAATGTCAAACTAGGTAATATTTTAGAGGGCAAATTATAATTAACTTTTGTAATATGCGTTGTAGTATCATTTGTTCAAAGTTTAAATCAAACTTTAAATCACGTGTCTTGTTAAACAAATCATAGTCACTGAACTTTAAATTAATGCATTGTACTGATCAAACAAATGCTAATCGTTGATGTGTCAAAGTCAACAATTGGATTTCATTTGATACGATAAAAATATATTAAATTTATAATTTCAATGATGAAGTAGAATGATTCAAAATTTTGTATAGAAATAGTATCAAATTTTATACACTATTTATTGCAAAATATAGGTTGTTGTCGTGTCGAGTCGATCATATGTACCTTATGTCCATTTTCTTAGCTAACTAATTTTATGTGTTTAATTTGGTGGACCTCCTAATTTAATTTTATTCAACTAACAATATTGTGTGGCCATGCAATTGCACCATCAATTATTTTTTTGTTTTTTAATTTTCTAAAAGGGAGGAACAATAAATATTATTAATTATATATAATTGACAACCACAAACGTCACGGCAAATTAAAAAACTATATTGCGTGGCCAAATATGGACAATAGCTAGATTTATATATATTGCTTTTGTTTTAGGAAAATAAGAGTGGTTTTAGGATGTTAAGTTTATCCTAAAATAAGTGTTGTTTTTGCATTTCAAGGCATACTTACATGCAGAGTATCGAAGGTAGTCCTGTTTATTCCTATCAAATTAAATATTGTTAAGTAATAAAGAGAAAAAGACTATATTAGTTAAACTTAAGTATTGGCAGATCAGACTTTTTATTATATTTCTTAATTTTTGTGTAAAAAGTTAAACTCAACACTTATTTTGGGACGGAAGTAGTTTTAAATATCATTAATTGAAATTTACAACCTAATGCATCACAACCAATCAAGAATTCTTCTTCTTTTAGGGAAAAAACAAATATTATTATTAATTACAATAGACAACCAAAGAGGTCACAAAATGATTTAATATGATTATAAATGCTATAGGTCCCATTATTCCAAGGATTTGGATATTCTAGCCATAATTACTAGACTAGTAATTGTTTTTGTATTATATTTAATCAACGGTAATTCTGTGGGCAGATTTTGTTCAGGCAGAAAATGGCACGTCAGTAATTAAAAATTAAAATGGTATCGTAAATGACTGTTGTACGAACTCTTAAGTGAAAATATTTATAGTCAAACATTTGCAAACTTCAAATTTGAAACTGAAATCACAATTATCTCTATTAATTGCTAAAACTATAATCTTCTTCACTAATTACGTGTGTAGTTTTCAAGAATGGTCTCCATAATTCTCTTTGCATAAGTTACTTATTAGATTAGTATTTGGAATGAAAGAGATACTTAAATATTATAATTTAACAAATAAATCTAACCAATATTTATTTTTGCACAATTAAATTTATTTATCTTAGCACTATAGATTTGTCTCTCAAAGAAAGACCCTATATTTATTTCCCCATATTTTTTGGGATCATATAAAAATTAATTATTGTCTGGCCTTGGAACTTGATATGTACGTAAGAGTTTGAACTCACGTGCCAAAAAGGTTATTGGATCACATGAGACATGTTAGTGGCATTAAAAATTGACATGATTCAAGCTTAATTGTTAGGAAAAGAAAAATTAATTATTTACTTTTAAAATTATCTCCACATTGCTAATTTCTTTAATTGTGGTTTTACAAATTACAATTTATTACTACACAACATCTGTTTTAGATAGTAAAACAAAACAAAAAATCAAGTTCTTTCTTTCAATTTATCTCATTTTAGTTATTCGAAAAATTGTTTTGGCTCATAAGGTTCATTTGATGGATGGAAATTTTGGAATTCAGATATTGCTAAGGTGTGAGGTGGTAAGATCATTTAAAAAAAGGAGAATATCGTTCTGATATGGCTATCTCCAATGATGTACGAGTTAAATTAAATGCTGAATAAGCGTGAACGATTGATTGCAAATTATCTTGCTTTTAAAAATCGCTTGAGCTTATATGTCACACATACATAGAGAATGGAACAAAGCAGTGGATCACATGACAAATTTGATCATTAAAGAGAAGAAGAAAAATCCATTTGATAAACTTGAAGGTTATACTAATCTTAGAGGATTCATACTTGTTGATAATTGGGTATTCCCAACTAATTTAGATTCTAGCCTTTATGTTTTGGGGCTATTTTGTAATTGGGGTGTTCCCATCTTTGGATTCTAACCTTAATGTTTTCACAAAAAACTTGTATGAGACGGTCTCACGAATAATTTTCGTGAGACGAATCCTATTTATCCACAAATTTGCATGTGATGTGTGAAATATGGGTTATGAAAGATCCGTCTCACATAAAATGACCCGTTAGACGGTCTCACATAAGACTTAATCTAAAGTTTTAGGGGTGTTTTGTAATTGGCTTGTACCCAATTTTAGTTAATTTACAAACTTCTCTACGTGTGTTTTAACATATAGGTAGAGGATTGGTCTTAATCATGATCCCATCTTTGGATGATTTAATAAATTCAAAACATGATTCTCATTTTCTAATATTTTGTAACTCTTTTCCTTTCTAACTCTTAAAAATTTAAGATTTGTTTATTCCAATAATACTGCTAAATTATCTCAACCGTCAACCTTATATTGGATTAAACGAATATTTATCTTGCATTAAAATATTTTCTTCTGTTTTTATGGAATATTACGGGATACTCACTTTTACTGTAAAGAATAATGCATATTGTTAGAGATGAATGTCAATTTCAGCACGAAAATAATGAACTAATTGCATTATTTTTTGTACATATATTGCTGAAAATGCCCTACTTCTTTAATTTCTCCAAAAAAGGGTATATATATGTAGTGATATTTATTAAATATTTTTTTATTCTCTTATAAAATAACATTAACCTAAAAATTAAATAATAATGTGTTGTTAGTACACTTTATTATCTTGCATGTTATCAATACACAGTCACATGAAAATAACATCATATACCTTAAAATCATGAGCAATTTGGACCACTTCTTGTACAAATTGAAGTTAAGGGAATTGATTTGAATATATAATTACTTCAATTTCTCTACCTGGTGAGATCTAGTAGCTAAAAGTTGATCCAACTTAGAATTGCCTTAAAGTATTTTTTTTCTCAGTAAAATAAGGAGTATATTAATAATACATAATATACCCACAAAGATACAAAGAGTTAGTCTCCTGTGCAACTGGTGCACATACAATTCGTGTCGGGTCCAGGTCGACCCGGATCCCCGCACTTTTTTTTCTTTTTTTAATTTTATTTTTTTGCTTCAGATTGTTACCTTTATGTTATATGCATGTGACATTTATGTTATATAAGTGTGATCTTTATATATAAATGTAATGACCTTTATATACTTTAACTTAGAAAAAAGGAAGAATTAGCAAAATCTGTATATATTTACCTTTATGTAATATTAGTTGCACCTATATCCATCCTAAAAATGCGCTGAATTTTGAATAATTCCATTTTTTTTTCAAAGTTATGGATCATAAAGGTCATAATATTTGTAAATAAAGGTCACAAAAATTGTACATAAAAGTTACAACAATACAACATAAAAGTCTCAATCTACAGCGAAAAAACTTGAAAATCTTCATTTTTTCTTAAGTTACTGAACATAAAGGTCATAACATTTATATATAGAAGTCACACTTATATAACGTAAATGTCACATTCTTATAACATAAAGGTAACAACCTGAAGCGAAAAAAGAAAAAAAAAAGGGAAAACCTAGGTGTGCGGATCTGGGTCGGGTCGCCCCAGTTGCACCAATCCAAATCCATACACCTAGTGCACAACAACATTTGTGAGATACAAAATAAACAGCAGAAAAATAGTTATTCAACAACCCAACAACAATCTGGGATTATAATTAAGCCCATCTAAAAAAAATGTTGTGTTGTCAAGCTTTAATGCAAACTTTTAATTATTAAGATATTATGATTGTTTTCACGATTTAAATGACAATTTTCTCCCCTTCAATTTGATGATGATCATAATATAATATAATGTTAGATAAATCGTGGAAGTATCTAGCATCAATATATGTTAGTGTTGGAAATGTCGGGTTTTCAGCAGTGTTCTGAGATCATGATAGGTATAACTAGGCGCACATGGGTTGAGTCCAGCCTGACCTAGGTCCACGCTCAAACTTTTATTGCGCCTATTTTTAATTTATGTCGTAACATTTATATTATATGAGTATAACTTTTATATTAACATTTAATTACATATATTATAATATTTTAGTCATATACTTAGATTTTTTTCTACAAAAATTCATATAATATAGCTAAAAACTCTTATGTTATAATAATTTAACATTTATGTTACATTGGTATCACTTTTATACAAAATTATCATAACCATATCTGCTAAACTCTTTTTTTAGTAGATATGGTTATGGTATTTTTATATAAAAGTTATATTATTACAACATAAAGGTTTTTACAACGTATTATAGGTTTGAATACACTGCAAAATGTTAAACTAGTACAACATAAAAGTTATGCAAACATAATATAAATGTCGTGCTAACATAACTAAAAGATTAATTAACGTAAAGGTTAATGTGTCCGAATAGGGTTTGAGCGTAAATCTGGATGCACGTGTGAGCCCGTCAGACGCTCGTGGAGGGCGTGAAACACACCTCTGCGTTGGATTGACTTGTTGCACGGTTCCCAACCCATACAACTGGTGTATATAAATAATTGTGTTAAATTTACGACGGTCTTTAATTAATCATCTAAAAGAAAAATAACATTAAACTAAAATTTAATAGATTAAGTTTAAAGAAGTCCTCTCTAACTTTGATGAAAACTTTCAATTATTAAAATATTGTATCCGTTAATTTCGACGGTTTAATACAATCTATTTTCTTCTCTCCTTGATAATATAATGATAGATAACCCGATCTAACACCATATTTTATTTTTGAAAATGTCAAATTATTGGAATTAAGTAATTTATGGTTCATTGGCTTACGTTATGATTGTTGAGTGGAGTTGTATATGAATCATAAAGAACATCTTCAATAAATATAAGACCTCGTTTATTAAATATTTTTTATTCCAGTAAAGTCTTTCTCTGACATTAAAAAGGCATTCTTGAACTTTCATAAATCGTAGGTTATAAATATTATTGTTCATTAACTTTGATACACTTTTCACTTATATTTTTTTAAATCATTTATTCTCAATTTTGTGTGACATAACTTCATACTAACTTAAGCATCAAATTGTCTACATCGATCCAATCAAATTTGATTCAATTTTATAATTATTCAATTGAATGAGTCAGCTTGCATGCTCTACCAAGCTATCAATTTAAAAATGTCAAGTGGGGACGCTTGAGAAATTTTCATTAATTTATGTACTATCAAAGATAATTTTATTTATATCATATAGCAAATTCTATGGAAATTTGGATCCAAACTCTTAATTTATGATTCATTATTTCTATCTTGGCTCTTCTTAATTTTATTTATTTCAGTTCGTTTTTTTAATGAGTCAGAAAAGATGGAAAAGAGGAAGACAATCAATATTTGAAAATTTGTTTGATTTTGAGGCTTGAACTCGTGTCATCACAATTAGAAAACTTATAACGATGAGGTACCATTTGAGTTACATGACTCGTGGTATTTGACATAAAAATGGGATACCATTGAGCAACACTACTCATGGTATTTGAGCATATTGATTTAGGAGCCACATTCGACGAGTATCTACGAATGAAACCTTTTTTAAAATATTTTTCAAACTTTTCAAGTATTAGTTGAAAGAACTTCAACTCATTTGTAGGTATTAAACGGAATTGGATCATTTATTCCAATTGGATGTTTCATCTTGTATTCCATTATTTTTATTCACGTCCAATATTAGTCTTGTTACCCTACCCACGGTTGATGTGTCAAATATCTAATATACCTTCTAATTTTACTTTCCATATATTTAGGGAATACAATCATTACGTGTCATTGATAAACATATTAAAAGTTGCCACAACAGACATTTCAACGTTTTTCTGTTAAATATACATTAATGATGTCCTCTTTCTTGATATGTGATTATTTTGAAAAATCAGATGAAAAATAAAATTAAATAAATAAGATCCTGCTTAATACTAAATGCATGCATGTAATGTGGTTATCCAATATTTATAAATTCTTGAAAATTACTATTTTATATACATCACACTTAATATTTTATTTCCAAAAGTTGCAACTCATCTTAAAATAGTATTCTCTTTGCCAATCTTTCTTGTTGTAAGATTTTAGTATTGAAAAAGTCAAAACAATGACTCAATGAGTTGACTTTGATCATGTGAATGAAGAAATATCTTGTACATATATAAAATTATTAGAATCTCTAGACCTCATCTTACAGTTGAACTGCTCTCCTCTTTTACTTTCTTTCTACATTTTATTTCCCTTCCTTTTATATATATATATATATATATATATATATATATATTACAATATCAGAGTTAATCATTAATTATTTTTAATTTGATAAATAATATTAATGTAATCAAGTAAAATGTTATATCAATATGATTAAGGGTGGTTGATAAGTTTGAAATTATAATTCACATTTAAATTAATTGCTTGATGTAATTTGCCTACTTTTGAGTGTGGTATCTATTATTCCACCCGTGGACAATCTGACACCACTATATATGAATATACATATATATATATATATATATATAATTTAATTGATTTAAATAAATGTTGTTTTAGAATAATATTAAGAATTGGAAAAAAATGTTCTTAGGAAATATCAATTTATTCACACTCATTCATAAATCTAAATGAGATGAGATGATATAAAAGAAAGAAATGAGAGAAAATTGAGATAAGTAAAGATAGTAAAGTATTTTGTGAATAAATTTCACAGATAATTAAGGTCAATTAAATAACCACGTACTAAATAATTAAGCTCAACTAAATAATTAAACAATTAATTTGTAGATTTATTATTATATTAGTATGAATTTTAATCTCTAATTTCATATATGCTCTTAATTGAATGTATAATAAACCACCACACTTAAACTCTTTATGCAATTTTTGAAATAAAAAAGGTTTCGCTCAATGTTAGAGTTAATGAAAGACAAGGGTATAATTGGAATTTTCTTAATCTGTATGAACACAGAAGTTAGTCTGTTTTATGGGATGAAGGGAGTGTTTGTTATTTTATATTTATTTTATAAATAAAATTAATGAAGTTTTGTTATATATGAGTCGTAGAAAAAATAGATGTTTTATTGGGAATTGTAAAAAAAAAAAAGTAGGTTAGGAATATAGGACTTTGATAATAGCTCCCTGTCCAAACTGGTCTTGATTGAACCCATCCAAAATCCAAATGGATCAAGTCCAGTCCAACATGATGACTAGATTGTGTTTTGATCGGGGGACTTGAGTGGATTTGAAATAATTCATTCATCCATACTATCCAAAAGCTTTTTTAAAGCAAAAACGATCTATATTCTCAGATTCTTATCTATCCAAACATGCACGATCCCTAAATTTAATATCATTAATTTCAAATCCTCCTAAAATCTCCCCACCAAACACAATTGAGATCTAAAATAGTCAAAAACTCTTACAACTTATGAAAATACATCTAATAAAATGTTGGGATCCATTGGAAGCCACCAAGAGTGATAATATAATAGTTGATCATAGTTAACTAATTAAGCACAGTTGTAACAATTAATAAAATAATATGTATCAACTGGAAAAAAAATATCAAATTAGCAACCCATATTTTAATATAATGATAGTCAAAGATCTTATGTATTCATGGCTGCCTCCACTTTTGTATTCATAGAATCAAGATTATTTTTCCCACTCATATTTTAAATTACTTAATAATGGCAACAATGCAAGCTGTTATCTAATAGTAGTAGTAATTATACTAGTCTTACTATGTGTGACAACACAATGTAATTCATACTAATAAAAAAACAAAAAAAATTGTGAAGTTTGCCAAAAAAAATTTGTTATTATAATTTTTATTAAAAAGCAAGAAAATTATGAAAAGGAAAACAGAAAAATTATAAATTTACAGTTTTGCCACTTTATAGTAATACTATTTTTCCCCTTTTTTGGGATCTGAATAACCCATATGCATGTATTGCCCAATCATAAGTTTGTATGATTTTCAAAATTATAATATTTGCAATAATGAATAGTCTATTTAATTTATTTAGCTAATCTTGGTTGTGTATCACAAACAATTCACACAGGAGATCATTTTTCCTACCATATAAGATTATTTTGTTAATTTTCTACCACAATTCAGGTGAATGTAACAGATTTTTTCTTCCGACAAAAGTTAAAGAAAATCAAAATTAATTTGTTGGAGATTACAATATGATATCTAACATGGTTATACAATATGATCATATTGTCTCCATTAAGGTTAAAATGTATCATTTTTCATAGTGTTACACGTACGATATGATTATATCATGCATATAACCCTATAAAAATTAATGTCGTGTAACCTCCTACAAAAATCTAATTGTTATTTTTTACTTTAAAAAGCAGTATGATTAACCCTACAATTGAAAAACATTAAGGTTAAACAGTATGATTTTTCGTAGTTTTACACAATATGATTATATCATGCGTACAACCCTCTGAAAATTCATGTCGTGTAATAAAAATCTAATTATTCATTTTTTACTTTCATCAAGAATGATTATGGTCGAAAAACAATTCAATTATCTTAAATGGTAAAAGAATGATCTCTTATATATATGAATTGTAATATTTCATGATATTATAAAATACAATTAAGAAACTAGTACTCGCACCCGCACGATGCGCGGTGTGTGATATAATATTGGTAAATATTATTTATTTGATAATATAGTCTAAATAATTTTAGTATATAGAATACAATATATTGTTTAATAACTAAGAAAATCTAAATTTGTTTAAAATAATTCAATTCACAACAATATATTTCAATGAGTGGAAAGAAGCACCCAACCTACCAAAATAAAATAAAGGGGCTTGTTGAGTAAGGCCGGCTTTCGAGCCCAAGCCTACGTTTGCTTAGTAAGCTTGAGCGCCATTTCTGTACCGGTTCCGGAAGAGCGAAGAAAAAGGGGATGTTTTGTTAATAGGAAGAAGAACGATATTATACACATCCAATTAACTAATCTATGATTAATACTAAAAATAAAAGTATCAATCATAATCTTCAAATCAAATTAGGAAATTTAACATGCAAAGTTTGTAGAGTAAGTCTCTTGTGAATCAGGTGCATGGATCTTAGATCCATGCACCCGGGTCGGATCCGGGTCAGGGGGACCGCACCCTCTTTTTTTTTTTTTTTTCGCTCATAATTTTTGAAAAAAATCACATACCAATAGTATATGTTAGACATACCTTTACGTTATGTTAGACATACCTTTAAGCTATGTTAAACATACCATTCTGCCCAGATTTCATGCCTTGTCTTTTTTTGGCTTGGTTTTTGAATTTTGACACATACCACTACGTTAGGTTAGACATACTTTTACGTTGTGTTAGACATACCTTTATGTATACTTAAACATACCTTTGTATATGTTAGACATACCTTTATATATAGTTAAGCATACCTTTATACATGTTAGACATACCTTTGTATATAGTTAGACCTACCTACACATGGTTGGTCTAACTATACACAAAGGTTGGTTTAACTATACTCAAAGGTTGGTCTATTTGAGCGAATTTTGGATGAGCTTCAGGACAGGTCTTCAGCGCGTGGGAGCGCGTGCATGCACGTTTTGGGCGCGGTTTGGGCTCGTTTGGGCGCGTGAACGGGTCGGGTCAGGTGCATGGATCTTAGATCCATGCACCTGACTCATAAAAGTTTTTGCCAAGTTTGTAAGTTTTTTAAGAACTTCTTTATACATAACATTTCTTGTTGAAACATTTTTTTATCATCTGTGTTACAGACTAATATCGTCAGTCACTTAAATTAAATATACTAAAAAAATTAAAAAAAATTATGAATTAAAAATCAAATTCAATTACTTAAATTAAATACATGTGTGTGAGTATGTATATATAGAAACAATATACAATAAAATTAGAATTATTACGTAGGAACTTGATGCAAACACTGTCAATTATATACTTTCAACCTTTTATTTTAAAATAGATTGAATTAGAAAGCATTTTTAATTAATATCGCTTAACATCGAAGATGATAGATAATTATTTCATTATAAGTATCACATAAATTAATTGATATATCACGACATTGATCATTACAATTTAAGTTTAACACAAAATCGAAATGTAGTAATAGTGATCATGATGATGACAATATAACTAGAAACTAAGCATATAATTTAAATAATCAGTTAAGCCATCTAAATTCTAAATTCAGAACGTGCATTCTCATATAGAAATATACGAAGTCCTAATAGTAAAGTAAAAGGCGAAAATTTTATTTGATTATGAGATATTTATAATTTTAAAAATATTTAGGATGACATATAATTCAGACTAAATACATATTATATATACACATATATGTATATACACACATCTTCAATAGTGTTATATTTATTTATTAATATGATATAAATTATCCCCATGCAAATTAATATTTATTATTGAAATTATTGCTTGGATATCTATTGTTGGTATTTAAAAAATATTCAATAAAAATTAATTTAATTAAGATCAATAAAATGAGAATAAACTAACACAATATTTATATTATTAAATCAAATGGATTAAATAGTAAAAAATGCAAAATAAAAAATTTGTTGATGGGACACTTAAAAATATTAATTTAAAAATATTTAGGATGCATATAATTGCACACTAAATATATATTATATATATACACGCATCTTTAATAGTGTTACACTTATTTATTAATTATATTCATATTAAATATAATATCAAGTATCATTCAACAAATTAATATTTATTATTGAAATTATTGTTTGGACAATATCTATTGTTGGTATATCATTCAACAAATTAATATTTATTATTGAAATTATTGTTTGGACAATATCTATTGTTGGTATTTAAGAAATTATTCAATAAAAATTAACTTAAATAATTAATAAAATAAGAATAAACTAATACAATATTTATATTATAAATTGAATGTATTAAATAATAAAAAATACAAAATAAAAAAAGATGGTTGATGTGACACTTTTTGTTGGCAAAAAGGGTATTTTTATGGCAAAAACTTTTATGCACCGGTTGCACGGATCGATCCGTGCAACCGGGTCTACCCGTTCACGCGCCCAAAACGCACCTCCCACACACCTCCAACGCGCCTGCATGCGCTCCCACGCGCTGAACACTTGTGCTGTAGCTCATCCAAAATTCGCTCCAATAGACCAACCTTTGTGTATAGTTAAACCAACCTTTGTGTATAGTTAGACCAACCATGTGTAGGTAGGTCTAACTATATACAAAGGTATGTCTAACATATATACAAGTATGTTTAACTATATGCAAAAGTATGTCGAACATATACAAAGGTATGTCTAAGTATACATAAAGGTATGTCTAACACAACGTAAGGGTATGTCTAACATAACGTAGTGGTATATGCCAAAATTCAAAAATCAAGCCAAAAAAAGACAAGGCATGAAATCTGGGCAGAACTGGTATGTTTAACATAACTTAAAGGTATGTCTAACATAACGTAAATGTATGTCTAACATAACCTATTGGTATGTGATTTTTTTCAAAAATCATGTGTGAAAAAAAAAAAGGTGCGATCCCCCCAACCAGGATCCGACCCGAGTGCATGGTTCTAAGATCCATGCACCTGATTCACAAGAGATCTACTCTATTTTTATAAATATCTCCAACTTTTTCTCTATGGCAAAAACTTTATGCACCGGTTGCACAGATCCATGCAACCAGGTCGACCCGTTCACGCGTCCAAAACACGCTTCCACGCACCTCCCACGCGTCTGCACGCACTCCCATGCGCTGAACACTTGTGCTGAAGCTCACCCAAAATTCGCTCCAATAGACCAACCTTTGTGTATAGTTAAACTAACATTTGTGTATAGTTAGACCAACCATGTGTAGGTAGGTCTAACTATATACAAAGGTATGTCTAACATATATAAATGTATGTTTAACTATATACAAAGGTATGTCTAATATATACAAAGGTATGTCTAAGTATACATAAATGTATGTCTAACACAACGTAAAAGTATGTCTAACATAACGTAGTGCTATGTGCCAAAATTCAAAAATCAAGCCAAAAAAAGACAAGGCATGAAATCTGGGCAAAACTGGTTTGTTTAACATAGCTTAAAGGTATGTCTAACATAACGTAAAGGTATGTCTAACATAACCTATTGGTATGTGATTTTTTTCAAAAATTATGAGCGAAAAAAGAAAAAAAAGTGTGGTCCCCCCAACCTGGATCCGATCCGGGTGCATGGATCCAAGATCCATGCACCTGATTCACAAGAGACCTACTCTTTCTCTATTATTATAGGCAAAAACTTTTATGAGTCAGGTGCATGGATCTAAGACCCGACCCGTTCACGCGCGCAAAACGCTCCCAAAACGCGCCTAAAACGCGCATGCACGCGCTCCCACGCGCTGGAGACTTGGCCTGAAGCTCATCCAGAATTCGCTCAAATAGACCAACCTTTGTGTATAGTTAAACCAACCTTTGTGTATAGTTAGACCAACCATGTGTAGGTAGGTCTAACTATATACAAAGGTATGTCTAACATATATAAAGGTA
Source organism: Scutellaria baicalensis (assembly GCA_005771605.1). Lineage (NCBI taxonomy): Eukaryota > Viridiplantae > Streptophyta > Magnoliopsida > Lamiales > Lamiaceae > Scutellaria > Scutellaria baicalensis. Next base: position 44,273 of record CM016729.1, read on the forward strand.
TGCTTAACTATATATAAAGGTATGTCTAACATATACAAAGGTATGTTTAAGTATACATAAAGGTATGTCTAACACAACGTAAAGGTATGCTTAACATAACGTAGTGGTATGTGCCAAAATTCAAAAATCAAGCCAAAAAAAGACAAGGCATGGAATCTGGGCATAACTGGTATGTTTAACATAGCTTAAAGGTATGTCTAACATAACGTAAAGGTATGTCTAACATATACTATTGGTATGTGATTTTTTTCAAAAATCATGAGCGAAAAAAAAAAAAAAAAAAAAAGAGGGTGCGGTCCCCCCGACCCGGATCCGACCCGGGTGCATGGATCTAAGATCCATGCACCTGATTCACAAGAGACTTACTCATTATTATAATATAGAAATATATAGATAGATTTATCTATTTATTTTTTCTTTTGAGTTTCTATACAATAAATTTAAAATTAAATGCCTTAAACATTAATATTTATTTATTTTTGTTAATAAATGAAAGTTATTAATCATTTCTTAAAATGGAAATATTAAATAAATGAGACATTTATTGCAGTTATTTTTGGCAGAATATTCTGTTTATATATATTTAGATTTGTACAGGATAATACTATATATACTCCAAAACTTATTAAACGATGTATGTTGTGTTTTTTTTTTTTTTAATGTGTACTTCATCCCACACATTTATATATTATCCTCACACTTGCATGATTGCATTGATAATTTCTGAATTTAGTACATATATACAAAAAAATAAAAAATGGCCCTGTAATTTTAGCTTTATATAATATATATATATATGCATTTTTTATTCATAAGCTAACTTTAGCCTAGAAATAAAATAAGATTATCCCATCTCCAATTTGCATGTAAAATCTGTTTAGAGTTAATTGTAAAAATCAACCTGAAGTATTGAGTTTTTTTTCCCTTTGTAACATAATTTTTTTATCCGGTCGCAACCTTAACATTCTAAAGTTTTATCCGATTGCAACCGATGATGTAATTTTTTCAATTTGCAACTCAAACTTTATTTTTTTATCCTATTGCAACCTCTAATTTAGGATACAATTTTGATAAATTTCAGAACTTGAGGTTGCATTAATTAGATAAAAAGACAAAGTTTAGGTTACAGTTAGATAAAAACAACAAAATTTGGGTTTGCAACGTGAAAAAAAATTAAATCACAAGATCTCCACTTTGCCGGAAAATTTGCAACTAAATTAATTTTGAAAGACTAAGTTGCAATCGGCAAAAAATTAAAAACTAGATTGTAAATTGAAATGAATCTATACTTTAACTTGTTTTTTCATTTAACCCCGTCTGTTTATTGCATAGTTAGACCGAGTGTTAGCTTTAGTTTCATCTCTCTATAGCCTGTTTTTTTTCAGTTTGTTTAGGTGATTAAATACTTGTATATCTATTCGATTTACTCCTTGACATGTCTACTTCATAGAGACATAAATTACAGTTCTTGGAGTAAGTTATAGTGTGAGAAAGTAGTGCACTTGGTTCTTGAGTGTGTCGAGAGAGATCGGACATCTTGCCGATTCATCTCTCGTTATTACTGTATACTATTTGATGCGTTGCATTAACAATTAACGCCGTCTGTGGAAAGGACGATGGATCAACCAGATTTGATGTAGAATAATTATATATAAGAACCAAGTTTGGTGATCTATGATTTCTTATATGCAGTCGTTTAATAGCACACAATACATTTTAGTAACTATTGATTATCTCAATTTATTTAAAAAGGACTATATATGAGACAATATTGTAGGTTTGTCACATGTCTAATTTAGAGTTATTTAATAGAACACCACTGCATTTTATAAATTTTATTTAAAAAAAACATTAAATGTGGATAGTTGTAGGTTTGCCACATGTTTAGTATCATTCATTTATATCTATAATTTTTTTTTATTGAAATAAACAAATTTTAATATATGTGAATAAAAAATATTTATATATACATTAATTTTTTATATATAATATAACCTTAACATCATTATTATCAGTAATCTTTTTACATTTTATTGTTGAATTTTAGATTTATTTTAAATATTTAGTTTATATTTTTGTAAGTATTGTTTTTTTTCGAAATTTATCTAATATTTAATGAAAATTATAGATTTTGTTTCTTAAATTTCTTGTAATTTTTTATATTTAAAGTCATCTAGTAGCTGTCCATTTTCATAGTTATTGGATTTTCTGAATTTTCTTTTTCTAATTTATATCAAAAATTAAAACATTAAATTTGAGATAATTGTTGATTTTCTATATCATATATGTTCTTCACGATAATTATTAAGGGAGGTTTGGTTTTAAATTCAGCATCAATTTCTAATCTCCAATATTTTCAAGATCGTTTATGAGATTTTATTGATTTTTGTGTTAAATTTTTTAGGTATAACCCTTATTTTTGGTAGAAATTATATTTTTCGTTAAATAGTGCGTATATATAGATATAAAATTAAGTGGTTGGTCTAATTAAATTAAACTAGCGTAAGCCCTGTATCATACGAGTATTTTAATATGGCAAAAACTTTTATGAGTCAGGTGCATGGATCTAAGATCCATGCACCTGACCCGACCCGTTCACGCGCGCAAAACGCGCCCAAAACGCGCCTAAAACGCGCATGCACGCGCTCCCACGCGCTGGAGACTTGGCCTGAAGCTCATCCAGAATTCGCTCAAATAGACCAACCTTTGTGTATAGTTAAACCAACCTTTGTGTATAGTTAGACCAACCATGTGTAGGTAGGTCTAACTATATACAAAGGTATGTCTAACATATATAAAGGTATGCTTAACTATATATAAAGGTATGTCTAACATATACAAAGGTATGTTTAAGTATACATAAAGGTATGTCTAACACAACGTAAAGGTATGCTTAACATAACGTAGTGGTATGTGCCAAAATTCAAAAATCAAGCCAAAAAAAGACAAGGCATGGAATCTGGGCATAACTGGTATGTTTAACATAGCTTAAAGGTATGTCTAACATAACGTAAAGGTATGTCTAACATATACTATTGGTATGTGATTTTTTTCAAAAATCATGAGCGAAAAAAAAAAAAAAAAAAAAAGAGGGTGCGGTCCCCCCGACCCGGATCCGACCCGGGTGCATGGATCTAAGATCCATGCACCTGATTCACAAGAGACTTACTCTTTTAATATTAATTAAGAAATTTAAAATTTGTTATTTATATAGAAATTTTATTATTATTATTATTATTATTATTATTATTATTATTATTATTATTATTATTATTATTATTATTATTATTATTATTATTATTAATCATTAATTTTTAATTTAATTAGTATGAATTTATATTTTAATTGTGCGATTTTTTTAAATTTCAATTAATATAATTGCAAACATCAACTTAATTAAAATGTTTGTCCAAAATTTCATAATTTACAATTTTATTATGAATGATAGTTATTGACATTTTGTTATTCAATTATTATTATCTCATTAAATGTTCTATTATAATGAATTATAAATACTAAATGAATTAATTGAAAATTAAATTATAATTAAATAGGATTAATCATAGAGTGACACTTGATTATTCCTTTAGTATAGATATACTAGCATAAAACTCGTGTACATATTACACTAGATTACAAAATTAAATTAAATTTAGTAAATTTAAAAAAAAATTATTTATATAACAAAAATATATATGGTTTTATATAATGCACAACGTTTAATTTAGTATTAAAAACAACACAATCCGAGCTATGTATTATCTAGTTGAAATATATGTTTCATTAGTAAAATAACATGATTATTTTTTTCTCTATTATTTAATTTTTTTAAATATTATTATATATATTATTCAAATCCTCAAATTTTATAAATTGATAAAAAATGAAAGCCAAGTATTTTTAAATAATTTCAAATTTTATTTTACAAGACATATTCCCAAAACTATATGATTTTATTAATTAATTAGTTTGAAACGTTTGAATATTTCTTTTAAATCAACCCATATTTATTTTAGTTTTCATTATTTATTTATTTATATTTTACTCTAAAAATTTTAAAATAACAAAATTCAAATTTATAAATCATTTTTCTAGTATGTGTTACTTTAACAAATTTAGTTAAAATTTTTATATTATTTCTAGTGTTTATTATCAACATTAATGTAGATATCATAAAATAGCAACATTAATTAGCTTTAAATAGATTTAATTTTAAAAAGAAAAATTAAAATAAGAAAAATTGTTGGATTGACAAGTGTCCTCTATGATTATTCCTTTAGTATATATAAAAGATTTCTAGTGTTTATTATCAACATTAATGTAGATATCATAAAATAGCAATATCAATTAGCTTTAAATAGATATAATTTGTAAAAAGAAAAATTAAAATAAGAAAAATTGTTGGATTGACAAGTGTCCTCTATGATTATTCCTTTAGTATATACTAGTGTAAGACCCGTGTAATACACGGGATATAATAAATAAGTTTTGTTTTTAATCCATATTATCTTATATTTTAGTTTTATATTATATCTATTTTAAAATATAATATTTTCATATAAAAATTTATTTTTAATGTATATATCGATATATGCATAATATATTTGCCATTCAAAATTAATCACTTTTTTCTCAATTTTGTAATTTTTTTCAATAAAATATATTTTTATAAATTTTGATAAAAGAATCTTGACTTCATAAAATAGATATACTTTTGAATAATGACATGAATTTCATTATCTTTGTTGATGTAAAAAATCTAGTAAAGTAACACAGAATGAAGTAACCATTATCATTATCAAATCAAGTTTTGGAAAACTTCCTTATACACTATATTTTTTGTAGTATTGCATATCTTGCCATCATCATCTAAACACATAATTTTCAAACCATTCCTGGTTTGAACTCTAGAAATGGCAACATATAGTTGACCATGTGTGAAAATTGGTTTTGGCAAAAATAAATCCACATGAGCTAGTGACTGGTCTTGACTTTTGTTTATGGTCATAGCAAAACACACAAGTAGTGCAAATTGTCTTCTTTGAAACTTTATCGGCAATTTACTATCAGATGGGCTTAGGTTCATTTTGGGTATATACACCTTATTCCCATTGTTTTTTCCTGATAGAATCTTGGTCTCGATAATATGATCTCCAATCCGTGTAATCATCAATCTTGTACCATTGCATAACCCTGAAGATTGATCAATATTTCGAAGTAACATAACTGGTACATCAATCTTCAAACGCAACTTGTGATTTGGAATTCCAGAACAACGAATGCTATTTAGAAAATCCACAAAGAAAATTTGCTCATTAGCATCATTGTTTCCATATGTTTTGCAAATGCTATCAGAACTCAAGAACTCCATTTCCTCTCCAGGAAGCAAAGATAACATGTAATCATTCACTGCTTCCACAACACTATGAGTAGGTGCAAGATTAATAGCTCTTTCCTCCAGAAAATTCGGAGTTAAATAGTTGTCAATTAGAGAAGGATATATACTATCAACAATAGCTGAAATTGGATCATCACTATGTTGTATTAATATATATTCTGGAATTTGTACAACCATTTCTCCATCAATCATAGTACCAACATCACCATCTCCAACTTTTAGTACCCATTCAGCGAACTCTTTAATTTCTGATTGGCAAACATGAGAAGATGAATAACCATTATTCAACCTCATATTCTTTGTCAACCTCAGCACCTTACAAAATTCCCATAGGTAGGAAGAGTTAATAGTTGAGAAAACTATGTCTTCTCTAATTCCGTTGGGTATAACTGGCAATATTTGTCTGAAATCACCACCAAGAACAACTACATTTCCACCAAATGGTTGCTCTAAGCTTTTTGGATTGTGGAACCGTCAAATTTTGATCTAATGCCTCAAAACAAAATCGATTTACCGTTGGAGCTTCATCCCAAATAATCAATTTTGCTTTATCAAAAGTTCTGACAATTCTGTTCCTGCTCTTATATGACACGTGGAATCCTCAGCAACGTTCAACGGTATAGAGAATTTAGAATGTGTTGTTCTTCCACCAGGAAGAAGTAACGATGCTATCCCGCTAGATGCTACATTGATCACAATATCTCCTTTTGAGCGAATAGCAGCAGATAATATATTCCAAATAAAAGTCTTACCCGTTCCACCATATCCATAAACGAAATAAACGCCTCCTTCATTTTTTGAAATTGCATTCATTATCTTTTCATATACATTTTTTTGCTCATCAGTTAAGCTAGAAAACAATATGTGATGCTCTTCTTCCAATTTTACTTTGTCATAACGAAGCTCTTCAAGTATGAGCTTATTATATCTTTCATTCGCATGTACTTCATTTGCAAATGGCATTGAAGAGAAGTTTTTCAAAGTACTACCATTTCTTTGAAGTACTCTTTCTAATTCCACCAATGTGCATCTTTTTAGCTCTTGATCATCCAACTGTAAATCTGAAAGGAAAAAAAAAGAATAAATATATTATAAATCAACACCAAAAATTAGTTTTGAAAAATATTTAAAGGTTTTCTTTTTAAAAAACTAATTATCTAATATAGATATAACTTATATAAACAATAATGAGTGTGTATACCGTGTATGCCATGAAGACTCCTTTGCATATGAAGAATATCTTCAGCAAGTATATGCCATATTTTTTCCCAAACATATTCTGGTCTTGACAAAGTATTTGATATATATCAAGAGCACTGCAAAGAGATTTCTTAGATAATTGGCTGAACCCCAAAAACTTGCCTCTGTTATTCCATCGATGTACTCTCTATCATCATCCAATAGACCTAAGGCATAGCAAGATTCCTTGAATGTTGGATATTCAACATTTTGTATAGTTCGGATATCTTTGTGGCAGGTTGCTCCTTTATTGTAATGTAATAGAAGACTTAGATAATACATCTCTCTACTTCCAGGAGCTACATGGAATTGTCGGCCAATTGAAAAATCTTTTTTCCTTGGTAACCATTTGCGATCTTTTCGTTGCTACACAAACTTTGTTGGGAATTCTGAATATGTTAAGCTTCTGGCTTGTTCGTATTCCTTATTGCATTCCATCCATGCAATAAACATTGATTCACTAACAGAAGGCTTATTCAACACAGAACCAATTGTATCGTCATCATCAAAAACAACATTTTGTTCATCAGTAAGATGAAAAGTTAGTCTCTGAACAGCAGGATATCTGTAGTGGATATCAAAAGCTAATATTCTCCATACAGCTTCACATGGAGAAATATAACGACAATTATAGTGTGTCTGAATTTCATCCAAGTCTCCTATTTCCATATTAGAATCATTGTTTTGATAAAATTGTGAAGTTACACGATCATGACCCTCATTTATGTATTTAAATAAGTACTTGATCGTTTTGTACTGATTGCACCACTCAACATTGATATGAGCTTGATATCTCAACAACAATTTAGAATTGTAAGGAACAACATATCTATTATCTAACACTATCCCTTTCTTTTCCACTGTATTCCCACTATCTCTTCTCATGTATAAAGGAAATCCATCTTCATCCACAGTAGTTTTTTCAATGTGTTGTTTTGGAAATTTTTTGGAACATTTTCCATCCTTCATACACGGCGATTTTTTATTCAACATACCACATGGTCCATGCAACATAAAATTTTTCACAGCTTCATATAAATCTGGTTCACTGACCTTATTTGGTATATATCTCTGCTGAAATTATTTGATCCACATCCTCAGGTGATGGAATCTTATTATCACGATGTAAGAATAGCAGAATATGAACATGAGGCAATCCACGTTTTTGAAACTCCACCGTGTATACAACTACACACAAACATAAAAAAAATTATGATTATTCATATGAAAATATATACAAATGTGTTTAAATTTAATATATATATATATATATATTAATATTAATAATAATATATATATTAATACTAATAAAATACAATAGTTATTATTTAGTTGTGTTGGACTCACTTGCTTGTATTTTTTCGAATAACTCGTTGTCTTTCAAATCCTTTACCAAATTATCAAGTTTCATTTTGAAAACTCGACAAAGTACATCTTGCCTATCTTCTGGCTGAAGATGTCTCTCCTTTAGGAACCTATGGATTTCTAACCATTTTGGATTGCAAGTTATTGTGATAAATAAGTCAGGATATCTATACCACTTGCAAATTGCCATAGCATCCTAATAATTTTCAACCATATATCTATTGCCACCAGTGAATGATGATGGTATGAATATGCGTTTTCCAGCTGAAGATGGATCAATCTCACCTCTTGTAACAGCTTCTCTCAAATTTTTGAAAGTATCAGATCTCACTCCTTCTGATGAGTTCTTATGTATGTGAGTCTTTCAGACTCAATCATAGTATATGCATCCACCAGAAATTGTTGAAATTACCTTCTTGAGAAGAGAATTGTTTTTGACTCGTATTGCCGCTCTTGAATTCTATATGAAAAGAATTCCCTCATTGTTAATCGGTTTCTCTTTGTTGATCTGCTACTTTCAGCATTATCTATATGAAGAATGTCTATTCTATATCCATCTTCACCATATGGAAATAAAAATATAGGATATTGTAGTGGCAGATAGGAAGGATAAAGCTCACTTATGCGTTGTAATCCACCATATTGAGTTTGAATAACAATATCTCTTCCATCAAATGAAGAATCAATGTCACCAATAATTAGTGCTGCAACCTCTGGAGCAGTTGGAAGATTGTATGTTCTGCCATCGGAACTTCTCGATGCTCTAAGTCTAAGCTTGATCCCTGAATATTCATTCTCTTGATAACGATCTCTTGCAACTCTAAATGATTTAGCCAATGGATTGTACTCATCGATCATTCTTTTCAAGTCACATACTATACTTGAATCTAATGATGAGGATCTTGATGTTCTATAATTGCTGTTTATATTAAGTTAATATGTCAGTATTAATATAAACTTGTAGGAAATAAGCTTACTGATTAAAAGACTAAATTAGATTGAAACAAATTTACTATGTAGAACTTAAAGCATTCATATAATATAAATATTCATATAATAAAACTTGACACACCTTAAAGCATTCATTCTGTTTTCCACCTCATTTTCAGTGTCGTAGATATAAAGTTGAGAAAATTTTGGAGATGATCCTTCCACTGGTAGCAAACTCCCAATTTTATGGTAATTTACACCTTGCAGTTTGAAAACATATGATCCTCCACCTCTATTAATTGTTGTATCAACTTTTTCTCCCATCGATGTAAAACTGAACATCATGTTGTATGCCCGAATATTATCAATGAAATTCTTACTTTTGGAACCACGACCAGACAATATATAACTCTTTTAACAGTGTAGGGGGTTCTCTTAAAAGAGGCAGTTGGATTTTACCTTGAAAACAACTTTGGGTTTGCAGTGTTTCTCTGTTTTCTTACTCTTTCATCATACCACAAAAGTGCTCCACAATATTCACAAACATATGTTGGATCTCCAATATCTAAGTAATCTGGAAAAAAATAAGTAGTATTAAATTTCATCATTGAAATGTAGAGACTAAAGTGATGATTAATTATTACTCACCATCGCATATGTTTATTGTTTGTGTTGCATTACTGCTTGTTGCCTAATTTTCTTGCGCATCCATAATATACTTTCTCTCTATTTAACATTAAACAATATAAGATAACACAATTACCTTAAATTCTAAACTAAAAGTAAAAAAAAATTGTGTACAACTATATATAACGAATATAACTTAAATATAAGCATGTATTCTGATGCAAATAATATTATTAGTCACTTCAATTTTTCTAATTCAATATACAATCCAAATATACCAACTTAAAATGTCACTAAAAAACTCTCAATGTTTGGAACATAAGACTCAATCATCATAATAAATTAAAAAATAATAAATTTTTTATATAAAAGATTATTTAAATTCAGATCATGTAGTACAACTTAAGAAAACGTTATCTACATAATATAATAATATAATGAGATTACATATTACTTACCAGTTGAGAGATCTCTATATGACATTTTTGATGAATATGTACTCCTTAGCGTACATGTAAATACTAATACAAATATAGATAAATGTTGAAGTAATATTTAGATTTCTGCACACACATATATAAATACTAAATGTAAATACGATCGATAACACATGCATATAATTGTTAGTTCTTTCACATAATAATATTGTAGTTAATATTTATATGTGCATGTATGAGTATATATGAACTAAAAAGTATTTTAAATCGCACATTATTAATAGGTATTTAAATAATTTGGCAATAAGAAATTTTTTTCACAAATTTTTTTCTAATTCTTACCATTTGAGATATCACCAAGAGGGACTCTTGCTCGGAACGTATTAGTACTCATCATACCTACAATGTGAAATTTTTCATTCTATGTAAAAGATTCTTTAACATTAGAACATTTATGTCAATCTAGAGTTTAAAATATCATTCCTAACATAGTATTATAATTAATCAAACAACATACTCACCGAATGAGATGTTTGTAAATGGCACAATTTATCAAAAAAAAATTATATTAAATCTTCAATATGAAGAATAATATATATAACTGTTAAATATAAAAATATATAAATGGCAAGAAACAATCTAAATATCACCATTATATCCATGTCCACAGTAGAAAATAATAATATTTTAAATGAAAGATATCTAATATAGATGCATTTATACAAAGGGAAAAAATATTCTTTAATTAGTAGAAGAAAATTCTTCAGAAAGCTTTAAAAACATAATTCAATACATATATAATCAATTCAAAATTAATTAATAAGTGATATATAGTTTTAAAAAATGTTTACAATTAGAGTGAAGTGTGATTGGGGTTCCTGCACCTCCTAGTTGTTGATGTACCTTTAAAAAATAGAATAAAAGAAGCTATTAATAAGACAATTTCACTATATATTTGTATGTCATAGGTTATTAGAACTATAGGAGGGATTCAAATAATTTGATATAGAAATGAAATAGTATGTATTATCACCTGTAGATATATAGTACTTTTTTGCGTTTTTGATTCATTAATGTCTTTCTCTCCATTCTTGCTCTTTTCCTCTGTTCTTCCTCCATCAGGAAATCTGCAGGAAATATACTACAAAATTAAACATTATTAATTTACAGATCAGTAGTAAACTAAACACACATGTCATCAGTTATTTTCTCAAAGTAAGATTGGTTGAAAATATAATTGATTCAACCACATTTTTTCTCAGTCATCCAAACTCAGTTTAAGACTACATCAAACGAAATAAAGTTATATATAGTTCTTTACAATAAAAAAGAAGAAAAAAACCTAGAAAAATAAATTAACGTGACTATTCTTTTAATCTCCACTCAGCAGAATTTGATCTTTCAAAATTTTGTCGGAGCCAGTTATACTTCAATGTTGGATGAAAGTTGTTCTAAGGCCATCATCAAAGATGTTAGAGATTATTACACATAAATTGTGTGTTATGAAAGTGATGGAGTATTGGAGAAATTTGATCAATAAAAGCACATTTTCCCCACATGGCCCCATATTTCATGCCAATCAAACTTTTAATACATAATAATTAGTGATCAAAACCAAAATTATGGCACTTAAAAACCTCATATCAATATAATGTATGATAACTCCTAGCTGTAATCTTGGATAATATATAATTGATGGCAAAAACTTATATGCCCCTGGGGCACATAGGGGCACGGATCTAGGTATTATATACATGCTCTTCAGGTGTTATATATATACTATATAGGTGTTATGTTTCTTGGTGTTATAAATATACCCTACATGTATCATATATATACAAGAGTATTCATGTGATACCTGAAGAGTATATACATGATACATGTAGAGTATATATTTAACACCATATGATGATTCATTTGGGGGCACCATGCCCCTAGGGCACACAAGTGTCACTCATAATTGATTATAGAACTTATCAAATTATATTTATTTTTTATATGATTTTGGCATATTAGTCATGACTATCCAACTTAATAACTGATTATTCTCATAATAAAAGTCTTTATATGTAGTTAAAATTATGTTATCTATAATATTGACTATTATAATCTTTTTTAATTGTGTTACGAACATGCGTAAATTACTTTTTGAGAAAAAATGGTTAACAAAACTATAGTGTTTTGGAAACACTTATCTATTTGTAATAATAATAATGTAGTATCATTTATAAGATTCCTGCAATTCCCCAAACAATCAATAATTATTTATTAATTGAGCTTAAGTTCTTTATGCTACTCAGTCGATTGGCGTGCAAGTTAATTTTATTTAACATATAACGAATTTAATTACTATTCTGTTTTAATAATTCATTATTTTTGTAGTTCAACATTTTATAAGCATAAAATAATTGTCAGAGGTAATGGAAGGTCATAGCCAAGTAGAAAATGAAAGTCATTAATACACAGTTCATCAACTGTTATGAGTATTAACACTACAAGAAAACAGGCGACTTCCAACGGCATAAAATTCCGTTGGAATTTTTCAAAATTCCAACGGCATTTCCAGTGCCATGTCTTACCGTTGGAAATTTCCAACGGCAATTCCAATGCCAGGTGGAAATCGTTGGAATGAACCGTTGGAAATGTCATTGGAATTACTATTCCAACGGCAATTCCAACGACGACTTACCGTTGGAATTTTCTAAAAAGGTTTCCAACGGCAATTCCAACTACACATTACCGTTGGAATTATTCGAACAAGTATTCCAACGGACATTCCAACGACAGGTTGCCATTGGATATTTTCCAACAAATATTCCAACGGCTATTCCAACGATAAATCACCATTGGAATTTTTTCAATAATTATTCCGACGGATTTTCCAACGAAATTATGCCGTTGGAATATTCCAACAACTATTCCAATGGAAGTTCCAACTACAACTTGCCGTTGGAATTCGTCCAACAACTATTCCAATGGGAATTCCAATGACAACTTGCCGTTGGAATTTTTTCAACAACGTTTCCAACTGAAATTCCAACTACACGGTGCCCTTGGAATGTTTTCAACAACTATTCCAACGGTTATTCCAATGACAACGCGCCGTTGGAATTTCTTCATCAATTATTCCAATGAAAATTCCAACGACACCGTGCTATTGGAATGTTTCTAACAAGTATTCCAACGATAACGTGTCGTTGGAATGTGTTCATTCAATTATTCCAACAGAAATTTCAACAACAATTTGTCGTTGAAATATTTCGAACAGTGTTTCCAACGGAAATTCCAACAACAATGTACTAATGGAATTTTTCCAACACTCATTCCAACTGAAATTCCAACAACAACATACCATTTGGAATGTTTCTAACAAAATTATTCCAACGGATATTCCAACAACAATTTAATTCTAAAATGTTTCCGTTGGATATTCTAACGGAAATTCCATCTATAATGTACTATAAGAATTTTTCCTACAATTATTTCAATACCGTTGGAAATATAAATGTGGTAATTCCAATGATAATACCCCAAATAGTATTGCCACTGGAATTAATTTCATTTTTATTCCAACAGAAATCCCATCAACAATGTACCGTTGGAGTTTTTCCAACAATTATTCTAACGGTTGGTAGAGATCGTGCAACTCTGGTTGGTGGCTTTAGGTCGGCTATGATCGTATAACCGCCATGTTTGCTATATATGTATGGTCGTCCTGAACCGGTGCTCATGAGTTTTGCTTATGGATCGAACATAAATTACTTCTCAAAATCGCTTATGGACCGGACAAAAATTATTTGTGCAAATTTCATAACTCAACAAAATTAAATTAATTATGTTCTTTGGTTGTTTATTATTATTAATCTACCCATTTATATTTTCAATAGTACAAAAATGATTCTTGAATATTTTAAATCCGAAACATAATTAAATAAATAAATATGTTTTTAAATTAAAAAGGTAAACAAATTAAATATTAATTACTTGAGAGGTGTATCAAAATATATAACAATTTTATAAGGAAATTACATAAAAGTTTAATAAATGTATGAATTATGAATCCTAATTAGTATAAGAAAAATAAAGGTATGTTCCTAAGTGTAGATCCCCAAATCAATCCAAATTGAAACCATATCACTCATCTCCATTCACACCCCCGTCACTCTCTCTCTCAGCGGCTGACCACCGCCCGCCGCTATCTCCTCTCTCTCAGCAGCCGCCCTACTCCGCCCCTGGACCGAGACGCTGCGCCGCTTCCGCCACTGTCGCAGCCCGTCGCCTCTCTCAGCCCGTCGCTGCCACTGTCCCAGCCGTCGCTTCCGCCACTGTCGCAGCCGTCCCAGCCATCCCCGGTAAGATGCAGCTTGTTGCCCTAAATTTCTTTTCTAGTTCTCTTAAATCTCTGCCCTGCTGTTTCTTTAGTAGAATTGTTGGAATATTAGCTCATATACGGGATATTACCAAGATGTTAGCTCTCTTCCTCAGCTTCAAACCTCTATTTGCTTCACTAACTCATAATGGATTAGCTATGTTATCTATATTTAAGAGAGCTTCTATACCATCTGACATCCTTGATCTTACCGTAGTGTAAAAAACCAATTTTTTTCCAAAGTGATCGAACCACTATGAATTAGACATAGTGGTTCGATTACTTTGGAAAATATTGGATTTTTACACTGTTAATCGAACCACTATGTCAAATTCATAGTGGTTCGATTAATAGTGTAAAAAACCTATTTTTTCCAAAGTGATCGAACAACTATGTCAAATTCATAGTAGTTCGATCACTAGTGTAAAAAACCAATTTTTTCCAAAGTGATCGAACCACTATGTCAAATTCATAGTGGTTCGATCACTAGTGTAAGAAACCAATTTTTTTCCAAAGTGATCGAACCACTATGTCAAATTCATAGTGGTTCGATTAATAGTGTAAAAAACCAATTTTTACCAAATTAATCGAACCACTATGTCAAATTCATAGTGGTTCGATTAACAGTGTAAAAAACCAATATTTTCCAAAGTAATCGAACCACTATGTCTAATTCATAGTGGTTCGATTAACAGTATAAAAAACCAATATTTTCCAAAGTAATCGAACCACTATATCAAATTCATAATGGTTCGATCACTAGTGTAAAAAACCAATTTTTTCCAAAGTGATCGAACCACTATGTCAAATTCATAGTGGTTCGATCACTAGTGTAAAAAACCAATATTTTCCAAAGTAATCGAACCACTATGTATAATTCATAGTGGTTCGATCACTAGTGTAAAAAACCAATTTTTTCAAAAGTGATCGAACCACTATGTCAAATTCATAGTGGTTCGATCACTCGTGTAAAAAACCAATTTTTTCCAAAGTGATCGAACCACTATGTCAAATTCATAGTGGTTCAATCACTAGTGTAAAAAACCAATTTTTTCCAAAGTGATCGAACCACTATGTCCAAATCATAGTGGTTCGATTAATAGTGTAAAAAACCATTTTTTTTCCAAAGTGATCGAACCACTATGTCAAATTCATAGTGGTTCGATCACTAGTGTAAAAATCCAATTTTTTCGAAAGTGATTGAACCACTATGTCAAATTCATAGTGATTCGATTAACAGTGTAAAAAATCTATTTTTTCCAAAGTAATCGAACCACTATGTCAAATTCATAGTGGTTCGATCACTAGTCTAAAAAACCAATTTTTTCCAAAGTGATCGAACCACTATGTCCAAATCATAGTGGTTCGATTAATAGTGTAAAAAACCATTTTTTTTTCCAAAGTGATCGAACCACTATGTCAAATTCATAGTGGTTCAATCACTAGTGTAAAAATCCAATTTTTTCCAAAGTGATTGAACCACTATGTCAAATTCATAGTGGTTCGATTAACAGTGTAAAAAATCTATTTTTTCCAAAGTGATCGAACCACTATGTCAAATTCATAGTGGTTCAATCACTAGTGTAAAAAACCAATTTTTACAAAAGTGATCGAACCACTATGTCAAATTCATAGTGGTTCGATCACTAGTGTAAAAAACCAATTTTTTCCAAAGTGATCGAACCACTATGTCAAATTCATAGTGGTTCGATTAATAGTGTAAAAAACCTATTTTTTCCAAAGTGATCGAACCACTATGTCAAATTCATAGTGGTTCGATCACTAGTGTAAAAACCCAATTTTTTCCAAAGTGATCGAACCACTCTGTCAAATTCATAGTGGTTCGATCACTAGTGTAAAAAACCAATATTTTCCAAAGTAATCGAACCACTATGTATAATTCATAGTGGTTCGATCACTAGTGTAAAAAACCAATTTTTGTAACGCCCCGTTTCTTAAAAACATAGAATTTTGCTTTGGCGTTACTTAGATTAAAATTAGACCTTTTCAGTAATAATAAAGAAAACTAAATCCTGGAAAATAGCTGTAAAATATTATTCCATGAAGCATTGGTACGAAATACGAATTTTTGGAAAAATGCAGCGGAAACGTTTACCTTGAAATTCCTTTCTTTACAAACACGGTTTTAGTTCCATAAACGGAGTTATAGAAATAAATCATTTACATAAATAAATATATTTGGAATTTATAAAATAAAACTCTGTATTTAAAATCTTCATTAACCTTGATAATATCGGCTACCAGCATGCCACGTTCGCGTACCCTGTCCTAAACATTTAAACATATAGGGGTGAGTGTGCGAAAGAAACACTCAGTGGAGCTAAAGGCACATACATCAAACATTTAGACATTGAACATAACATAACGAAGGCATTGCATTCCTCGGGTCTTCTGACCCGGGGTGCTTCGGAGTTACCCCTCCGACATAAGTTCCTTCGGAATTTCCCACATAAACTTTAACGAGGCCATATTTGAAACCTCGAACTTACATAACAGAGCCACGTCTGAAACTCCTGCACACGCATACGCATACACACATAATTGATTGAAGAGGAACGCTGAACGTCAACGTCCAATTCAATCACAAGTAAGTACAATCAACTTGATCACATTTTGTACATAATTAATTGCACACATTTTAACACATAATAAAACACATAATTTACCCCCACCTTGGATATTACTCGATCTTGTTCAAAAGTTCGTCCGCTCAGTACACGTTCCTACTCCTGTCCCTTTTCCGTTTCTCCTACAATTATTAGAAGTCGGCTTAGTCTCTAACTTATATATCTATAAAATATACTTATCATTAAAATCAGGGGTCATTTTGTAATTTCAGTAAAGTCCAGGGGCTAAAATTATATTATCATAATCTGCAGGGCTGAATAATAAATAATCAAGAGTTCAGGGGCTGAAACATGAATAAAGTAAAGTTGGAATTTTGCAATTTAGCCCCTGCAACTTATCAAATTCCCATAATTAACCCCAAAACCCACCCCTGCACAGCCCCCTTCGCTCTCCCCCCTTCTTCCCTGCACCATGGCCGCCGCGGCTCTTGCCGGCGACAGCCCGTCGTCGGCAGCCTTCCCCCATCACCCGTACACCCTGCACGGCGCCGCCCCGACGCGGCGCCGCCCTCCTCTATCCCACACAACAGCCACGCACACACGCACATACAAAACACACACACACACAACACACCTCACTCACGCACAGCAGCTCGCAGCGCCACCACCGGCGACACTGCCGCCCAACCCTGCTCACGGTGCCGCCGCCTAGGCGGTGCCCCTCCTTTAATCGCACAGCTTGCAAGATCTCTACGTCTTATATCTTTCTAGTCTTGTGCCTCGTCTACCTCCGCTCATGGCGACACTTATCTAAACCACCCCGTGTCGTGGCTCACGGAGATGAAGAGAAGAGCAGCAGTGACAACAACGAAATTGAGAAGAGAAGGGGGTGGCTGCCCTTATTTCGTCGCCCGTATATGGCGAGGACGGTGGTGGTGAGGTGGTTCGATCCCGTAACAGTGACGAACTCGATGAGAGCTACCTAATGGGTCGGATATATTGCCGTTAAAACTCCGGTAACAAAGGCAGCAGGAGATGCGGTGGTGGTCGTTCTTTGGGAGTGGGGAGGAAGAAAATTGAGGGGAAATGAAATCAGGCAGCCATCGCCTGAGGGGTAGTCGGAACGGAAGAAAACTAAGAAAAGTATGGAAACCAAAACATGAATTTTTATCCCTAGTGTCACCAAGCTTCTGCGCCATTCTTCCAACAGAACTCTTACAATTTCTATTTTGAATGAGGGAGGAAGAAGATATGAGACATCTCTTTCTTTGATGGGTAAGATCCACACACGTGTAGAGAAATAGAAGAGATAGAAAGGATGAGGTGTAATGTGATGGGTAAGTTCCACACATACGTGTAGAGATAGGAGAGATAGAGAGGGTGAGGGAGAGATGAGAGTGCATAGGAAGGGTGAGGTGTCACCCTTAGGATGAATGAGGTGTCAATTAAAGAAGGGGTGAGATGTCATGGTAATGACTCACCCTTTCCATACTAAAAACGAGTCGGGTTTTGGAATTCGAATTGAGTCGGGAATTATATTTTTCTTAGGTCGAGATCTAATTATGATGATATTAAATTATTTTAGGGTATTCTTTATTTGAGTCGAGATTTTATTTTGTGTACCGGTTACAGATAATTGTGTTTTCGTGTAAAAATTTCTATTGAGTCCAACCTCATTAATTAAAATTGAATCAAACAATTTACGTTGTCTATAATTACATCTAATGACAATTATTCGATATCTTGTATTATTATTTATGATTTATTTTATCTCCTTTATCAATTTAAGAACTCGTAATTAATAATTAACATTAGGTTATTATAATATTGCATTTGAAATATTTTATTCGTAACTCTATTACCAGATGAATTTTACGACTTAAATTTAAATTACGAAAGGACTATTCTAATTCAATTTCATGAATTTACTTATTACAATTCTCATAAGTTCTAATTAAATATTAATTTTATTTGGGGTGTTACATCCTCCCCTCCTTAAAGAAATTTCGTCCTCGAAATTTTAGGAATGTTAATATGATCTAACCATAAATTATATCGTTATCTCTCCTTAATTATATTACAAAATATTTCTTGATTTCCTTAAATCATAACTTGTCTTATATTCGGTTACTACGATTTTTTTTTTTTACTTTTTATTTATTTTCAGTACGGTTGTATTCGTAAATTTTCTTCCAAGGTTGTTCCACTAACGTTGATCAATTTTTAATTCAGAGTGTGTATTTATTATGAATGTAAACTTAAAGATTCTATCTATGCATAAATTTCAGTGTCATTCTTTTCCCGTAACTCAAAGCTTGTGAAGTCCTTTCTTAGCGATTAAGTTATTCTAACGATCATCGCATTTTATGAGAGCTTTATCTTTTGTTATATGATACTAAAACAGTTACAACGATCTTGTTTCCATCATTTCAATAAATCTGAAGTTTTTATATCATTCGTTCATTATCCTTGCATAATCTACCCCCCATAATACTACACCAACTCCTGCAAACGGCCATTTACGCACACGAGCTCATGCTGCTGCAGTCAGCGGCTCAGTGGCGGCGTCCAGTAAGTAGTGTGTTGATAATAGTAACACAAAACAATTAAAAGATCATAATTTATTGAAGCACGTCAACTAAAAAGTCCATTCGTAGTATCATTCTTTGTCTAGAAGCCCATACTTTTGTTATTTGCAAAGATAAATATTCACAACCTCATAATCATAACATGATGTAAAAGTTCAATACGAAACAAATCCGTAGTCATATAACATTCGACATGACATTGAGATTTATATAAATTCTTAAAACTTCCATCTTCACATAAATTCAAGATCACATAATCTTCCAAAGTGATCGAACCAAAGTGATTCTTAAAACAAAAACCAATTTTTTCCAAAGTGATCGAACCACTATGTCAAATTCATAGTGGTTCGATCACTAGTGTAAGAAACCAATTTTTTTCCAAAGTGATCGAACCACTATGTCAAATTCATAGTGGTTCGATTAATAGTGTAAAAAACCAATTTTTACCAAATTAATCGAACCACTATGTCAAATTCATAGTGGTTCGATTAACAGTGTAAAAAACCAATATTTTCCAAAGTAATCGAACCACTATGTCTAATTCATAGTGGTTCGATTAACAGTATAAAAAACCAATATTTTCCAAAGTAATCGAACCACTATATCAAATTCATAATGGTTCGATCACTAGTGTAAAAAACCAATTTTTTCCAAAGTGATCGAACCACTATGTCAAATTCATAGTGGTTCGATTACTTTGGAAAAAATCAATTTTTTCCAAAGTAATCGAACCACTATGTCAAATTCATAGTGGTTCGATCACTAGTGTAAAAAACGAATTTTTTCCAAAGTGATCGAACCACTATGTCAAAATCATAGTTTTTCGATTAATAGTGTAAAAAACCAATTTTTACCAAATTAATCGAACCACTATGTCAAATTCATAGTGGTTCGATTAACAGTGTAAAAAACCAATAATTTCCAAAGTAATCGAACCACTATGTCTAATTCATAGTGGTTCGATCACTAGTGTAAAAAACCAATTTTTTCCAAAGTGATCGAACCACTATGTCAAATTCATAGTGGTTCGATCAATAGTGTAAAAAACCAAAATTTTCCAAAGTGATCGAACCACATTAAAATCAGCCATTAATTTGCAAGAACCAATTTTTTTTTTTCCGATTGACCCCATGAAAAAAGAAATTTTATTACATTTTGACCCCAATCCAAATGTAAACCCTAGCACTATTTGACAAAGAATCTTGTTATTTTCTCTTTAAGGTGTCTCCTTCCTCAAAAATCTTCTCAAAAATCATCTTTTTTCTTCTCTCTTTCAAACCTTGAAGTCGATTGGTAAGTTTTTTTTTTTGTACAAGTCGTTCGATTAATACGATTAAATGTTGAAATTTTTTTCAAGTCTTTCGTTTTAATCAAATTCGAAATAGGTGTAGGGTGAATTGTGTACAAAAAAAAGCATTGGCTTTTAACAAGTTTGGGGGATTGAAAATTTGGCAAGAAGATTGAAGAATTTCTTGAAGGGATTGTGCAATGGGTGACGAGGTATTTAACCCAAATCTTTTTTGCTTTGAATTGTTAAAGTATCAATCGAACCACTTGGGGATTTATAGCTTTGAATTGTTTAATTTGTTGACTAATTATTGCAATTAGGCTTTATTGCTTTTTTACTTTGAATTATTCTCTTGTTTGCACTGTTGTTGATTGCTTCGGCTTTTTTGAAAAAAATCTGGGTGTTCGCCGATTATTGTTGAATTGTTCAATTGTTTTCAAATTTTTGCACTATTGTTGAATTGTTGATTACACTATTGTTTGAATTTTGAAAATTGTCGATTATTGTTGCAAAAATTTGGGTGTTTGAATTGTTGAATGTTGAAAATTGCTTGTATATTGCTAAATAATGTAAATAAATATATACAACCTTTAATCCTAGTTTAATACAATTTAATACATAGTGGTTTCCTTGTTTAATCGAACTACTAATTTAATGACATAGTTTGATCGAACCATTTCTCGAATACACACCAATTTTAATACACTGGATTTAATCGAACTATTAATTGAACCCAATTAGCTCTAATAAATCCTACAAAATAGTGAGATTAAACCAATTTATTAAAATTGAACAGTTAATTTGAACCCAATTTTGTACTATTAATTTTTAACTATCGTGTTGAACCCAATTTTGTAGGATTTTTTATAGGGGATTGAGTTCAATTAATAGTTCGATTAATAGTGTAAACCTTTTATTACAATTGTCGTATATACCTTTGAAATAGCTTGAATAACACTTATTGATATATTGATAGTGGTTCGATTATTAGGGAAAAAATGAGGGTCAAGAAATTACAAGATTTTAAACTGAATTTTAGGGTAGTATTTAAATATCCAAATGTGTTATGATTTGTGGCAAAATTTTTACATTTTAGGTTGCCACGTATATATTTTTGTGCAATGGTAGTTATTAAATAACTGTATATATTTTAATTTTCTTTAATGTATACTGATTGAATTTTAATAATATATAGTACAAGCCGGTATGGGTACGCGAGGCTTTACAGGGTACTATAGCCTACGTAGTCGGCTATGTTCGTCTCAGTATCATTTATGATATCAGGGAAGAATTGCATAACATAGGACCGGAGTGTGAGCAGGAGTTTCTTCGGACCTGTTTTGGACACTTCCTGCTGTGGGACAACGAAAGATCCATCAGCAAGCAGTTTCTACATGTCCTTATGACACGCCAGGTGCATGGTGGAGCAGTTCCGATGGATGAGCGATGGTTCCATGTTGGCCGAGACTGTCGCCTTTGCCGGTTCTCGAAGAGGGAGTTCACACTGGCTACTGGGTTACGTTTCGGCAATTCCGATTTTAACCCTTCGACAGTCTACCAACCAGATGAGGACTCACTCTATTACAGAGTTCACGGTAATTCGTCACGAGTGAAGGTCAACGAGTTACTAGATAGATTCTCCAACGGGGAGTGGAGACATTCTGGTAAGGATAGTATTAGGATTGCGAAGATCTTGATACTGCAGTGCATACTTATGGGTGTGGATGCGGGAAAGTCTGTCGTGGAACCATGGGTGTGGGTTCTTGTCGAGGATGATGAGCAGTGGGAGAATTTCCCATGGGGCAAGTTTTCATATCTTAACCTTTTAAAATACATTGACAAGGTTCCAACAGCCCTCCCACAGCGATGTACTACACCCTCCTACCACTTCTATGGATTCTCGACAGCCCTACTGGTAAATTTGATCATGTTCATTTCATCTACATTACATAAATTTTTCAATTTTTTCAATAACATATTGAGTACGTCCTGTAAAAAATAACAGATATGGGCTTTTGAGGCGATCCCATTCACGTCCACCTTCGCCAGGCGCCGGTTGGATATGACCATGTCTATGCCTCGATGTTTAAAGTGGTCCCTCAACAGGTCGGAGATTGATCTGTCGACCATACTGGATGGTCAGGTATTTGCATGACCCTTGTTTTCTTACACTAGACTCTTTAGTTTGTTATTTAATCTTCTTTGTTCAAATAAAACCTGAAAATTGTTCTGTTATACAGGGTATTCAGTGCTTCGAGACCCTAGAGGCGACACCAGAGGAGTGGGTCAAGCCGTACTTGATGGGCGTCGACCTCGACATATTTACAGGCGTTCAGCCCCCTCCACCTCGTTATGGTCTACTACGTGGTGCAGTGGCTCGTCGACGAACACAGCGTGGAGGAGCTAGGCACCCCGTCGATTCAGAGGCTCAGCCGGATTTCGATCGTACATCCACTTCAAGGCCTGCTCGTGCTTCCAGAAGGCCAAGGACCCGCACACGTCTGACTGTGCAAACACCGGTGGTGGAAGAAGCACAGGAGTCCAAGGATTAGGAGCGAACGGATGGACCACCTGCACATTTTTCCCAGCACGAGCAGGGAGGTTTTTTCGACATACCAGTTGCAGCTGATCCGATTCGTCACAAGTACCTGACTCCTGATCTTCTACAGCCTGAGTCTGCTCCCGATTCCTAGTATTCTCGGATGACCGGTTATGTGGATGAGAGAATTGACCAAGTAAGTACTCACCTGCAGCAATACTATGACGAGCAGAATAGGCAACTCTAGGAGTATGTAGATTCAGAGGCCCAGCGCTACGACGAGCATAATAGGCAACTCCGGGAGTATGTAGATTCAGAGGCCCAGCGCTACGACGAGCAGAATAGGCAACTACGGGAGTATATGGATTCAGAGGCTCAGCAGTTAAAGACTTACGTGGATAGTTTCTTCAGCTACGGGGCATCAAAGTCCCATTAGGACTTCCTATCACGAGAGGTATTATCCGTCAACGTTGTACACACAGCCAGCTTGGGATCAGTTGCCTAGGCCAGATCATGATTGGGGGACTTCATCGTCACAGAGTGTACCTGCAGTTGATGCACAGAACAGTTCACAGAACAGTCCACCTCCTTAGACTGGCCCAGCTGCACAGATGGAGCCCCCTACAGCTGTGCCCATTGAGCCTCCATCTGCTGTAAGGTACACTCTACAGACACCCGTATAGTTTACCCCATCGCATCTCGGGGGTGCTCATATTTCCCCATCCAGTGTGGAACCCGAGCGTCCATCCGAGACACCGTCTCCTCGTAGACCACCCACTAGTAGGCAGGTCCGTGCTGTGAGAGAGCATCGTCTGTCTCAACATGTTCGCAGTCTCTTCCTTAGGAATGAGCCTTCTAGAATAATGAAGACCAAATTAGGAGATTTCCGGGCGTACTGTGCGACAGATGACCGACGCGCTGAAAAGTAAGTTTTTGAAAACAAGTTTTCTTGAATTACCCTACGTAGTAATCAATACCAATCACTTATGTAGAATGTGTTGTCTTGCAGGCGGAATGTGGGGATTGGTGTGGGTGTGGGCCCGAGTTGGTTTGTTCATTTCATGGACGTTAAACAAGCTATGGACAATTCGGTTAGTCTGGAATCGTAAGTTTAAATTGGTTGTCTTAATATTTGTCTAACTTTTTTTTTATCTTTATTAATTGATTTTACTTCATGACAGCAAATGGATGCGTACCTCAGAATTCTACAGAGTGCCCCAGAAGTTATTGGTATACAGGAAGATTTCAAGCGCAAGATTCAGATTGTCGACTCTGGGTTCGGGGTGAGTCCATCTTTTCAATTGCAAAATGAATTGCTTTTTAAAATTTACTAAGCAAAAAAGGTCCATGGCCTCACTTATTTCTTGAATGCTTTATTAACAAATCCAGATTGCGGTGCAAGGTTTTTGGGAAGAACGCCACAGTGGAGAGACTGATGAGCAGAAGTACGCTGAAATAACTGAGAGAGAAGATTTCACGTTCACGTCCCTAACTCGACTCATCCACTACGTTTTAGGTATGAAGTCACGGTGGTTGGACGTCAAGGCATGGGCTGAACTGGAATTGGGCGTAAGTCTCATTTTTTCACAACGAATCAGCTTTATTAACAATATGTACACTCTCCAAAAATTTGCATGACACTACAGTTTGTTAGGCATCATCGACTTGACTAATGATGTTGTGGCTTACATAATTTGCATGACTCTTTCACCAGGTGGTCACCGTTCTAAACCTGAACGGTCACTGGGTTGCTGCTTTCATTGACTTCCAGCGCTGCTCCCTTACTCTGTTCGACAGCATGAGACATGCGTACACCGAAGAGGTAGAGCAGTTGCGCTGGAATCAGACTCTTGGTATACGTCGTCTTTTGCCTCAGGTGTTGGACAAAGCTGGTTTTTATCAGGTGGCTAGACGATATGGGACTGAGCATATCCCAGTTCCAGGATATGATCTTGAGTGGGAACTGGGGATGATGAGTACTGTCAAGTGTTACGAGCAGGAGGATCCTATATCTTGTGGGGCCTGGAGTCTGATTACAGCAGAGAGCATGATAACAGAAATATACCCAAGCCCGAAATTTACAAAAAGGAAGAACATAGATGCCCTTCGGAGAGATATGGCCCTAGCAGTGTACAAGTATTCCACATCTACGGACACTGTAGCTCCAGATTTTCTTGATTAGCATATACATATGTATTTTTCGTATAGTACATGTTCAAACGAATACATTTTCCAGTGTTATCTCAAAGTAATATCCAGTTTTATAGAATCATAGGCATTTACATATGTTAAAGATTTTCTTCGCAAGCATATACATATGTACTTATACAACTGTGTTTCAAGGTTGCGCCAAATACGTATGGCACCTTCTCTTTGTATATGAATCTGAACCGAACAATGAACATGTCTTTTTTTTCCTCCTTGTAGGTACGTGACCACTAGTGGTAGGATCATCCTCCTCAAGCTCATCCAAAATAGGGTGTGAACTTTGGGGAATGTACTCCGCACAGGTAGCCCTATTGTGACCACCTCTTCCACAACGACCGTATGTCCCACTCCTTCGAGGACGTCCAGTAGAATGTTCACCTGTAGAAGGTATACGGGTACTTTTAGGTCGACCGACCTGTCTTAGATTATCTGGAGCCGTACACAGTTGTAGATGAATGACATCGTGTTGTTTCCAGTATTGTGGCTCTTGTACAGGCATAACCTCGGCGGCCCACATTCCCCTCAACCATCTGGTCGTATAATAAGGCGACACGTAATTGATCACCGACCATTTCGTAAAACTGTGAAACCAAACAAAAATCAAAAGCTGGGCGAGAGAATTGTAGTCAAAGATCAAAAAGTGGACGGACCTGATGGCAGCACATGCGTGTGAGCAAGGAATTAACTCGCTTTGGAACTCCCAACATGTACACAGATGATGGTCCAAGTCCACCACATGGAGTTTACCATTAGAAATAACCTTGAATTTATTTCTCCCAAGTTCAGAGACATCCATTTGTCGATCAAGCCGCTGCCGCTCGATTAACTTGTCGTGAACGTACTTCGTGAGAGAGTGATCCATTTCGTCCGCCATCTGTCTCCGTTTGACAAACCATTTCTCCATAATCCGTCGAGCAGCTTCTAGGAAGGAACAAACATGCAACTTTCTTGCCCAAATGAGTCGTGCATTCCAAACCTCCACGACATTCGACGTCATGAAACTGTATCGTCGTACTGGACATTTTTCGCGAGACCATCTCGTTTCCTGAGCGTTCTGCAATGTATTGATTGCACCCATCAGCAGACTGTCACGTAGGGCTGACATGTACCTGTTAAAAAAAAGCAAAGCACACTTTACTCAAATTTGTTATTTTTGAATACGTAGTATAAATAATTATATGGGGATAAACTTACCCATCGAACTCATTTGGATCATAACAGTATGCAGCTCTTTGGAACAGATTGACCAAATGCGACCCATGTTTGGCCAAATGTTGTCTAATATGGTAACAACATAGTCCATGCGTGGCCTCAGGGAAGTTCTCATGTATCGCATTACTTATGCTTGCGTGTTGATCAGAAACGATGAGTAGGTCATTTGGGCATCCGAATGCTTCCCTAACATGCTTCATGAACCAAGACCATGACTCATCATTCTCGATGTTTCCAATTCCAACTGCAAGGGGGAAAATTTGGTCGTTTCCATCTTTTGTCACCGCAACAAAGCCAATACCTCTCTATGAGCCTTTCAAGTGACAACCGTCAACAACTATAACAGGACAACCGTAATTTCGAAATCCAATGATTGATGCAACCAAGGTAAAAGACACGAACTTGAATTTACCGGACGAGTGTGTTTCCAATGCAGTGTAAGTTCTAGGATTGGCGTCCACCAACTCTTGCAAATACAATGGGAGCAAGCAAAATGACTGCTTCGGATCGTCATACGCCTTGTACATAGCATGACGTTTCGCTTTTCTTACGACTTTCAGGCTGAGGTTCAGACCGTATCGTTGACCCATTTCTTGAATCATAGCCCTCGGCACAAGATTGGAATTTTCTTTTCTGGCCTGCTCAACGTAGTATTCACCAATCACCGAGGAAGGGATTCTGCGGGATGTGCGGGTGTTTAAGTCATGTTCACAACTGTGCGGCATTACAGCCTTGGAGATTTTCCAGATTCCGTGCTTCGCAGATGAATGAAGTACGAATCGACACCCGTCGTGGTTGCATTTGACATTCCACCTGTGCTTATCCGAATATTGGACCCGATATTCAACCTGATTCTCCAAATGGTACATTCCGACTATATTTTTTAAATCGGATTTACTGTTATACACCGAGCCTTTTTCAAGTCCATACGGGACCTGCAAAAGATCCCCGGATTCTGGCTCGTCAAATTCATCCATATCGGGAACATACCATTCCAGCTGTATTGTGTACTCACAAAATTCCGCAAATGCCTTGCGCTGCTCATCATCCAACGATGCGTCAACATCTTCGTCCAAGGCAAAGCAATCTTCTCTATCTGATGTCAAAATGTAGACATTACAATTGATAAGTTATGATTGGGGAATTCAGATAACTCTTGTACTCACATATCGTACATGAAAAAGTAATTATCTGCTTCTGCGTCATCAGCGGAATTTCTATGTTCTCCATGATTCGGTTCACCTTCGTCGAACCCTGGAGCAAGACTATTCAGGTCGAGAAACTGAAAATTATTCTCTCCCCCATGATGATGATCGGGGTGCCCAACGCTCATTTGAAGACGTACCAGCTTCAGTGGTTCGATTCCGACAGGCCAAATCCCATTTCGCGTGGAATTCTTCGTCGTTATGGAGTCCTGTAGGAATAGGTACAGGGCTGAATTCATGTACAGTGTTGACATTATAGGTTGAAGGACTTTCAAAGCTGAACGAAAAAAAAGGTTGAGAACTTTGATTTTCATGCTCATTCGCTGAAGCTTGTTGATCCTGATAGGACGATCCCGCGGATACTCCAAGATCAACCCTGTTTAGTGAAACGAAAACAACCAAAAGAGAATCATCCGAATAAAAAACCTCTTCTAAATCAGAATCACTCTTGATTTTCTTTTTTTTAATCTGCCGTTACAGTCAGTTAGTGCATGAATCACATATCCCCAATAATTTAAGTCGGCAAGCACGATCCCATGAATCGAGGTCAATAAATCCATGTACGTGAGTTTTGAAAGATTGATCAACTCTTGCGAACCATTTACATACTGAACACCTTCCCAATGGCCTCCGAACGAAACCACCACCGAATAAGACATTTTCAATAATACGATCTAAAAATGGAATGGAATTAGAATATTTAAAGCAATCGATATAACTACTGGATAAAACAAATGATATAAAAAACAAAAGAGAGATAAGTTACTTGATAATTCTTCAAATTCTTCACACCCTCTATAACTCACGGCTTTGTCAAATTTTGTGCTATGAGTGTTGGAAACTCATTCTCACTTAAATAGATGAGAATTGAGCAATCTGTGAATGAATGTTCAAATCAACATTAATTCAAACACGTGAACATCTTGACTATGGATTGAAAATTAAAGTGAAATATATTGTGACAACAAACATCTGAACATTTACTATGAAACGTGGAAATTAAAGTGAAAAATATTGTTAGTTACTAAAAAACAAAATTGAACTGTGCGTGGACTATACTTTTATACACGAGCCAATTTATATGTCGGTAACCTCAAAAATTTGTTTAAAACACTATTAATCGAACCACTATGTATTTGACATAGTGGTTCGATTAATTGAAAAAAATTGGTTTTTTAAACTATTAATCGAATCACTATTAACTTTACATAGTGGTTCGATTAATTTGATAAATTTGGTTTTTGAATTGAATTAATGGAACCACTATGTATTAGACATAGTGGTTCGATTAATTTGAAAAAATTGGTTTTTTAATTGAATTAATCGAACCACTATGAATTAGACATAGTGGTTTGATTAATTTGAAAAAATTGGTTTTTGAATTGAATTATTCGAACCACTATGAATTATTCATAGTGGTTCGATTAATTCGAAGTTTTGGTTTTTTTAATTGAATTAATCGAACCACTATGTCTAATTCATAGTGGTTCGATTAATTTGCAAATTTTGGTTTTTGAATTGAATTAATCGAACCACTATGTATTAGACATAGTGGTTCGATTTATTTGAAAAAATTGGTTTTTGAATTAATGAATTAATCGAACCACTATGAATTAGACATAGTGGTTCGATTAATTTGAAAAAATTGGTTTTTGAATTGAATTAATCGAACCACTCGAACCACTATGAATTAGATATAGTGGTTCGATTAATTTGAAAATTTTGGTTTTTTAATTGAATTAATCGAACCACTATGTCTAATTCATAGTGGTTCGATTAATTTGAAAATTTTGGTTTTTGAATTAAATTAATCGAACCACTATGAATTAGACATAGTGGTTCGATTAATTTGAAAAAAATTGATTTCTTAATTTAATTAATCGAACCACTATGTCTAATTTTTAGTGGTTCGATTAATTTGAAAATTTTGGTTTTTTAATTGAATTAATCGAACCACTATGTCTAATTCATAGTGGTTCGATTAATTTGCAAATTTTTGTTTTTGAATTGAATTAATCGAACCACTATGTATTAGACATAGTGGTTCGATTTATTTGAAAAAATTGGTTTTTGAATTGAATTAATCGAACCACTATGAATTGGACATAGTGGTTCGATTAATTTGAAAAAATTGGTTTTTGAATTGAATTAATCGAACCACTATGAATTAGACATATTGGTTCGATTAATTTGCTAATTTTGGATTTTGAGTTGAATTAATCGAACCACTATGAATTAGACATAGTGGTTCGATTAATTTGAAAAAAATTGGTTTTCTAATTTAATTAATCTAACCACTATGTCTAATTTTTAGTGGTTCGATTAATTTGAAAAGGTTTTTTTATTGAATTAATCGAACCACTGTGTATTAAACATAGGGGTTCGATTAATTGAACAAAAATAGGTTTTTTTAACTATTAATCGAAAATTGATAGATTAATTCTTAATTTCAAACTGTTACAATGGATAGATTTTTTAATTATTTACAATGGATAGATTAATTTCAAACAGTTTCAATTTAATATACCTAAAATCATTCAATTAAAATATCCTCATTTTTTTTATATTAATCGAGCCTCATTTTTCAATTTAATTACTTTTATCAATTTATATGATTTATTGGATAAAACAATTGTTAATTAGTAAATAAGTATAAATAAAATTGAATATATCATCAAGCCATCATTACTCAATGATTTCTCCATGACCGAGTCAAAATAGTGTAGAAAAGGTAACTTTCTTATATTTTGTGGTAAAAAAATACTTTTATTATATTTAATGTTAGAAAAGTCAATTCCTTAAAAAAAATCGTTTATTTTGACACAATTCGTCTCGCATCCCACCCAATTTTGATTTGACGAGGGTGACAGTTTTCATCGACAGGAGCTTGGAAATATCCGATATTTTAAGTTGATTGGGCCTGGGCCATACAGCCCAGTCTCACGGCCACTGCAAAATCTAAACCCTGTAAAGCCCCCCAAATCTAAACCCAATAAACCCTGTAACTATGACAACCATATTGGAAATTGGATTGGAATTATATGTCCCCAGTTCAGGAGTTTTTCAACTTCAGTGCGGATAATTATGTCCTTTTCCTCTCCGAAACATCTTAACTTCTGTTTCACAGGCTTGACAGAGGAGTCTTCATTTAACTTGTGTACCACAATACCGGGATCAATGCCTGTCATATCCTTAGCAGACAATGCAAACAAGTCTACATTACCTCGGAGACAATGAACCATCCGCTCTCTCTCTTCCTCTGTCATCTTACTTCCGATTTTAGTACGAAAGCCTTCTCTGCCTTTATACAACTCAATTTGAATTAACTCCTCTGCACATATCATCTTTCCATATTCATCTCCCGTGTCATTCTCCTCCCGAATTCTTTTACCACTTCTCATTTGCATATCAACATCATGGGTACTCCATAGAACTGACTTATCTGCAGATTTGATCGCTTCTACATAACACTTCTTGGAGTTCACCTGATTTCCACTGACCTCTCCAACTCCTCCCGAAACAGGGAACTTTATTTTCATGTGGTATGTAGACACGATAGCTCTTAGTTCATTCAAGATAGGTCTGCCAAAGATGATATTGTAAGCAGAGGAAGTGTCTATCACCAGAAAATCAACCATCAAGATTTTTTGCCAAGGTTGAGCTCCTAATACAACTTGAAGGCTGACTACCCCTACAGGAAATACTGCCCCTCCTGTGAAACCATAAAGAGTTGTTGTTACAGGGCGTATGGGTGCGTTTATATTCATCTTCTTTAGGCAATCAAGAAAAATAATGTCTACTGAGCTCCCTGTATCAACAAAAATTCTAGCAACATCATAACCTCCCACCTCAGCCATGATTACCAACGCATCTAAATGTGGTTGTAATAAGGTCATCTCATCTGCAGGCCCAAACGAGATATCCAATCCAACACTTAATTCCCCCACCTCTGTCATAGGAGTAAGATGATGATTTTGAGCTCGTCTCAAAGAAGCCTTTTTTGCCCTGTTGGAGTTACCTTCTTCCAGACCTCCTACTATCATCTGGATAAATCCTCTCTTCGGAAGAGGTGGTAAATTGTCCTCTGGCTTTCTCTTTTGCTTTCCCCTTGGATTACTTCCGCCCATTTCTTCTTGTTCATTTTTATTTTTCTCAAATCTATTCCCTCTATGATCTACAAACTCATCCAGAGCTCCCAATCGAACCAATCTTTCAATTTCATTCCTCAACTGTCTGCATTCATTAGTATCATGTCCATAGTCATTATGGAAGACGCAGAAATATTTTCCTTTAGGTCTCTAGGGTGTACTAGATCTGTTCATAGGAAATCTGAAGGATACAGCTCTTTCACTCAATTGTAATATCTGAGCGACTGATGTTCTCAAAGGGGTATATCGTTGAAAATTTTCCCTCCCAGAGTCTCCTCAACGTTCATTAAGTACTCTTGGCAGGGCTGGCGGAACCCTACGCTGCACCTCTTTTTCTCGAAAATTAACTCTCTCTCCTTGTTTGGCTTTGCTAATATCCTCCAGATTGATAAATTTGTCAGCTCTGGAGAGGATTTCGTCAAAAGTTTTAGCTGGTTTCTTTGCAATCGAACGAAATAAATCTCCTTCTTTGAGCCCTTGCACTATAGCACTAATCTTTACTTCGGGTGTAGCAGAAGGTACCTCCAGAGCTGCCATACTGAACCTCTTTATATAAGATCTCAGAGGTTCAGTTTCTCCTTGTTTCAGGCTAAACAAGAATTGGGCTGTTCGCTGCTGTCTTCTCGCACTTGCGAATTGGTGTAAGAAAGAATAGCTGAAATCCACAAATGAACTGATACTACCAGACTTCAATTGTCCAAACCATTGTTGTGTTGACTTGGTCAAGGTAGTGAGGAATACTCTACACTTAACTCCATCAGAGTACTGATGTAAGAGAGCTGCATTCTCAAAACGCAACAAATGGTCATAGGGGTCGGATGTCCCATCATACTCAAATGACAGCGGACGGAAGCTCTGAGGTAACTCATCTTCCAGAACCCTCGATGTAAATGGAGTTCCATCTGGTATTCTCAGTTGATTCCCTCCATCCATCTGTTGTTTTAAGGACTTCATCTCATTTTGCATCTCCTCCATCTTCCTCAACAGCTGACGCTCTCTGTCTCCAACATCTTCTTCATGAAGAAAAGAGTTCCCATGTGCTATCTCTCCACGAGTTAACATAGTCCTTCTTCGATCCTCCTGACTTTCCTCGAACCTCGTCCTCCTCTCCATCTCTCCAGAAGCAGCGGTCACAGCGGCAGGGTGAACAGCCTGTAACGCCTTACTCACTGCAGATTGTATGAACACTTCCAGCTGAGCAGGAGTGAATGTTATTTTCTCCGGGGTTCTATCATCATTTCTCACCTCCCTGCCTTCCTCAACTTCTTCTTCCATCCTAAGGGGTATATGTTCTGCTCCTGCTACTGCATCTCTTTCCATCAATTCTACCTCTTCTTCTTCATCAAACTCCCTCCTTAAGTTTCTTGCTATAACTCGATCATCTCCTTCCATATCTTTACAATACAGAAAAATCTTTCACAAGAAAAAGGGAAGGATTCTCACTTACCTTTCTCTTCGATTTCCCACAGACAGCGCCAATTTGTAATTGTGAGGTTGTATTTTTCTTTTCAGTTTTTTTCTCCCGATCGTGTTTTTTGTTCTTTTTGTTCTTCAATCAATTGAAAAATGTGTCCTCTCTTGTTCTTTTCTTCTTTCTTATATATCTTTTCTCATGGGCTTTATATATATAAGTATTGGGCTTTATTAAATATATGTATTGGGCTTCACTGAATATATGTATATGTATTAGATGATATTGGGCTTCGTAAATGGGCGGTGTAATTAAATTAGATTGAGCCCAATATATGATCCATATCAAGAGTAATATATATTGGACATTAAAAATCAAAATACATAAATTCTTCTTATTAAAAAAATTATAATTATTAAATTAAATGTTATAAAAGTAGTATAGAATATAGATACAGAGAATAATTCGAACTTTGAAAAGCCGAAGGAAATTCCGGTGGTGTCGCCGCCAATGTCCTCGCCGGTGAGGTCATGGAGAACGGCGTTTCTGACGCTGAGGGATGAAACCACGGCGTTGCCGCCGCGTGTCGCCGTCCTTCACCTCCTCAATCAAGTGATTCTCTCTCAATCCGATTCTCTAATGGCCGCTGCTCCGCACTTGCCTCCTCATGAGGTATAACTTTCGAGAGATGTGATTTGATCTGGAATTTTTTTGCTGATTATTTTTGTAATTTGATGCATTTCCACTCTTAGGTCACTTCCGACTTGATGTTGTTGATCGAATTGGCTCCGAATCTCTCTCATTGTCAAGGAATCGAGGAGCTTACTCAGACATTCAGTCGATTAGCTAAGTTGGTACTGTCTTTAGTCTTTTGAATGCTTTGAAGTGATTCAGTTTCAGTTGAGTGAACTGCTGGGAAATACTTTGTAGTGTTGAATTTTAAATGTGATTGGGCCTGGCCATACAGGCCCACTACAAAATCTAAACCACTACAAAATGACAGTTCTCACAAAATCTAAACCCTGCAAAACCCCCCAAATCTAAACCCTGTAACTCGTAAGGAGCAATGGCGGATGATAGAGAAGAGAACGACAACAACAATGCCGGTGAATTTGAAACAGGGGAGAAGAAGCAGCAGACGAGGCACAAGGGAAAACACGACAAAGATAAGCCCTGGGATGATCCGAGTATCGATCACTGGGCAATCGAGAAATTCGATCCGTCATGGAACGAAGGCGGCATGTTAGAAGTTAGCTCGTTTTCGACTCTTTTTCCCCAATACAGAGGTTCCTACGTATTTCCTACGTATTCAGCATTCTTAAGTTGAACATTTTGATATGGATTC
Organism: Scutellaria baicalensis; assembly: GCA_005771605.1. Taxonomy (NCBI): domain Eukaryota; kingdom Viridiplantae; phylum Streptophyta; class Magnoliopsida; order Lamiales; family Lamiaceae; genus Scutellaria; species Scutellaria baicalensis. The sequence goes on from CM016729.1 coordinate 79,170, forward strand.
CTTGTTCTTGTTCTAGAGAATTCCTGTGCTATTGACCGAACTCACATACTCAAAATAATGTTAATCTCATCAATGCGCACTTACATTGGTCTACGGACATCAAATTTCCCTGGTTTTTAATTGCTAATCTAATTGCCCCGCCACACCTAATATGACTCATGTGTGCATTCTCAAATGGATTGGATTATTACCTAATGTATTAATACAATTTCACTACTTCAAGTTTGCTGATGTCATTTCTATGCTGTCCACTTTCTTTTAGAGAAATATCTCCAAGAGTGCTGGCCTATAGTAAAAGGTGCATTAAAAGAGCATGGGATTGCTTGTGAGTTAAACTTGGTAGGTCTATTACATATAATTGTTTCATTTTTCTCAATTGTGTTTTGAGTTATTGATTTGATGGCTTACATGTTGTTAGGTTGAAGGATGCATGACAGTCACAACAACCAGGAAGACCAGGGATCCGTATATAATAGTGAAGGCTAGAGATCTCATTAAGCTTTTATCTCGAAGTGTTCCTGCTCCTCAGGTTACATCTCTCAAGATTCTTTTCTCTCTTAGTTATTAGCTCTCTTCCTGTCCTGATTTTTATTATCAGTTTTATTTAATGGACCTAAAGTTGTTCTTGGTAGTTATTCAAGGATCTTACCTAGCTCATGTTTCGATTTGTAGTATTTCTTCTCTGTGCTTATATAGGTTTTATTACAGGCAATAAAGATCCTTAATGATGAGATGCAATGTGACATAATCAAGGTTGGGAACTTGGTGCGCAACAAGGTATGCTTTAAGTCTAAGCACTTTAAGCACCAATTTTTGTTCCATAGAAAGCATTGTGCTGCTGTATGATTTTTAAACGCATGCCCTTCAGATATCAGGAAGAATTTGATAACCACAGGGATCACTTCAAAGAATGCATGTTTGTTAAAATAATCAGATGTATATGTGTATGTGTATGTGTCCTCAATTTCCATACTTCTTTTGGGGGTTGGGTGATTTTGCAAAACTTTGCCATTCAAAAAGGGGATAGTTTTATGGAAGTGGAACACACAGAAGAGGTCAAGAAACTGCAGGGAAGACACTTTATTGTGTCTCTGTCAGCCAAAACTTTGTGAAACTTGAAATTGATTTATGGATGCCTTTACCTGCAGGAACGCTTTGTGAAAAGAAGACAGCACTTAGTCGGACCCAATTCCTCTACTCTGAAGGTTTGTACTTTGGTTTTTAATTTAGTGCTACACTGGAAAGAAAAATGGTCAGAAAATCAGAGACTAGATAACAGCATAGAACATAGGCAAATAGTATTGTGTATCTTCTTAACTTGTTCGATCTACTCACCTACCTTGAATGTTGATGTTCGTGACATTTATATCTTCCTTTGGTTTTCTATTTTACGTATATTAAGCCTGACATCTGAACATGGTCAATGAAATGCAGGCACTTGAAATTTTAACTGGCTGCTACATCCTTGTTCAGGTATGCCTTGATGATTTATTTTCTTCATATTTTTTATTAGTCATCAAAGGATGATTTTGCACCATTTATTTTATTAATTGAAGTAACTTGCATGTCATGAATTGATATCTGTTATATGAGCAGGGGAACACAGTTGCAGCAATGGGTTCATTTAAAGGTCTTAAACAAGTGAGGAAGGTTGTTGAAGAGTGTATTCTGAATAAAATGCATCCCGTATATAACATCAAGGTAAATGGTCAAATATCCTGGTGAAATTAATGATCTTTCAGCTGTTTGTTTCTTTTGTTGGATTAAAAGATCTGATGTCCTCTTTGTGAAATTATATGCATGCTTCTGTGACAAAAGATCCTAATGATGAAGAGAGAACTTGCTAAAGACCCTGCACTTGCAAATGAGAATTGGGACAGATTTCTTCCAAAATTTAAAAAGTATGCACCCAAATATCCATCTGCCCATTTAACTTGTACATTATGCTTTGCTGTGGGAATAACAGTTTCCTTTTATTTCGACTCCCAGGAAAAATGTCAAACAGAGGAAACCTAAATCTAAAGAGAAGAAACCTTACACACCGTTCCCTCCTCCACAGCAACCTAGCAAGGTGATCTTTAATTTTCTGTTACTTGATTTCTGACATTGCAATAGTTGCCCCCTGTCATGAAGTTGTTACACTATCTATCTCCTTTTGCATGGTATGAAAGGAGAACTCTAATGCTATCCCTTGTCTTGCACTTTTTGACACGAACTAACCATTGTATTAGCATGAAATAAAATTCAATTGCTGCCGGACACTTTTAGTTTTAACCTATTATTCTTAACTTGCTATGTGTAACCTGTCTGATATGATGCTTTATTGCTTTTCTATACTGAATTAGGATTGCGGAGATAGTGTTGTTATTTTCATGATTTAGGTTGTGGTCCTAATCTCCTTGTTTTCCTGCTATCGAATACTATCTTTTAGTTGTAAGAATTGGTGCTCCAACTTCTTTCTTGGACTCCTTTATTGTCAATATTTTTGGATGGCTGTTATTGGTTGATCTCTGAGGCTATGAAGACAACAGACTCATGAGAAAGAATTTCATTTTGATCTTGAGTTCACACCTCTCTGCCCATATGTCATATGCATATATTCATTCCTTTTTATGTTTTTTTCACATCTGGGTTCAAGGTAAATCTCATTCACTCTTTCTGCCATTTGAATAATTTTAGATTGATACACAACTGGCAAGTGGAGAATATTTCTTAAGTGACGAAAAGAAGAAAGCGAAGAAGTGGCAGGAGAAGCAACAGAAACAAGAAGCAAAAATAGCTGAAAGCAAAAAGAAACGAGAAGAGGCATTTATTCCTCCAGAGGTTCGATATATAATACTTTCTTTGTTTAATTGTTATACAATTTTTTCTTTTTTCTAATGGAGAATTCTGGTTTGCTAGGAACCTACCAAACAAGATCCAAATGCTCATAATGATGATAAGGATGATGTGGCTGCCCTTACATTGTCTTTGAAGGTAAACCACCCAAATTCGTTTTACATCCATTGTATCTGGAAATATATATTAATTTGATGATGAATGAATTAAGTAGGATGTATTCGAATCCAAGTTCCCTGACTCTCGAAGCGTATATGAGGTTTCAATGGTGCTCTTTTGAACAAGATAAATTTAAATATTGGTTTTTAGTGAAGGTTATTGTAGAACTGGGATTATGATTTTGGAATAAGCTGCTTGTGAAAAACAATTAGAACTGGTAACAACACCTTATATCTATGTCAGTGAAAGGGTCCGATCTGCATGTACACACATTGGCATGACAACTACAATGAAAATAAGATTTGAGTTAGGTTTGGTTCTTGAAATCATTCCCCCAGCTAACAGAGTTATCGACTGTGAGCTGTGGTTTACTTTTTCCTTCCGTTTTGTAGAAAAAAGCAAAGGATTTTGGAAGGCAAAAATCTGCCGAGAAGATAGACGCAGCTGCATATATTGCAGGGCCATCCAAGAACTCTTGATCCTTTACGCATCGTTTGTATTATGAGAGATCTGTTGTAGCAGGACATAGATACTCGAGAAACTGCAGCTCTGTATTTATAGTGGATTCAACAATAGTGTTTGCCTGTGGTTTGAAGTATTCCCAAGGACTGTGAATCTAATTTCATTTCAAATACTTAAATTTGATTTGGGATTGTTTGTTTGTTCTTTGTCACAAGCCAAACAGTCCAATTGAAATTCGTGTTTTTTTCTGGCCTTGTATTTGTTTCCTGAATCTCTCTCTGATTATGTCTGAAATCTGAATATCCATTTATATTCATCCAATGAGGCAACCACTTTTGTTAATTATCAGCAAAAATATCTACTACTGCCTAGCCTACTAGTGGCATCTAGCAGAATAAAACATGATAATTTATCTTCATTATTTTTATTTTTATTTTGTAAATTGAAGTTGGGAACACTCTTTTTTACATGCTAATAATTTCACTTACGCACGCTCCAATTATATTATATTACAGATAAATACTAATATCATGAATATCGATTATTATACTTGAAATTTGGTATTACTAAACAAATTCTAGGATTTATGATAACATAATAAGACCATTTCATTGATCAATAATATAAATTAAAAATAATTATTTATCCTTGAACAAGTCATATATAAGTATCAATCAAATGAGATATTGAAATTTTATTGTACTCCAACATAAACTATACATATATTATTTTCAAAAATATTTTTGAAGATATATACTCAAGAAAATATCTAAAATAACAAAAAGTCCATTTATAATTTAACTCTGTCTAGGCCTCCTAAGCGCTGGACGCCAATCAAGCGCCCGACTGGCGACTAGCGTATTTTACAACACTGTATTTTTATAACACACATGCACATAACATCAATAGTCACACATGCACATCCTTGTTGATTTGATTCGATGAGAGTGAGAGATTAAGCTTATCGTATATTTTTTTCCAGGTCGGAGAAGATTCGGGGAATCCGGCATGGAAAGCAATGGACTATGATGTGGAGAGAGATGAGAAGTTGGTGAGTGCACAAAAAGATAGACCTCTTGAGAATGGAATAGTGGAAACAAGAAATGAGAGTGAATCAACACTTGCCAATTCTCTTGCACAAAAGGGCCTAAAAGTGAAAGACAACGCTCAAAAACGATGCACAAAATCGAATGTGATGTGGTGATATTAGTGCCGTGTCGGTACTATTTTTACTCTGCTTTGCGGTGGCGGTGCACCGTGGGTCCCGCTCTTTCTTTTTTCTTTATTTTAATTTTTTTATATCCTTTTTTAGGGTTTTTTTTTTTTGTATTTTAATAACTTTGCTTTTCATTTTTTATTGTCTTTCTCAATATTCTTATTTTCTTTTTTATTTCATCTCTTTATTTTGTTTTAATCATCTGGTTTCATTTGTACCCTTAGCCATATATATATATATATATATATTATCATTCTGAGGTTTTTGTCACAAAGAACATAAAAATTGGACGAATACATGTATCACAAAAAAGGATTAAATTAATTCGCAGTAATATTAATTATACGATGAATAAAGTTAATTTTAATATAGATGAGTGCATTTAACAAAATATGCATTATAGTTATTGAACTAATATAATAATTATATTCATCATAAACATAATTCAAGGTCCATGGGAGCAGGAGTAGATAGCATGTTGTTTCATTGGCTGATGGCAATCAGGGCATACCATATTCTTTGGTACCATGCCTGCAGTTTCATCAAATACCCAATGCACATTTCATTTAGAGTATTACAATCAATCTAGCTAAAAAAAATGTTTCTTTTAACTATTATGATTTTTATACTATCTAAAGTGGTTTTTTTTTTTAAATAATACACTTGCGGGAATAGCTAAAAGAAAATTAGTGAACACATTCAATATAATTTAGATCAAGGTTCTAATTAGACCTCTTGAGAATGGAATAGTGGAAACAAGAAATGAGAGTGAATCAACACTTGCCAATTCTCTTGCACAGAAGGGCCTAAAAGTGAAAGACAACGCTCAAAAAACGATGCACAAAATCGAATGTGATGTGGTGATTGTGGGCTCTGGTTGTGGTGGAGGTGTGGCAGCAGCAAATCTTGCAAGTGCAGTCCACAAAGTAGTGGTTGTCGAAAAGGGAAATTATTACACGACCAAAGATTACTCGGGTTTGGAAGGGCCTTCATTGAATGAGCTTTATGAATCAGGAGGAGTGTTATCCACATTGGATGGGAAGATGACAATTCTTGCAGGATCAACAGTTGGAGGTGGCTCTGCTATTAACTGGTCTGCTTGTATGAAAACGCCACACTTTGTGCTCGACGAATGGGCTAATGATCATAAGCTCGACTTGTTTGCATGCCCGGTGATTTGTCCTACTTCGATCTTCTCTTTTTCCGATATCGATTGAAATTCTCCGATGCCGATTGGAATTCTCCGATACGAAAGACCTGCAAAAACAAAGAAACACCGGGGGTTTTTCCCGGTGAAGAGACTCCGACGCTCAAGTCAGTAATCTGGGAAAAACGTTGGTATTGCTTTTTTGCTTAGTAATTGCTATGTGTGATTGTGTGTGAAATAGAAAGATAAGGGTTTATAAATACTCCTTGGAAAAACGTGGTAGTTAGGATTTCTCCTAAAAAAGTGGGAAGTGGCGAGATTCTCGCGATCGTGGCAGTTGTTTCAAATTTGAATTAGTTCGTCTGGATCTAGTTCGACATTTCACCTTACAGTTCGACATCCTAGCCTGTGAGTCTGATAAGTTCGCTCAACTTTCTGTGTTCGGCCAAAATGTTCTTCCTGCTTCTCTGTCCTGTTCGCATTAATTATCCTTAAAGTCGATCAGTTTTTCAGGATAGTTCGAATGTGGTCAGTTCGACCACATCAGTACTCCCCCCTTTCGGAGTGCGTGTGTTCACGCATTGATGCAGTTCGCGTTATTACTAATCACGACGCTTCTTCGAGAAGCATCGCGTCCCATCAATCATCTGCGTGCGACGTTTTCCTCCATTCCGAGGCGTCTTTTCCTCTTCGCCGTTGGATCGAACTGCATCCAACGGCTAAGATCTAACTTGTCAGTTTTTATTAATCCCTAGGCGCCTCTTCGTCTTTGCCGTTGGATCGAACTGCATCCAACGGCTGAGATTGTCTCCGCAGCTTCGACGCATCCTTTCATATTCGCCGTCAGATCGAACTGCATCCAACGGCTAGATCCACGACTTTTCACCTTCACCGTTGGATCGACTTGCATCCAACGGCTGAGATCTCGCGTCCTTTCGCCTTTTCCCCCCAAAACCAAAAACTTCTTCCTTCTCTATATATACCCCCTCTTCTCCTTCATAAAGTTCTTCTGCGAAAAACTACTCTTCACTCATAAGCAAGAAACCTTCTCTTGTGATTTCCCAAGTTTCAGAAACAGACCCAGGTACCCTTTCGTTTCTTTCTCTCTTCTTCGTTCATATTTCTGAAATGGCTTCTTCCCCTTCCTTGATCAACCTGAGGGATGAAAGCGAATCCGAAGAGGGTTTCGAGGAATTTCCCTTGCGACCTGCTTCTGATTCGCCAGTCCCGAAGGCTTCCTCCTCTGGCCATCAAATCCTTTCTTCTCCTCCCAAACGATCTCGCAAGAAAACTGTTGATAATGTTTTCTCTGCTACTAAAGCTACCCCAACTCATACCATTCTTTTAAGCTCGCTTATGGCAGTGGCGGGCTATTCTATAGTTATTCCCAGCCCTGATGAGCGTCCTCATCAGGCTCCCTCTGGCTGCCACACATGGTTTTTGAGACATGTGACTTTAGGTTTAGTTCCTCCCATCCACCCCTTTCTTCTTGAGGTCGGTTCGGCATTCGAGGTGTGTCCCAACCAGTTGCACCCGAACTCCATAAACTACATCGTAGGATTTTATATGGTGTGCAAGTGGATGGGAGTCGAGCCGACCTCCGATCGATTCCGCTCCTGTTTTGTACTCAAACACACTAACCCTTTCCGCTTCTATCTGAGCCCTCGAAGCAGAGGAAAACAGGCTCAATTTTTATCCTCAGGAGATGATAAAATCAGCTCCTGGGAAAAATATTATTTTTTTGTTCGTGCCCCTACTAATAGGCCTTTCCGAACTATCCTCTGGGCCGAGAGTTCGAACCAAGTTGAGCCTGCTCCTCCCAGAGACTTCGAACTTGCGTCTTTGGATAGGCTTTTTCAGAGAGGGCAGTTCGACATAGTTCGCATGAGTTCATGCGAACGATTGTTAGCTTTCTGGGGGTTTTATCCGAACATCCCAGTTCCTCGTCAGTTCGATCTAGGTTGCTTAAAAATTTCTCTCCATTTCTCGCTATCTTTTTTCAAACTTATCGAACTGTGTATATACTGACCACTTACTTTATTGTGTTGCAGATAAAGAGATGAATAAGTTCTTCATCCTTGACGCAGCAGTCCCGAAGGCCCAGAAGACTGTTTTTTCCCCGGCGGACGAAGCAGTGAATAACAGGCAAGTGGCGGCCTTCCGCGAGAAGGAAGAGAGGCGCCTGAGCGAACTGGCGCCGTGAACCAGCCCCGACTTAGCTGAGGGAGGCAGTACCTCTGCTGCATCTCCTTCGGCTGTTGCCGTTGCTCGTGCCTCCGCTTCGCCGTCAGTGGCCCATGCTACAGATCCTGCCGACCCTGCCGCAGAAATGACCAAAGAGGGGGTCGAAGCTACAATTCCTCTTCGGCGGAAGAAAAAGGCACCCTCCAGTTCACAAAGGTCGGCCAAAAAATAGCGAACTGAGGGGGGCACCTCCGCTGATGCGAGGCGAACTGAAACAGAGCCCGATCAGGAGAGGGCGATTGTTCCGGGCAAGAAGGCTGCGGAAGAGGAGGAGGATCGCGAGATCAAAGAGTTTAAGGTGAACATCTCACGGGTGACCAATGCTGTCAAGTACTTCGAACTCATGGGCCAAAAGGCCTTCCGTCGTCGAGACCGCCTAAGGGACACGCTGATGGAGAAGAAGACTTTGGAAAGCGATCTGAGCCTTCATGCCGGCAAAGCCGAAAACTTGTCCGCCAAGCTGGAGGAAAGGGAGATGGAGTTGGCGCTCGCTCGTTCCGAGGTGGCCAGAAGGGAAGAGCTGCTGCTGGCTAAGGAGAAATTTGCCATGGAGAAGCAGTCCGCTCTCTCGGATGCGCAAGCTGAAGTCCGAAGGTTGGAGGAAGAGAACAAGGAGTTGAAGGTGAAACTCGAAGAGGAAGAGGGTTCCCGAGTCGAGTTCGGAAAAGCCATGTATAGTGAGGGTTTTTACCGGTTCGCTCGGAGCCCGGAGATGGAGCTGATATCGGAGTCTTTCCGAGAAAGGCTCGTAGCTCGTCTTTGGGATTCTATCCTTTTCCTTTCAAAGGCAGCTCCCATGGCTTTAACATATTTCAAAGAGGGAGTCCGGCTTTGCCAGGAGGAAGTTGGAGAGGCGTTCCAGTTCGATGTGAACGAACTGGGCCAGAAGGTGATGCAGACTCACTCTATTCCTCCTGGCTGGCGTGGGAATCCGGATGAAGACATTGATGCGAAATGGTGGTCGGGCTGCTTAGAAGAAGCGGTAAAGGAAGTCTTTCCCGACAACCAGCTCGGTAATCCTGGTCCGAGTTCGTCTCATCCAGCTCTTGCCGAACCCTCTTCAAGCCCAACTACGGATCTGCCAGAGGATATGTTCGATCCTCTTCATCCAGCTGCGCTTCGGCTCACTCCTGAATCTTCGCCTGATCACTCTTAGTTTTCCTATTGAATACTTGTATTTTTTTTTATTATTATTTTTTTTACTTGTATTTGGTGATGAATCAATTTGGAAGGAAATAGTTCGCGTACTTCAGTATTTTTCTATTCCTTTAATCGCAGAACTTCGAATGAATTCTTTTCTAAGTACTTAGCCCTAAAATATCAAGAATGAATTTTTTTCTAAGTACTTGTATTTTTCTAAGTACTTACTCAGCGAACTCCGAAGAGGCTCCTTCATTTCGCTTAATCATTAAGTTTGATGGAACTTCTCCAATTTGTCTCAATCATTGAGTTCGATAGAACTTCTTAACTTCACTTCGCTTACCCAGCGAGTTCCTAAGGGATCTCTTTAATTTGTTTGGTCAGTGAGTTCGGAGGGAACTCCTACAACTCGCTTAGCCATGAAATCCTGAAGGGACTTCTTTAATTCGCGCTTAATCGACGAGTTCCGAGGGAACGTTCTTTAATATGCTTAATCAGCAAGTTTCGAGGGAACTTCTTCAGTATGCTTAATCAATGAGTTCCGAGGGAACTTCTTCAATGTGCTTAATCAGCAAGTTCCGAGGGAACTTCTTCAGTATGCTTAATCAATGAGTTCCGAGGGAACGTTCTTCAATATGCTTAATCAATGAGTTCCGAGGGAACTTTATGTTCGCTCCATAATATGATTTTTAACAGATAAGTAAATCAACACAGAAAGACTCGGGGATTTAACGTGGTTCGGTCAAATCGACCTACATCCACGGAGTGTGAAAATATCTCTTATTCATAAAAGCAACGACAACTTAAAAATAAAAAGCAACATACTGGGATTTGATACTTCAAGTATAAAATTTCTTCAAGTGGTTGATGTGCCAAGGTCTAGGCAGTTCCTTTCCTCGTTCATCGGCGAGCTCATAAGATCCACCTGGTAAAACTCTTGTAACAGTATACGGTCCTTCCCAAATGGCATCTAATTTCCCGATCTCCAACAAGGCATCCGATTGCCTTAAAACCAAATCCCGTACTTGGAATTCTCTCTTTCGAACCTTCCTGTTGAAGGCCGCTTGAATACGTCTCTTATATAATTCATGGCGAACTCTGGCTTCGTCTCTGATTTCCTCCAGAAATAACAAATCTGTTCGGATCAATTCTTCATTTTGCTGCGGATCAAAGTTAGTGATTCGTAGAGCTTCTCCTTGAATTTCAGCTGGGACCACTGCTTCCATTCCAAATGCCAAACTGAAAGGAGTTTCTCCCGTAGTCGATCTAGGTGCAGTTCGATATGCCCACAAGACTGATGGCAGTTCGTCCACCCAGTTCGATTTCTCACATTCAAGTCGTTTCTTAAGTCCATCTAGAATGATTCGGTTAACCACTTCGACTTGTCCATTTGCCTGAGGATGGGCCACTGGAGTAAATACTTGTAAGATTTTCATTTCTTTACACCATCCCGTGATCTTTTTACCTCGAAACTGAGCTCCATTATCTGATACCAAAATCCGGGGTAAGCCGAACCTGCAGCAAATACTCTTCCATATAAAATGGATCATATCGGACTCTGCTATCTTGACCAAGGGTTCTGCCTCGACCCATTTAGTAAAATAGTCCACGGCCACCACCAAGAACTGTTTGTTTCCTCTGGTTTTGACGAGTGGACCGACAATGTCAATACCCCATCTAGCAAAAGGACAGGGCGAACAAACCGTAAGCATATCTGTTGCTGGAGTGTGAATTCTCCATCCATGTTTTTGACAGGAGTTGCACTTCCGAACTAACTCTTCAGCGTCATTCTTCATTGTAGGCCAATAGAAACCGGCTCGTGCGACCTTTCGAGCAAGTGCTCGAGCTCCCGCATGTTCGGCACATCCGCCTTCGTGCGCTTCTTTCAAGACTTTGATTTCTTCTTCTGGGGATAAACATCTTGCATCTGTCGGTAAGAAAGTTTTTCGGTATAACACCCCATCAAGAACGTAGTAGAATCGAGCTTGTTTCTCCAATTTCTCAAGGTCTTTAGTCTGTCCATCTCTTGCTCCTCCTAAAAAATTCAAAAAAGGAGTTCTCCAATCATGCTCGGCCTGGTCGACATTCATCACCTCATTTTCCTTTCCCACTCCCATAACCGTAATACTTCTCTTCGAACAGTCCTGAAGCGAACTCCCAATCTTGGCTAGATAATCCGCTTTCTGATTCTCGCTCCGAGGTATCTGTTCGATCTTAAGTTTCTCAAATCGTTTCTCCATCTCTCTTATTTTCTGTACGTAAGAAATCATACGATCTTCCTTAACTTCACATTGATTTCGGAGTTGTTGTGTCACCAATTGTGAATCTGATTTACTATCAGATCTCGAGCTCCAGCCTGTTCGGCTATTTTCAATCCCTGCAAAAAAGCTTCATATTCTGCCTCATTGTTAGACGCCTTAAATTGAAATTTTATGGCAAATTCTAACTCATCTTTCTCGGGGCTGATCAATAATATCCCTGCCCCTGCGCCCTGGAGGGATGACGATCCATCTACAAATACTTCTCATTCTTTCTTGTCTTGTAGCCTGGTCGTTTCCTGAATAAAATCCGCCAATGCTTGGCCTTTTATAGCTGTTCGCGGCTCATACTTCAAATCGAACTGTCCCAGTTCGACTGCCCACTTCACTAATCTGCCTGATGCGTCCGGTTTTCCCAACACTACTCAGCGGATGATTAGTTCGCACTGTAATCTCATAGCCCAAAAAATATGGTCTCAGCCTTCTTGCCGTAGTGACTAAGGCATAAGTGACCTTTTCTACCTCTGTGTAGTGGATTTCTACCCCATGCAGAACTTTACTAACGAAGTATACTGGGAACTGGTCTCTACCTTCTTCGCGGATGAGAACCGAACTGACCGATTCCTCTCCGACTGCCAAGTACACGACCATCACACTTCCTTTAACAGGCTGTTTCAACAAAGGGAGCATGAGGAGAAACACCTTCAAATCTTCAAATGCCTTCTGACAGTTCGCATCCCAACTAAACCGATCATTCTTTCTCAAAATTTTGAAGAAAGGTAAACCCCTGTCCGCCAACCTGGATATAAATCTGCTCAAAGCAACAATGCGGCCAGTTAGCGTTTGTACCTCTTTGATAGTTCGAGGAGGCGTCATTTCTTGTATAGCTCAGACTTTACTGGGGTTGACCTCTATTCCTCTGTTCGTCACCATATATCCAAAAAACTTCCCTGCTTTCACCCCGAATGAGCACTTGGCTGGGTTTAATCGCATCCCGTGCTTTCGGATCGTCGCCATAGTTTCTCTCAAATCCTCGGCATAGGTGTTCGCCAGTATGCTTTTCACCAACATATCATCGACATATGCTTCCATGTTGCGCCCCAATTGATGTTTAAACACTTCGTCTACCATTCGCTGGTAAGTAGCTCCTGCGTTTTTCAGACCAAATGGCATAACTGTATAGCAATATGTACCTGAAGAAGTAATAAAGGCCACATTGGGTTTATCTTCTGGATGTAGCATGATTTGGTGATATCCCTGTGCTGCATCCATCATACTGAGCAGTTCGCATCCTGCCGTGGAATCAACTAGTTTATCGATCCGCGGGAGAGGATAATAATCCTTGGGGCAAGCTTTATTCAGATCCCGGAAATCAATACACATTCGCCACTTGTTCCCTGGCTTTGGGACTAGCACGACATTAGCCAGCCATCGAGGATACTGGATCTCTTCAATGTGTCCAATCTCTAGCAGTTTCTCGATCTCTTCCCTAATAATTTTATTCTGTTGTTCCCCGAAATGCCTTAGTTTCTGTTTAACTGGTCGAACATCCGGCTTGATATTCAACTTGTGAACAGCTACTTCCGGATTTATACCTTTCATATCTTCAGGTTTCCAGGCGAACAGGTCCACATTATCCTGGAGAGCAGCCACGATTTCTCCTCTAACCTGTTCCGACAATTGACTTCCGAGACGAACTGAATGTCCAAGCAGCTCCGGGATTAATTCCACACTCATTAGTTCGTCCTCTTCGAATTCCATAGTATTTGTTTCATCACCTTTTTTCAAACTTTTATCCCTTCCTCGATCCACATCATCTCTCTGTTCGCTATGGCGTTTACGAGACTCAGATTGTCGAACTGCAGCTACATAACAACGTCGGGCTGTTTGTTGATCGCCATGAACAACTCCTACCCCTACTACTCGCCCTTCTCTATTTTCAACAGGGAACTTCATCATTAAATGGGCAGGTGAAATGACAGCAGCATACGAACTCAGAGAGGGTCGACCCAGGATCACATTGTATTGAGAAGGTGCATCCACTATAAGAAAAGTCATGGTCTTGTTCTGCCTCCATTCTCCATCTCCTAACACCATAGGTAGCTGGATTTTTCCGTACACTGTTACAGATTCTCCTGCAAAACCATAGAGTGAAGTTTCTACAGGTTTTACCTCCACTGTTGATCTCATTTTCTTGAAGCAATCCATGAACATGATGTCCACTGAGCTTCCCGTATCCACAAATACCCGCTCGATGTTAAAGCCTCCTATCTCAGCGACGATCACCATAGCATCGAACTGGGGGCTTTGAATGGCAACACGGTCGTGAACTCCGAACTCGATTGCTATTTCCTCGAAGATCGAGTGAACCGTATTCTGTTCCTGCTTGACAGAATTAAGTCTCACCTTCCGAGCTCTATTGGAATCTCCATCTGTTGGCCCACCCATGATCATGTGAATAGTGGGCCTTTCTTCCCGTTCAGGTCTAGCTCGCGCTGGGGAGGCGGAGGTGGAGGTAGTTCCTGCTGCTCTTGCCTTCTGTCCCGTCTTGGCTCTTCCTGGTCGTTCCTCTGTTCGCGGTTCGATCGAGTTCGACGGACGAAACGAGCTAATTTGTTTTCCCTGATCAATCTTTCCAATTCATCTCGCAAATGCAAACATTCATCAGTTTCATGCCCATATTCATTATGAAATCGACACGATTTACCGTTACCGAAGGTAGATGGTTTCTTCGGATTAGGACTCCAAGTCGATGGCCATTTTAGCTGGGGCAGGTTCCATATCTCCATCAGCACCTGTCCAGGTGGCATAGTCATGGGCGTGTATTGTTCGTACCTCCGCCCTGTCCGATTCTCTCTCAAGGGGTGGAGCAAATCTTGCTCGCTGTTCTCCTCCATCTCTCTTACGAGCTCCCTCATGCTCCTGTTGCGGCCTGTTCATTCGACTCGAACTTTCCCCTTTCTTCATACGAACTGCTTCTTCCAAGTTGATGTATTTGGTAGACCTCTGCAACAAGTCATCGAAATTACTGGGTGTCTTCTTAACCAATGAAGTATGGAGATCACCCTCTTTCAATCCTTGGATGAAAGCACTAACGACCAAATCATCCGAAGCTTCGGGAGCTTCTAAAGTAGCAGCTGTAAATCTTTTGACATAGTTCCTCAAGGTCTCATCCCCTTTCTATTTTACGCCGAACAAGGTTTGAGTAGATCGCCTCTGCCTCCTCGAACTGGCGAACTGATGCAGAAACAATTCCGACAGCTGTTCGAAGTTGTGAATCATCCCATCGCTCAACTGACTGAACCATGTCTGAGCGGACTTAGTGAGGGTAGTTGCGAATACCCTACATTTGATGCCATCTGAATACCGATGTAGCAGGGCGGTATTCTCAAATCTACATAGATGCTCCCACGGATCAGTGGTACCATCATAATCAAAATTTACCGGCCGAAATGAGGCTGGCAGTTCATCCTCCATGACCTCTTCAGAAAAAGGATTTCCCCTGGAACTCCGAGGGATACGTCGAACAGTCTTCTGTACCTCTCTCAACTCCTTTCTGAGATCGTCCACCTTCTCAGACAGTTCAGCATGTACTCGTTTCTGGCCATGAGGGTGATCGGATTGACTTTCTTGCTCATCCATCCGAGACTTGTCACCTTCTTCCTCTTTCCGGGCGTGAGTTTCAGTATTGCCTTGTTGTGATTCGGCCCTTTGTTTGCCTAGAGCCTTCTGGACAGCCGCTTCTATCAAAGTTGAAAGTTCCTCCGGTGTCAAAGTGACAGTGCCGGGAGGATTCACCGGTGCAGAATTCTGATCCTCATCTTGTCGCATGGCTTGTGCTCCTTCGTCCACTCTCCTTCGAGATCCTCTGTTATTCACCATCTTCACAATTCCTCAACGTCTTAGATACTCAAAGTTACGAAAAAAAATATTATTCCCACAGACGGCGCCAATTGATTTGTCCTACTTCGATCTTCTCTTTTTCCGGTATCGATTGAAATTCTCCGATGCCGATTGGAATTCTCCGATACGAAAGACCTGCAAAAACAAAGAAACACCGGGGGTTTTTCCCGGTGAAGAGACTCCGACGCTCAAGTCAGTAATCTGGGAAAAACGTTGGTATTGCTTTTTTACTTAGTAATTGCTATGTATGATTGTGTGTGAAATAGAAAGATAAGGGTTTATAAATACTCCCTGGAAAAACGTGGTAGTTAGGATTTCTCCTAAAAAAGTGGGAAGTGGCGAGATTCTCGCGATCGTGGCAGTTGTTTCAAATTTGAATTAATTCGTCTGGATCTAGTTCGACATTTCACCTTACAGTTCGACATCCTAGCCTGTGAGTCTGATAAGTTCGCTCAACTTTCTGTGTTCGGACAAAATGTTCTTCCTGCTTCTCTGTCCTGTTCGCATTAATTATCCTTAAAGTCGATCAGTTTTTCAGGATAGTTCGAATGTGGTCAGTTCGACCACATCACCCGGAATATGGAGCTGCGATGGAGAAAGTGTCGGAAAGACTTGGTGTCACTGATAAGTGTGTTAAAGAGGGGTTTCAGAATCAGGTTCCACATAAAGGGTGCCAAGGCCTCGGCCTTAAGGTGGACTCTGTGTCGCGTAACTCATCCGAAGATCACTACTGTGGCTCGTGTTGCTATGGCTGCAAGAGAGGAGACAAAAAAGGAACAGACACAACTTGGTTGGTTGATGCTGTCAAATGTGGTGCAGTTATTATATCTGGATGTAAAGCAGAGAGGTTTGTAATAGAAGGTAAGAAGTGTTTGGGAGTTGTTGCAAGATCGATGAATCCAGAGATCAAAAGGAGAATAGAAATCGAGGCGAAAGTCACAATCTCTGCTTGTGGCTCTCTCTTGACACCTCCTCTACTGATCACCAGTGGATTGAGGAACAGAAACATCGGCCACAATCTCCACCTCCATCCGGTCCTAATGGCGTGGGGATATTTCCCGGAGACGGGGCCCACAATCGAAGGAAAGGTTCATGAGGGAGGGATAATAACCTCAGTGCATAAAGTGGATGATGAAGATGGATCAAATGTTAAGGCCATTATAGAGACTCCAATTCTTGGGCCGGGCTCATTTGCAGCGTTGTGTCCTTGGGAGTCGGGTTTTGAGCTTAAGAAAAGGACAATATCTATATCTAATTAAATAATAATAATTTCATAGTCTATGATGCATAGATAATACCCTCATTTACTAAAAAGGAAATAAAACAAAAAAAATGAAAAAAAAAAATAATTGGCACCTAGGACCGCCTAGGGCCGATTTTTCAGCCTAAACCGTCTAAGAAAAAAAATATTTTGGCATCCAAGACTGCCTAGGCCCGCGTAGGACCGATTTTTTCCACCTAACCCTGCCTAGGGTCTCTTGGCATATAAGGTGGCCGAATAAGTAAAAATCAGTTCGGTTATAGGCCACCTAACCCGAATTTTATGGAACACTGTAAAAATAATAGGGATGTGTGTGAGACTTGTGGGTTTCATATTAATCAAACTTTTTAACACTCAGTATCGATATAAATATTTTGAGATAGTTTCACAAGAATCATACTCACTAAACCACGAAAATAAATATAGCATGGCCAAATGTGACACTCACAAGGTAATGAGAATTATAAAACGAGAGAATCAATTTTGCAATCTGTCCCCACATTAATTGTTAATTTGGTTATTAATATAATCAATGTTAGTAGAACCATCTACATAGATTGATTGCTAACCTCTGCAAAAGGACATTAAATCAAGAATTAATAACTACGATTATTATAATTATTTAATGAGGAAAATTGTGTCACAAGAATGAACGTTTACTTTCCAAATTTAATAAAAAAAATATTTAAGATGAATTTTCTCCTGAATTTCTAGAACCATACTTATTTTCAAAATAAATTATTGTCTTAAAATAACTCATTGAAGAATGAGGGTATCAATTTAAGAGATATTCTTTTAATGACTAGCAAAAAAGTAGCACTAATTATTCCCCTAAATTGCACTTTCATTTAGCAAAAGGGCAACTTAATTAAGTCCTCTGGCCTTCTCGAAAATGCCCATTAAGTCTCTTTAAATCTAATTAATTAAGTAATTAATAATTAAGAGTCATAATTCTCATTTTCAAAGAAAAATGAAATATCATACAAGTCATGATCTGATATGTGTACGATTATTGACTTATAGCACATTTTGATACAGTAAACAGTATCTAATTAATTTCTTGTTATTTTAGCTTGAGTTATAGTTGTACCAAATCATTGAATATACTATAAATAGTTTGAATAAAGTGTACTATTTCCATCTACTTCCATTAAAATTATTTTACGTACAGTGACTGATCTGATGTCATAAATATCACGACTTTCAAGTTTAGTCCCACAACTTTAGGAATCGATCAGACTGCAATGTAACTTTTTAATAAAATTAATATTATTTTATGTATAGTGACTCTAATGTCATAAATATCACGACTTTCAAGTTTAGTTCCACAACTTGAGGAATCTATCAGACTGCAATGCAACTTTTGTAATAAAATACAAATTCTGCTAGAAAACTTCGAAAAATAAAGATATATGATGAAGAAAAGATGAATTACCTGAGTGAAGAAGACCAAGAGAACCAAGAACTTGAGGAACACAAAGGCAAGTCTAACTGGTGTGAAGAGCCAATTCTTGAACCATTTTTGCACAACTTTTTCTCTCTTCTCCAAAGATA
This sequence comes from Scutellaria baicalensis, assembly GCA_005771605.1. Classification (NCBI taxonomy): domain Eukaryota; kingdom Viridiplantae; phylum Streptophyta; class Magnoliopsida; order Lamiales; family Lamiaceae; genus Scutellaria; species Scutellaria baicalensis. The sequence goes on from CM016729.1 coordinate 97,352, forward strand.
TTTGTGAGAATTTGTTTAAGTATGGCCATTCCTTTCCAAGGCTTAGGGTTCCACAAATGATGAGAGTTCCAAGCCTTGTTGAAAGGATTTTGAGAATTGCTCTAACCAATAATTTCACTTCCAAGAATCCCCCTTTCTCAACAAGCTCAGCTACCTGCAATTGTGTAACATTTTTATTTATCTTTAAGCGCATTTTATTTCTACTTGATGGGGCAATACACACCCCGAAAACTTACTCAAAACGTTCCATTAATTTATCAGAAAAATGAAAGGTAAAATATACTACCTCCTTAAATAAATGTCGTTTTAGACTTTTGCACATAAATTAAAGAATGTGACAAAAAGTCCAATCTATCCCTATTTAAGTTTAATTAAGAGGGTTCTTATCAGCTCTTTAACACATTTAACTTGAGATGAGTACATAGGGGCATCTTTGGTATATTGTATGTAAATATGCCTTGAAATACGAAAATGACACTATTTTGGGACATTTACTTTTTAAAATGACATTTATTTTGGGAGGAATGTAGTACAGGCTGGTTAAGTAAGTCATGGGATGTATTACCCACCTATTTTGAATGTATAAGATTAAGATGGGAAAAAACATATTTTTACTCAAGTAGGACTTCTGTGAGGCCGTCTCACAGATCCCCTTCTGTGAGACGGATCTTTTTGACCCGCTTTGGTCCAGCCCAATCATCTCAAGTTCAGCCCATGAAGCTCAATCCATAATGTTATACAAGCTCAAACAATAATAAAACTAATTGAACTCACAAAACCCAAAATAAAAGGAGTAAATTTGTGCAAGTCGCACCGTCGCACGCAAGAAAGGAGAAAGTCGTCGCATAGTCGTTGCACTGTCACCGCCGTCACACCGGTAACCTTCCGACCAGGCACCAGCACCGACGAGAAGGTATGGCTCGAGAAGAATGACGATGCTGTAGCAGACCTGGTGCTTCTCCGGATGACAGATCCCAACATCCCTGCCGTCGTTTTTGCAGTCTCAAAAGGATATTCTGAGCCGGAAATTTAGAGAGAGAAAGTAAGCAAAGAGAAATGAAATGAGGAGAGAGAAGCAAAATCAATATGAAGTGTGTGAGACAGTAGAGAAAGTAAGCAAAGAGAAATGAAATGAAAAGAGAGAAGCAGAATCAATATGAATTGGGTGAGACAGTAGAGAGAGAAAGGAAGTAAAGAGAAATTAAATTAAGAGAGAAGCATAATTAATATGAAGTGGGTGAGCCGTTCGAGGGGTCCGCCTCTCTTTTCTCAACTTTGTACTCTTCACTCACTTTACCATTTAAATCTTTCATAATTATATTTGTTGATAATATAACATTTTTGTAAATTTTATTAAAAAAATCAGAATTTTGTAATAATATGAGAGAAAGTCAGAATATATACTCATTTTCAGAATTAATACTTATGTGCTAAAAAGGCATACTTATGTGTTGATAATGAAAATGTTGTGTTGGAGAAATATTATGTTTATTCTTGTGTTATTGAGTTTTATTAGTTTCTTATATGAAATAATTAGAATGCGGATATTTAGCAAGTTTCAAATCAAAAGTGCATGCATAAGCTTAAAACAAATACCAATGAGTGGGGTGGGGAATCCCCGTTCCCCGCGGGGATCCGCCTCGAACGGGGCGGGGATTCCCCAAAATATACCCCCGTGGGGGTGGGGATGGGGGCAATTTTCTCCCCGACTAGCGGGGCGGGGTGGGGACGGGGATCATACTCCCCGCCCCGCGGGGATCCCCACCCCGTTCCCCACGGGGCCCCGCCAATTTATATATATATTTTAATATTTTTTAATTAAATTATAATATATTTTTATATATACTTTAATAATAATACAAAACCCTCGTTTCTCATCCTCTTCTAAATGCATTGAAGTATTGAAAAAATTAATGAAAATGTAATAATATAATTTATCATTGTACTTTTAAGATAGTATAATTAAATAATATACTATCTTTTATACAAATTGAATAATTTTTTGGTGATTTTGTAGACATTTTAGTTATATATAATTTGTGGATTATTTTTATATATTAAAATATTATTTTTTTATACATTAAAAAATTAAATAAAAAAATATTTTGTGGGTGGGAAATCCCCTCGGGGCGGGGACGGGGAGGAAATTTTCCCCGCGGGGTGGGGATGGGGAAAAAAAATTCCCCGCGAAGTTGACGGGGATGGGGATTGCTCCCCCGCCCCGTTGCCATCCCTACTCCAAATTGCCAATTGGGGTTTGGTTGGCTTTCTAGTTCATATTATTTGACATGTGATCATATCACACGTCATATCACTTTGTGGTTGATTCGGGCTTTAAAGTAACACAAAAATCTGTGTGAGAAGGTCTCACGGATGATTTTCGTGAGACAGATCATTTTACCCATTAACCAAACTCATATTCACTAATTTATATGTGAATTATAAAGTGGTCTGTCTCAAATGAAATGAACCATAAGATTCATGTGGGATGGTCTCACGTGAGACTTACTCTTAATATATGTTCGGAATATAGTAATGTTTTACTAGTTATTATATTTTAGGTATATGTGTAGTATATGTTAAAATATCAATTGTTATATGGTACCAAATTACTTAGGGTACACTAAAATATAATAACTAGTAAAACATTATGTTGTGTTGAAATTAAGAGATGATCATGAATGCAATTTTCTTTTCTTAATTTGGTAAAGAATTTTTCATTGATCATATAAACTGAAATTCAATCATAGTCGATTTGATATAAAATAGGCAAGATTTTCAAATTAAGGTTTGAAATGCAATTCCAGGTGAGTTGGTAAATTGATCCATCTCGAGAGAGCAATTCGCAATCTAGATGCATATAGAAAACGATCAAAATGCAAAAAGTCGGAATCACTCACTTACAAGAGGTTCGTCATGCCTATTCGTACAGTTAAAAATGCACAGATATAGAAGCACATGAATTTTTTTGATTAATAAATGACTTCAATATAGGTTGACCTTACCTATATCAAGTGAATGAACTCGTCTCATTAAATGTAATTTGTGAGATGATCTTAAAAACAATATTATTATTTTTTATTGTTTACTAGCTAGCCCAATTTATTATTTCTCATGTAGATCAAATATATAACAATCTTTTATTGTTTCATATTCAATTTGGGCATTTATGGCCATTGAGGTGAATGTAAATGGAGACATAAATACCTTTAGTCTAATTAAATTACAAGTAACCCAATTACAAATGATAATTCTCAAATAATTAGATACCACAAAAATCTCTTACTATTAGATGAAGCTTTCATATTGCAAATAAACAAGCCAAACAATAATATTCTGAATAGGTTAGATAGATGATATTTCAACTATGTGAATTTTAAATTATATACATTTTATTGTTTATAGGCTTCTGAAATCAATGACTATAATTGTCTAAACTGTATAATGCATCAAACTTATACATGTGAAACGATTCAATAATATTTATACAAAATCAAAAGTCAAACTAGGTAATATTTTAAAGGGCAAATTATAATTAACTTTTTTAATATGCGTTGTAGTATCATTTGTTCAAAGTTTAAATCAAACTTTAAATCATATGTCTTGTTAAACAAATCATAGTGACTCAACTTTAAATTATGCATCGTACTAATCAAACAAATGCTGATCACTGATGTGTCAAAGAGAACGATTGGATTTCATTTGATACGATAAAAATATATTAAATTTATAATTTCAATGATGAAGTAGAATGATTCAAAATTTTGTATAGAAATAGTATCAAATTTTATACACTATTTATTGCAAAATTTAGGTTGTTGTCGTGTCGAGTCTATCATATGTACCTTATGTCCATTTTCTTAGCTAACTAATTTTATGTGTTTAATTTGCTGGACCTCCTAATTTAATTTTATTCAACTAACAATATTGTGTGGCCATGCAATTGCACCATCACTTTTTTTTTTTTTTCTAAAATGAAGGAACAATAAATATTATTAATTATATATAATTAACAACCACAAACGTCACGGCAAAAAAACTATATTGCGTGGCCAAATATGCACAATAGTTAGATTTAAATATATTGCTTTTGTTTTAGGAAAATAAGTGTGGTTTTAGGATGTTAAGTTTATCCTAAAATAAGTGTTGTTTTGCATTTCAAGGCATATTTACATGCAGAATATCGAGGTAGTCCTGTTTATTCCTATCAAATTAAATATTGTTAAGGAATAAAGAGAAAAAGATTCTATATTAGTTAAACTTAAGTACGGGCAGATCTGACTTTTTATTATACTAGACAAAGGCACGTGCATTGCACGGGTGTCATATGTAATTATGCATTATTTATTGAATTTTTTTTTAGATGTTATAAATATGCTATTCCGTTAAGAAATGATTCTGATCTTCTCATCCAACAGAAGTAAATCAAGACTCATTAGTTCTTGATTGCGTTTGAAATTTCGTGCTTCCCATGAATGCAAGAATTTAACCATGATACGCTCCGAGCCACTACTGAGGTTAACTTCATCTAAGGACAAATAAGTGGAATCAAGTTTCATATCTTCCATACCTTGAACAAAAAAAATTGTAGACCTTACAAATTTGTATTGCAGACCTATTTATTCCCTCAAATTAAAACTCTTCACATTCCTTGGGAGTTACTTTACAATGAATGAAATTTTAAAGTTAAATATGACTCTTCAAGTGATCAACCTTTCAGCTTGCATAGATGGATAAGATATTTGAAAATGGATTCTGATATTTAAATAAACACTAAAAATTTGGTCCACAAACACTAAGAAGTTGATTCCAAAAACAAATAGAATCCAGTATATTTGATCTCAAAAATCCACAATCACTAAGAGAATTTGCTATAGGCCAACAATATTTAGCTTCAACCAGTCGAAAACGGTATTAAACATGAAGATTGCAATTCAGATACCACCATGATTAAAAGCCCCAAAACAAAGGTGAAATCACCAAATTCAATCCAAACCGTACCAATTCTAAAACCTCCAACACCAAATTAACTATTATTCTCTAATTAACCAAAAAAATCAACCGAAACTGCAAAAAAACATCGAATAAAATACATTAAAGAGTCTCAACCAGGTATGGTCAAACCTGAGAATGGTCGCGGTTCATGAGAGACATTAGGGTTTGTGCGGCGCATCAGAACTCCGAATCAGAATCGAATGATCGATTTGACCGCTTTGAGAAGGCGGGGATCCACCTCCGCTGCTGTGAAGCAGACAACTTTCTCCAACAACAAAAGGGTCTTCATATCCGTCAGTAGGGTTTATGTTTGAACTGGATTTTCTTCTTAAAAAAATCCAGATATATATAAAGCAGCATATATCATCCCACAACCTAGACACAAAAGGCACAAAATTAGAAACGAAAACTTCAGCTAATAATTTAAACAAACACATACCAGGCAAAGCTGAAAAGAGCTTTGCTCTAAACCAATAGAAGCAGCAAAACAGGGTTCAGAAGATTTACCGGTTTAGTATTATTAGTACTGGAAAAAGGATCGGACAAATTGGCGGCACGGCGGCGGGAGGAGGTGGATCTAATGCGGCGAGACATAGAACCATTATCAAATTGTTGAGACAGCTAGTGCTGCTGAATTGCCATAGCAAGAGCTTGTTTGTGCAATAATTCCTCCTCCATTGAACTCGAATAATTCTTCCTCCATTGAACTCCTTCTCTTCGAAACTGAACCCCTTTTGCTCCTCGATCCAATCCCACCATTCTTGACATCCTTCTTCGTCATGCAAATGAACTTATTCCCCATTTTCCGCCAAAAAATAGTGGATTTTTAACAAAGCCCAGATTGTGAATTTCTTGAAAATTCGCTTAAATGACTGCGGGATTTGGAGATTTGAAGAAGCCCAGTTTGGATCTGTTGTGATTGAGGCAAATCACATCCCTGGAAGACATGGAAGGAATGAGAGAAGACATGGAAGAAAGACATATACGCAGAACAAAGAATAGGAAAAGTCATGTGAGAGAGCCATGTGTGCACAACTGAAGGATGACATGGCAAGACACATGTCACTTCAGGAATGCTCTTGGATGTCTATGTGTCATGCTCTGAAGACATGGAAGGAAAGAGAGAAGACATGGAAGAAAGACATATACGCAGAACAAAAAATAGGAAAAGTCATGTGAGAGAGCCATGTGTGCACAACTGAAGGATGACATGGCAAGACACATGTCACTTCAGGAATGCTCTTGGATGTCTATGTGTCATGCTCGAGTGACAACTCTCTTTTTATATATATAGCTTTCTTAATTTTTGTGTAAAAAGTTAAACTCAACACTTATTTTGGTACGAAAGTAGTTTTAAATATCATTAATTGAAATTTACAACCTAATGCATCACAACCAATCAAGAATTCTTCTTCTTTCAGGGAAAAAAACAAATATTATTAATTACAATAGACAACTAAAGAGGTCACAAAATGATTTTAATATGATTATAAATGCTATAGGTCCCATTATTCCAAGGATTTGGATATTCTAGTCATCATTACCTGACTAGTAATTGTTTTTTATTATATTTAATCAACGGTAATTCTGTGGACAGATTTTGTTCAGGCAGAAAATGGTATGTCAGTAATTAAAAATTAAAATGGTATCGTAAATGACTGTTGTACGAACTCTTAAGTGAAAATATATATAGTCAAAAATTTGCAAATTTCAAATTTGAAACTGAAATCACAATTCTCTCCATTAATTGCTAAAACTATAATCTTCTTACATCTGTAGTTTTCAATAATAGTCTCCATAATTCTCTTTGCATAAGTTACTTATTAGATTAGTATTTGGAATGAAAGAGATAGTTAAATATTATAATTTAACAAATAAATCTAACCAATATTTATTTCTGCACAATTAAATTTATTTATCTTAGCACTATAGATTTGTCTCTCAAAGAAAGACCTTATATTTATTTCCCCATATTTTTTGGGATCAAATAAAAATTAATTATTGTCTGGCCTTGGAACTTGATATGTACGTAAGAGTTTGAACTCACGAGCCAAAAAGGTTATTGGATCACATGAGCATGTTAGTGGCATTAAAATTTGACATGATCAAGCTTAATTGTTAGGAAAAGAAAAATTAATTATTTACTTTTAAAATTATCTCCACATTGCTAATTTCTTTAATTGTGGTTTTACAAATTACAATTAATTTATTACTACACAACATCTGTTTTAGATAGTAAAACAAAAACAAAAACAAAAACAAAAAATCAAATTCTTTCTTTCAATTTATCTCATTTTAATTAGTTATTCGAAAAATTGTTTTGGATCACATGACAAATTTGATCATTAAAGAGAAGAAGAAAAATCAATTTGAAAAACTTGAAGGTTATACTAATCTTAGAGGATTCGTACTTGTTGATAATTGGGTCCTAACTTTAGATTCTAGCCTTTATGTTTTGGGGCTATTTTGTAATTGGGGTGTTCCCATCTTTGGATTCTAACCTTAATCCGTTTTCACAAAAACTTGTGTGAGACGGTCTCACGGATAATTTTCATGAGACGATCATATTTACCCATTAACCCAACACACTTCCATAAATTTGCATGTGATGTGTGAAATATGGGTTATGAATGATCCGTCTCACATAAAATGACTCATTAGACGTTTTCACACAAGACATACTCTAATGTTTTAAGGGTGTTTTGTAATTTGGGTGTACCCAATTTTAGTTAATTTGCAAACTTCTCTACGTGTGTTTTAACATATAGGTAGAGGATTGGTCTTAATCATGATCCCATCTTTGGATGATTTAATAAATTCAAAACATGATTCTCATTTTCTAATATTTTGTAACAGCTCTTTTACTTTCTAACTCTTAAAAATTTAAGATTTGTTTATTCCAACAGTACTGCTAAATTATCTCAACCGCCAACCTTACATTGGATTAAACGAATATTTATCTTGTATTAAAATATTTTCTTCTGTTTTTATGGAATATTACGGGGTACTCACTTTTACTGTGAAGAATAATGCATATTGTTGGAGATAAATGTCAATTTCAGCACGAAAATAATGAAATAATTGCATTATTTTTTGTACATATATTGCTGAAAATGCCCTAATTCTTTAATTTCTCCAAAAAAGGGTATATATATGTAGTGATATTTATTAAATATCTTTTTATTCTCATAAAATAACATTAACCTAAAAATTAAGTAATAATGTGTTGTTAGTACACTTTTTATTTTACTTGCATGTTATCAATACACAATCACATGAAAATAACATCATATACCTTAAAATCATGAGCAATTTGGACCAATTCTTGTACAAATTGAAGTTAAGGGAATTAATTTGAATATATAATTACTTCAATTTCTCTACATGGTGAGATCTAGTAGCTAAAAGTTGATCTTTTTTCTCAGTAAAACAAGGAGTATATTAATAATAAATAATATACCCACAAAGATACAAATAGTTAGTCTCTTGTACAACTGGTGCACATACAATTTGGGTCGGATCCGGGTCGACCAGGATCCGCACACTTTTTTTTCTTTTTTCTTTTTTAATTTTATTTTTTCGCTTCAGGCTGTTACCTTTATGTTATATGTATGTGACATTTATGTTATATAAGTGTGACCTTTATGTATAAATGTAATAACCTTTATATACTCTAACTTATAAAAAAAAGGAAGAATTAGCTAAATTTGTACATATATTTACCTTTATGTAATATTAGTTGCACCTATATCCATCCTAAAAATGTGCTGAATTTTGAATATTTCCATTTTTTTCAAAGTTCTGGATCATAAATGTCATAATATTTGTACATAAAGGTCACAAGAATTGTACATAAAGGTCACAACAATACAACGTAAAGGTCTCAATCTGCAGCGAAAAAACTTGAAAATCTTCATTTTTTCCTAAGTTACTGAACATAAAGGTTATAACATTTATATATAGAAGTCACACTTATATAACGTAAAGGTCACATCCTTACAACATAAAGGTAACAATCTGAAGTGAAAAAAAAAAAAAAGAACCCAGGTGCACGGATCCGGGTCACATCACCCCAGTTGCACCAATTCAGATCCGTGTACCTGGTGCACAATAACATTTGTGAGATACAAAATAAACAGCAGAAAAATAGGCATTCAACAACCCAACAACAATCGGGGGTTATTAAGCCAATCTAAAAAAAATGTTGTGCTGTCAAGCTTTAATGCAAACTTTTAATTATTAAAATATTATGATTGTTTTCACGATTTAAATGACAATTTTCTTCCCCTCAATTTGATGATGATCATAATATAATATAAGGGAAAAACTCAATTTTGGTCCCGTTAAAAGGCCACTATCCAATTTCAGTCCAGTTAAATTTCATTAATCAAATGTAGTCCCACTAAGTCGCCATGTATCCAATTTGAGGCCATTTTTCACCGGAATTTGCTTTTTTCAGTAACTCTCCGGTGAGTGCGACACACTCGCCGGATTCTTGCCGAAATGCGCTGATGTGACATTTTCTGCCCATGTGGCAGGCCTTTCTCAATTAAAAAATGGGAGTTAATGCCACATCATAAAAACAATAATTAAAATAAATCAAAAACATAAATATGAAATCAAAATTTTGAAAAAATCAACAAATCATTAATTAAAATCAGAAAACCCTATTTTCCTAAAATTGCCCCAAATCGAAAACACAATTGCAAGAACCCTAATAGGGATGTAAATGAACCAAGCCGTTCGTGAACTATTCGCGGCTCGGCTCGATAAATATTCGTTCGAGTTCGTTTGTGAAGCTTAACGAGCCGAACTCGAGCCCGAATTTCGAGCTCGAATACTTAACGAGCCGAACTCGAGCCTGGGCATGTTTGATTCGAAAGCTCGCGAACAGGTTCGTTAAGCAGGCTCGCGAACAGGTTCGCGAACCTGTTCGCGAACATGTTCGCGAGCCTGCTTAACGAACCTGTTCGTGAACAGGTTCGCGAACATGTTCGCGAGCCTGTCTGACGAACCCGTTCGCGAACAGGTTCGCGAACATGTTCGCGAGCCTGTCTGACGAACCCGTTCGCGAACAGGTTCGCGAACATGTTCGCGAGCCTGCCTAACGAGCCCGTTCGCGAACAGGTTCGCGAACAGGTTCGTTAAGCAGGTTCACGAACATGTTCGTTAGGTTCGTGAAGAGTTCGTTAACATATTCGTTTAGTGTTTGTGGGCTACTTTATTTATATATTTTATAATAGTATTAGAGTTTAAAATTTAAATAAATATGTATATAAATTAAAAAATTCTTAACACAAATATTACATGATTAAATTAAACATATTCATTTTATAAACATACTAACTAATAAAATTCAATACAATCTACTTATTTCTAATATATTAATTATATTGTCATTTGAATATCTTTAAAATTTTGATATTAAATTATTAATGATATAATTTAGTGAGTATATATTATCTTTATATAAAAGATATAATGCACAATTAGCAATTTTTAAAATAAAATATGTATTAATTATTAATATCTGCACAATTAGCATTTTTAAAATTTTAAATTTAAGATTTTAAAATAATAAAAATTAATAGAGATATTAATTAGAGTTTAGATTCTTCAATATAATATTATAGGATTTAAAATCCACACAGATATATACGTGTACACACGCGTGCCCGCACACACACACACACACACATATATATATATCTAAACGTAACTCTCGAATGTGTTATATAGTTTTCGAACAAACTAAGTAGATAATTGGTTATATATTGTTAACTTTAAACATAAAACATATCATTAATTAGATATTTTATGTTTTTGTATTTATCATCAGTAAGAATGTTAGTGTTACAATTATACATTTTACATTCTTATATTAACATATCACGAGTCTTGTAATGATTTTGCGAATGAGATAAATTATATACTTCTTGAAAAATATAACATATTATCTAAAATTTATAATTTAATCACAAAACATATCTATAATTAGATATTTTACATTTTTATATTTATCATCAATAAGAATTTTAGAATTATAATTATACATTTTACATTCTTATATTAACATATCAACTTATTGACAAAGATAAATTATATATTTCTTAAAAAAACATTAAACATATTATCTAAAATTTATAGTTTAATCATAAAACATATTTATAATTAGATATTTTACATTTTTATATTTATCATCAATAAGAATTTTAGAGTTATAATTATACATTTTACATTCTTATATTAACATATCAACTTATTAACAAAGATAAATTATATATTTCTTAAAAAAACATTAAACATATTATCTAAAATTTATAGTTTAATCATAAAACATATTTATAATTAGATATTTTACATTTTTATATTTATCATCAATAAGAATTTTAGAGTTATAATTATACATTTTACATTCTTATATTAACATATCAACTTATTAACAAAGATAAATTATATATTTCTTAAAAAACATAGCATATTATCTAAACTTTATAGTTTAACCATATAAAAACATATCTATAATTTAGTTACTTTACATTTTTATATTTATCATCAATTAAAAATATAGAGTTATAATTATATATTTTATATTTTTATATTAACATATAAACTTATTAACAAAGATAAATTTTACTCTTAAAAAGCATTTAACATATTATCTAAAATTTATAGTTTAATCATAAAACATATTTAGGATTAGATATTTTACATGATTATATTCATCATCAATACTAATTTTAGAGTTTTAATTATACATTTTACATTCTTATATTAGTAATATCTAAATACATATTAGTATTGCATAAAATATAATTACATATTACATATATGATAAAGTAATGCCTAAAAATTGTCTAAATATGTAAAAAGTAATAATAATTTTCTAAGTATCAAAAACTTAAAAATCCCCAAATTCAATCAAATTGAAAATTTGAAACCCTTATCTCCCTCATCTCTCATTCCCCCGTCCCTCTCTCTCTCTGAGCCACCGCCGCCGCCCTCCACCGTCGCCTCTCTCTCAGCCGCCGCCGTCCGCCGTCGCCTCTCTCTCAGCCGTCGCCTCTCTGGTTAGTGTTTCCTCTCTCTGGTTAGTTGTGTGTTCTTACTTCAGGCACTTAGTTGTGGGCTGCGTTTCTCCATTCGCATGGGAGAACCTCAGCTATGGCACAATATAATTAGCATATTTATATACATATATATTTACAGAGAGGGAACAGAGACATAAAAGCTTTGACATATAAGAGTTTGGTCGAAAACATAGGCAGACGATCCCAATAATGTACCTCCGATACTTTTTTCACAGCGTCATTCAATTCATTATTAGTAGAGTATTGGCTTGGATTTGTAGGATAACCTTTGCTTCCCACGTCTAAATTTAGCTGGGAAAGATAATGGGTGTAGTGTTACTGTGTTTGGCAAGTAGGACCTACTCTTTCTCATTTATGATTGAAAAGGTTTGTTGCATAATTTCAATATAATGACATCGAAGAAAATTGTGATTGCTATATCATGATAACTGTTATAGGTATGCTACAATTTATAGATTTGTATGCTGCATTTTAATAGGATTTGGTTTATTTAGGTTGTAAAGAATGTGAATTAGGATTTTGAGAATGTGTTGCAGTCCAATGATTGAATTACTATTGTTTGATCTAAAAGATTAGCTTCTTAAGTTCTTTCATGTGAACAGATCGTGACCTCATTGCATGTTTGATACTCTCGCTGTTGGATTATTTTGCCCTTTTTTTCTGTTCTGTTTTGCCATTGAATGCTTTTTGCTGTCATGAATTCCAGTTATGGAAAATATCATCTTAAATACTTTTGTTTTCAGTTATATGTCATTTGAAGTTCACTGCAAGATAGAAATTAATCTGCCATTGTTTTTTTTTTAGGTGAATTTTTCTCACATGTCAACCGCTAACACTACATCTGCACAAGAATCATCCACAACCCCTGCCATGGGAGAAGTTCCACTAAATCAAATTTCAGTTGATAGTGGTAATAATGAGGCAAGTATTGATGAACATTCCCAACATGAAACTCAAACTGATGAACAAAGAGAAGAAGACAATCCATTTTCTTCAAAGAAAAGGCAAAGAACATCAAAAGTGTGGGAGGACTTTAAAATTGTCTCTGTTCCAAGTGGAATTGATAAGGCCGAATGCATTCATTGTAAAACACAAATGACAATCAACAAGACGGGTGCTACTTCTCATTTACTCAGACATACTAAACATTGTTTGAGGAAGAAATGTACAAAGGGGCAACAACATTTGAGCATCACCACTAGCATATCTGAGTTAGAAGCAGTTGCGTCGGTGCAAAATTTCAAGTATGATCAGGCGAAGATGAGGGAGATAATTTCACACATGATCATTGTTCATGAGTTACCATTTGCCTTTGTGGAATATAAGCTCTTCAATTTGGCAATGAAGACTGCAACTCCACATTATCAAAGCATTAGTCGTGCTACAGCAAAAAATGATTGTATGGCATCTTATGAAATGGAGAAAAAGAAAGTGATGGATACATTGAAGGGAGTGAATAGAGTTAGTGTGACCACTGACTTGTGGAAGTCCGATCAAAAAGTCTCCTACATGGTTGTCACTTGTCATTATGTTGATTCGAATTACACTCTACAGAAGAGAAATTTGAATTTTTGTGATGTTCCACCACCTCATACTGGTGTTGCTATCTGTGATGCATTGCATAAGTGTTTGATTGAATGGGGGATTGAAAATAAGGTGTGGACAGTTACCGTTGATAATGCATCTTACAATGATGTAGCGATTCGAATGTTGAAGGAGAATCTCTCATACAATAACAGTCTTCCTCTAAATGGGAGATTGTTCCATGTAAGATGTTGTGCTCATATATTGAATCTTTTGGTGCAAGATGGGCTAAAAGATATTGAAGATGTGGTTCACAATGTCCGTGAAAGTGTAAAACACATATCAGCTTCGGAGGTACGTCTTAACATGTTCAGTGAAATTGCAAAACAATTACAATTATCTTCGAAGAAGCTTGTATTGGATTGTTGCACAAGGTGGAATGCAACATATTTTATGTTGTCAGCTGCATTAGAATTCAAAGATGTCTTTCCAAGATACCAACAAAGGGACATTTCTTATATGCATTTGCCAAGTGAGGAGGATTGGAAGATGGTTCGTGTGGTTTGCTCATTCCTTGAAGAATTCAATGAAGTCACGAAACTCATTTCAGGTATTCATATATCAAAATTTTAAGTTAGTAAATTGTTCAATTCTTCAAAAGTTTAATGTAGTTATCCATAATATTTCTTTTAGGTACAGAATACCCAACTTCAAACTTGTTCCTGGCCGAGCTTTATAACATCAAAAAGCTGTTGAGTGGATATGATGCAGAAGATGATGCTTTCATGATTAATATGATTGAGAAGATGAAGAATAAGTTTGAGAAATATTGGGGTCAATGTAACATGATCATTTCAATTGGAGCAGCTTTAGATCCCAGGTATAAACTGAAGTTCATTGAATGGTGTTTCCCACAGATTTATTCAGAAGTTGAAGCAATTGAGCACATAGTAAATGTGCGTGAGACGTTGCGAGCATTGTATAATGAGTACGTTGAGTCTCACAAAATTGATGTTTCTGAAAAGAGTGATCAAGGTAATACTCAAAGTAGTTCTAGTAGTATCAGTACTACTAGTGGAAAGGGAAAAGATAAAGTTCGGGCTAAATTTTCAAACTATATCAAGAATATTGATAGTGTTGAAAAAGTGAAGTCGGAGCTTGAAGTGTACTTGGATGAAGGAGTTGTTATATGTGATGAAGATGTTGACTTTGATGCATTGGCATGGTGGAGGACAAACAACTTGAAATTTAGAATCTTATCGAAAATGGCTTGTGATGTACTTGCAATTCCAATAACAACTGTTGCTTCTGAATCAGCTTTTAGTGCGGGTGGTAGGGTTATTGATCCACACCGTGCTAACTTGGGAGTGGGAACAGTTCAAGCTTTACTTTGTGGAGAAGATTGGTTACGTGCTCGTTATGGTATCAAGAGAAAAGAAAAGGTAAGTAACTTTATTCAATTGTGTATTAATTTAGTCGTGTGTGTTACATTTTTTTGTGCAATATTTATATGATTTGAATATGATAATTTGATCACACACATATTTGTATGTAAAAAGGCTACTGCGGAGATTCAGGAGATACATTTGGCTTAAAGACTTTCTTTACAAAATTGACGAGCTATATTAGGTAAGTTATTTATAGAACATTAAATTATTTGTTTTATGTTTTTTTTAGTTGTTAACATCTCTAATTTTCATAATTTATTGTCTTGAACATTGTAGGTGACAGTTGAACATTTGTATTTGTCGTCAAGGACCAAAGATCGAGAAATTTAATATTTAGAATATTATGTTAACTTGAAATTTGACTATTTTAATTATTTTTGTATGTCATTGTTGAATTATGAAATTTGTATGTGTTATTATGTTTATTTTCTAGTTAAATCTTGAAATGGAGGCCAAAATTAGTGTTAACGAACTCGAGCCCGAACTCGAGCCGAACTCGAGCCGAACTCAAGCCGAACTCGAGCTCTAGCTCGAACAATCTAGCTTGAATTCGAGCTTGTTAACGAACTCGAGCCCGAACTCGAACTCGAGCTCGAGCTC
Organism: Scutellaria baicalensis; assembly: GCA_005771605.1. Taxonomy (NCBI): domain Eukaryota; kingdom Viridiplantae; phylum Streptophyta; class Magnoliopsida; order Lamiales; family Lamiaceae; genus Scutellaria; species Scutellaria baicalensis. The sequence goes on from CM016729.1 coordinate 113,010, forward strand.
GAACAATCAAGCTCGAATTCGAGCTTGTAACCGAACTCTTTCGAGCTTTTATCGAGCCGAACTCGAACTGGGCTCGTTTGTCCTATTAACGAGCCTTATCCGAGCCGAACTCGAACGAATACATAGCCCAATATTTTTCAAACGAGCCGAGCTTCATTCCTAAGGCTTGAACCGAACTCGAGCCGAACTCGAGCCCGAACCGAACTCGAACGAGCCGAACTCGAGCCCAGTACTGTTCGGCTCGGTTCGGCTCGTTTACATCCCTAAACCCTAATACCCAAAACAAATTTCAAAAAATTGGGGGCTAGTAAAGCTTGAATCGCCAGCATGAATTGTCAATAGCTAAGAAGAGAAACTGTTCCTCTTTTGCCAATCTTGAGGCCTCTTCTTCCACTTGGCAACCATGGTTCCCAATCCGATAAAAGCTCCAAACATCATTGCGAATCCAATGGCTGCTACTGTTCCGTTGACTGCAGCCGAGCCATCACCTCATCCCCTTCCCCCACCGCCTCATCCCTCACCACCCTGCCGACCCTAAACACCACCGGAGAATCCCCCTTTGCCCCAAAATTATTATTCTCCGATGTCGACTTTTTTCTCCGACCACCCTTCCCCACGTTTGCATTCAAGTCGGCCTGGAAAATAGCTCTGGGTTGAAACGGAAGGGTCTTCGAATCATGGTGACCGACGGCGCAGGATTCGAAGGAAGCCATTTGGTTGACCGGCTGATGAGCAGAGGCGATAGCGTCATTCTGCAATTGTTAATTTGAGTGAATTATGTTTAGAATCCTTAATTGAAATTGTTCTGCAATTGTTAATTTGAGTGAATTATGTTTAGAATCCTTAATTGAAATTGTTATTGATTGCTGAGAATTTGATTCTCTGAAATTGATTGTTGATTCAATTTGATCCCTACTCTCGATTTGGGGATTAGGGTTCTTGCACTTTTGTTTAATGATTTTAGGGTTTTTTTTATTTCTTTGATTTTATTTAATGATTTGTTGATTTTTCTCATTTTTTGATTTCATAATTCTGGTTTTGATTTATTTTAATTAGTGCTTTTGTTGATGTGGCATTAATTAAATTTTTTTTAATTAAGAAAATCATGCCACATAGGCAAGAAATTACACATCAGCGCATTCCGGCCAAAATGGGGGCGAGTGAGACGCACTCGTCGGAGATTCAACGGAATATGCCACTTCCGGTGGAAAATGGCCTCAAATTGGACATATGGCGACTCAGTGGGACGACATTTGATTAATGGAATTTAAGTGGACTGAAATTAGACAGTGGCAATTTAACGGGGACTAAAATTGAATTTTTCCCTATAATATAATATTAGATAAATCGTGGAAGTATCTAGCACCAATATATGTTAGTGTTGGAAATGTCAAATTATTGGGTTTTCAGCAGTGTTCTGAGATCATGATAGGTACAACTAGATGCACACGGGTTGGGTCCAGCCTGACCTAGGTCCACACTCAAACTTTTATTGCGCCTATTTTTAATTTATGTCGTAACATTTATATTTTATGAGTATAACTTATATATTATATTAAGATATATAACATTTAATTACATATATTATAATATTTTAGTCATATACTTAGATTTTTTTCTACAAAAATTCATATAATATAGCTAAAAACTCTTATGTTAAAATAATTTAACATTTATGTTACATTGGTATCATTTTTATACAAAAATATCATAACCATATCTACTAAACTCTTTTTTTAGTAGATATGGTTATGGTATTTTTATATAAAAGTTATATTATTACAACATAAAGGTTTTTACAACATATTATAGGTTTGAATACACTGCAAAATGTTAAACTAGTACAACATAAAAGTTATGCAAACATAATATAAAGGTTATGTGAACATAACTAAAAGATTAATTAACGTAAAAGTCAACGTGTTCGGATAGGGTTTGACCATAGATCTGGATGCACGTGTGAGCGCGTCAAACGCTCGTGGAGAGCGTGAAACACACCTCTGCATTGGATCGACTTGTCACACGGTTCCCAACCCATACAACTGGTGTATATAAATAATCACTACAAGAAATGCACATAGACAACGCCCCTAAGACAACGGTTTTATGAAAAAACCGTTGTCGTAGCCAAATTTAGCGTTGTCGTAGACAAAACCGTTGTCGTAGGGCACAAAAACAAGCTCGCGATCAGGGTTCGATGCAGCTCAAAAACAAGCTCGCGATCAGGGCTTTTCAGGCAGTTTTGATTTCAATGGTCCTCTGGACGATTTGCCGGCTTCCCCTTATTTTGAGGGTGACCCTTCGGAGGATCCTGATTCTCCTTGGTGGCTGCCGGCTCTGCAAAAGGCCTACGCGAAGCTGTGTTGTGCACCCAACGATGCTTTCACTCCTGTGGATCCCTCTTCTTGCAAATTTCCACTGCTGCCAGCACCACCTCTGCCTGAACCTCCTGTAGTGGACTTAATAGTACTGAGTGGAGACTCTTCTGAGATGGTGACAGAAGTATCTCCTCAGCCGCCTTCCGGGGCCTTTCCAGAACTACAGGGAGCAGAGGACCCAGCTGTCTCCGATCTTCCATCTGAAGTCTCTCCTCCCGAAGAGTGATCCTTCCTCTTCAGATTTTTATATTATGCTTTTTCCCACAAACAATTTATGTTCTCTGTTATGTATTTTGGGGCTGAATATTTGGGACAACTTTTATTTTCCTTTACTAGTATTATCTGTTGATTGCTTTCCCTAAATTGTTTTGAACATTTCCATCTTATGTTTGTTGTTATGAATGTCAGTGTATCTTCTTTATTATTATTGTGATCTTATTATTTCATGTTTGCAGTGCGATCCTTTTTTTTTTTTTAAACCATAAACTTTTTCACCGATGCCATTAACTAATTTGCTCAAAGGAACAACAACACTATTCCATCTTGCAAACAAAAAATATGAACTAGAATAGATAATCCATGTATGCAAACTTAAGCAAAGACAAGAAAACTATATTAAAGGTAACGATACTTGTGAGACAATTTCTCAAGTGGCGCTCTGCTTTCCCATCTTTTTACATAAGTAACTGATTTTAAAGACTCCTTCTTGCTTTCTCTTTTTTGCCCTTTCTTCCACCAACTTCCTCCTCCATCTGCAATAGAGGAGCAGTGCATATTTATTATCAATGAATAAACATACCAAATTCTTTTTAAAGCGAACCGAACTTGGCCCCACCAACCCTAGTCAGAGATGCGCTAGACCCGGAGGTCAGGCTCTGCCAGGGTGGCTGCTTTCTAGGGCAATTTTAACTTCTGGCCCCACCGAAGTTTTTAAACCATGTATAGGTAATTTCTGGCCCCACCGAAGTTTCTTGGGCAATTTTAACTTCTGGCCCCACCGAAGTTTTTTTTTTAAACCATAAACTTTTTCACCGATGCCATTAACTAATTTGCTCAAAGGAACAACAACACTATTCCATCTTGCAAACAGAAAATATGAACTAGAATAGATAATCCATGTATGCAAACTTAAGCAAAGACAAGAAAACTATATTAAAGGTAACGATACTTGTGAGACAATTTCTCAAGTGGCGCTCTGCTTTCCCATCTTTTTACACAAGTAACTGATTTTAAAGACTCCTTCTTGCTTTCTCTTTTTTGCCCTTTCTTCCACCAACTTCCTCCTCCATCTGCAATAGAGGAGCAGTGCATATTTATTATCAATGAATAAACACACCAAATTCTTTTTAAAGCGAACCGAACTTGGCCCCACCAACCCTAGTCAGAGATGCGCTAGACCCGGAGGTCAGGCTCTGCCAGGGTGGCTGCTTTCTAGGGCAATTTTAACTTCTGGCCCCACCGACCTTAGTCAGAGATGTGCTAGACCCGGAGGTCTGCCTCTGCCAAGGTGGTTGCTTTCTAGGGCAGTTTTAATTTCTGGCCCCACCGACCTTAGTCAGAGATGTGCTAGACCCGGAGGTCTGCCTCTGCCAAGGTGGTTGCTTTCTAGGACAGTTTTAACTTCTGGCCCCACCGACCTTAGTCAGAGATGTACTAGACCCAGAGGTCTGCCTCTGCCAAGGTGGTTGCTTTCTAGGGCAGTTTTAACTTCTGGCCCCACCGACCTTAGTCAGAGATGTGCTAGACCCGGAGGTCTGCCTCTGCCAAGGTGGTTGCTTTCTAGGGCAGTTTTAACTTCTGGCCCCACCGACCTTAGTCAGAGATGTGCTAGACCCGGAGGTCTGCCTCTACCAAGGTGGTTGCTTTCTAGGGCAGTTTTAACTTCTGGCCCCACCAACCTTAATCAGAGATGTGCTAGACCCGGAGGTCTGCCTCTGTCAAGGTGGTTGCTTTCTAGGGCAGTTTTAACTTCTGGCCCCACCGACCTTAGTCAGAGATGTGCTAGACCCGGAGGTCTGCCTCTGCCAAGGTGGTTGCTTTCTAGGGCAGTTTTTCGAGTTCGGGAGGTATTTCTTACCCGTTTCCTCTAAGCGTAGTATCTTTTAAGGTTGCCAATGTTCCATGGTCTGGCCACCTCTTTTCCTTCTGCTGTGATCAATCGATAAGCTCCCCCCTTCAGTACTTCTGATATAATGTACGGCCCTTCCCAGTTCGGCTCTAATTTTCCCTTGGGTTTTAGGGCGTCAGCTTTTCTGAGGACTAAATCCCCTTTGTTCAGTCGTCGTGGTCTCACCCTTTTATCGTATGCTGTCTTGACTCTACTCTTGAATTTTTAGATTTTTAGTCGCGCCACTTCCCTGTCCTCTTCGAGCAGATCTAAGTTCTCCTTCATGAGTTTTTCATTCTGCCCTTCATCAAATGTCATAATCCTGTGTGTTTCCATTCCTACCTCTGCTGGGATTACGGCATTAGCCCCATATACAAGGTTAAAGGGAGTCATATCCGTTGCCACCCTTGGTGTTGTTCTGTACGCCCATAGGACTGAATCTAACTCTTCTGCCCAATTGCCTTTCAGAGTCTCTATCCTTGTTTTCAGCCCGTTGATGATAGTCCTGTTGGTGACCTCTACTTGGCCGTTTGCTTGGGGATGGGCTACTGCCGCAAACCTTTGAGTGATTTTCATCTCTGCACACCAAGCTTTTATCTTCTTTCCACAAAATTGTGTGCCATTATCTGAAATCAAAATCCTAGGTATCCCATATCGACAGCAGATCTGTTTCCATAAAAATTTTATAACATTTTGCTCGTCGATTTTCCCCAGTGGTTCGGCCTCCACCCATTTCGTGAAATAGTCAATAGCCACTATCAAGAATTTTTTCTGTCCTTTGGACAAAGGCAACGGTCCAACCAAATCTACCCCCCATTGAGCGAAGGGGCATGGGGAATGCATCGTTTTCAATTCTTCAGCGGGACTGTGAATCAGAGGTGCGTGAATCTGACAACTATGGCACTTCTGCACCAACTCCCTGGCATCTGCATTCATGGTGGGCCAGAAATATCCTGCTCGTAGGATCTTTCGAATCAATGTTCTTGATCCCACATGATCGCTTCCGCATCCCTCGTGTGCTTCTCACAGCACGTACAACCCTTCCTCCTTATTTAAACACCGTAGGTATGCTTGCGAGAAGGAACGTCGGTAGAGCTGCTCACCCATGATGCAATATTTCAGAGTTTCTTTAGTCCACTTCGGGCTTGTCGATGTTTCCGCTTTCCTTAGCTCATTTATGATGGGAGTTCTCCAATCGTCAGTTTCCTCCACCTCTGCCACTTCTGCTACTTCAACTAACTTTTCTGCTACCAACAAGGTTATTTTTCTCGGCTGTAAGAGCGGGTATGAGCTGGTGATCTTTGCTAGGTAATCTGCTTGGGCGTTTTCCGCCCTCGGAATTTGTTTCAGCTCAAATTTGTTGAAAGATAGTTGGATTTTGGCAATTTCCTTTAAGTATTCGAACAATGATTCCTTTTTTACCTCATATGTTCCTCCGTATTGTTGGAACACCAATTGCGAATCGGTATGGGCTACTAAGTCACTTCCCCCGGCTTCCTTTACTATATTCATGCCCCGTATTAAAGCCTCATACTCTGCTTCATTATAAGATACGGAGTAGTTTAACTTGATGGCGTATTGCATGTCCTGCCCTTCTGGGCATTCTACCAAAACTCCTACTCCGTAGCCGTCCTTGGTAGCGGAACCATCTACGAATATTTTCCAGCTCTGCTCCTCCTTTGGAAGAGCTTGTGATTCTTGTACGAAGTCTACCAGGGCTTGTGCTTTAATGGCTTTACGGGGTTCGAACTCCACATCGTAAGCCCCGAGCTCTACCTCCCATTTGACCATCCTGCCAGAGGTGTCGGCCTTACCCATAGTCTGGGCCAGCGGATAATTGGTGCGTGTGACTATTTTATGTGACAGGAAGTAGGGACGTAATCTTCTAGCCGTGATGATAACGGCTAGCCCCGCTTTTTCAATCTCCACATATCGGGTTTCTGGTCCTTGCAACATATGGCTCACATAGTACACTGGTGTCTGTTGTCGCCCCATCTCCCGTACCAGAACTGTGCTGACTGCCGTTTCTCCAACTGAGAGGTACATGTATAGCGTTTCATCTTTCTCTGGCTTGGAAAGCTGTGGTAGGCTAGCAAGGTATTCTTTCAGCTCTCTGAAAGCCTGGTTGCATTCCTCTGTCCATTGGAACTTGCACCCTTTCCTCAATACTTTGAAGAATGGGTAGCTCCTGTCTGCCGATTTAGAGGCAAACCGGTTTAGTGCGGTTATCCTCCCCAACAATCTCTGTACTTCTTTCACATTTTTGGGTGGCACCATATCCATCACAGCCCTCACCTTCTCTAGATTAACTTTTATTCCTTCTTTGGTAACCATGAATCCCAAAAATTTTCCTGTCGTTACACCAAAGCTGCATTTCTCTGGATTTAGTTTCATCCCACTGCCTCGTATAATTGCAAAGGCTTCTTCCAGGTCTGCAATATGTTGTTCAGCCTCTTTGCTTTTTATCAACATGTCATCCATGTAGACCTCCATATTCTTTCCTATCATGGTCTTAAACAGCTTATCCACCATACGTTGGTATGTGGCTCCGGCATTCTTCAACCCAAAAGGCATACGTACGTATCCATAAGTCCCGGCAGCTGTGATGAAGCAGACCTTCTTGACGTCTGCGGGATCCAACTGGATCTGATGATACCCCTGGTAGGCATCCATTAGGGACAAACGGGCGCATCCAGATGTGGAGTCCACTAACTGATCTATGCGAGGCAGCGGATAATGATCTTTAGGGCAGGCTTTATTCAGGTCACGAAAATCAATGCACATACGCCATTTCTTGTTAGGCTTAGGTACCAAGACAGCATTGGATAGCCACTCCGGGAACTGAACGGGCACAACATGTCCTGAGTCCAATAACTTTTGGACCTCTGCCTGAATGATTTTGTCTTTTTCTGATCCAAAATTCGGTAGCCTTTGCTTAACAGGTCTGACTTCAGGACAGATGTTGAGCCAATGTACCGCAATCTCTGGATGAATACCCTTCATATCTGCTGCTTGGAAGGCAAACAGGTCGGCATTCTCTCTTAAGCATTTGATCAATTCTGCTTGTTCTGCCCTTGGGATTTCTGCGCTAATCTTTGTACAAAATCCCTCTTTCTCAGGATACAGCTCCACCGACAGAAGCTCTCCATCCGCTGTCATCTTCTCGGGCTCTTCTTCCTTCCTCTCCGTTCTCTGCCGTTTTACTCCGACGTCCTCTTCTACAACTCTGCTTACTACTGGTAAAGCCCACTTATGTGCGACCCGAATAGATTCAACATAGCACTTTCTCGAGTGGACTTGGTTTGCCTTCAACTCTCCTACTCCTGCAGACGTGGGGAACTTGACCTTCATATAATATGTGGAGACTACAGCTTTCAGCTCATTCAGTATTGAACGTCCGAATATAATATTGTAGGCAGAAGGAGCATCAACTATCAGGAAGTCCATCATCAGCCTTTTCTGACGTGGCCATTCTCCTACCAAAACATGTAAGGTTACTACTCCCAAAGGGTGGACTGCTCCTCCCGTAAAACCGTACAACGCCGTGCTCACCGGGCGGATCTGGGTTTTGATGTCCATTTTCTCAAAGCATTCTTTGTATATAATATCAGCAGAGCTCCCAGTATCCACGAATACCCTAGCAATATCATACCCGGCTATCTCTGTCGTTACCACCAATGAATCATTATGAGGTTTGAGCATGGGAGTTTCATCGGCTGCACCGAACACAATATCTGGAGATGGTTGAACCTCGGATACCTCCATATGTTGGTCATGCCAACCCTGCGCATACCTTAAGGCTGACTTTCGGGCTCTATTCAAGTCTCCCCCATGAGGGCCGCCTGCGATCATGTTAATGAAACCTTTCTTTGGTGGTGGGGGTAGGTCTTTCTCCTCATTTTTTCTTTCTTTGTCTTGGGCGCCCTCTCTTTCTTCCGATCTTTCATTTCTCTTCCCATAACTTCCGGTATAACCTTTGTTTTTATCCTCAAATCCCTTCAATACCCCAGCTCTGACCAGTCGTTCTATTTCATTTTTCAGATGTCTGTACTCGTTTGTGTCGTGACTGTACTCGTTGTGGAATAGGCAGAAGTACCGCCCCTTCGGTCTTGTTGGAGCTTGGGCTCTGTTCGGGGGAAATCTGAACGGTGCAGTCTTTTCCGAGAGCTGAAACACTCTTGCAAGCGGGGCTTTCAACGGGGTATATCTGGCATAATCCCCTCTGCCAAGATCTTCTTCACGTCTTCTGCTGTCAAACCGCGGCTCCCCATGTCTCCGCGTACTCACCTCTTTAAGGGCCGGTTTTTCCGCTCTCTTGGCACGGCTCACGTCTTCTAAATTGATAAATTTGTTTGCTCGAGCCAGGACCTCCTCAAAAGTATTGGCCGGTCTTTTCGCCAGGGAGCGAAACAGGTCCCCTTCTCGCAGCCTTTGAACTATAGCGCTAATTTTTACCTCCGCTGTGGCAGATGGGACCTCTAAGGCAGCTGTGCTAAATCGTTTAATAAATGCCCTCAGGGACTCCTCGGACCCTTGTTTCAGCGTGAATAGAGATTGAGACGTTCTTTTCTGTCTTCTAGCACTGACGAATTGGTGGAGGAACGCAGAACTGAAATCATGGAAGGAATGGATGCTGTCTTCTGCTAATTGCCCGAACCACCTCTGGGCGGCCTACGTGAGGGTGGTTAAGAATACTCTGCATTTGACTCCATCTGTGTATTGATGGAGGAGGGCCACATTTTCAAAGCGCAGGAGATGATCATACGGATCTGCAGTTCCATCGTATTCGAAGGTTAAAGGTTTGAAACTTGCTGGCAACTCGTCCATCCGTACTGCCATTGTAAATGGACTTCCTCCAGGCACTTGGATCTGGCTTGTGGTACCCATCCTTTGCCGCAGCAACTGTATTTCTCTCTGCATCGCTTCCATCTGTTTCTGTACCTCCAGATCTTGCGTACGTGGCATGGAGATGTCTGCAGACGACGCTTCGTGTGACGCGTATTTCCACTGTGATGGGTGACTGTCTGCACTTTGTTCCTGGGCCACCTCCGGCCGTCCTGACCGATCTCCCTGTGCAGAACCATCCAGCTGCTCTGGGGTGAAAGTCCACATGCTCGGCACAGCTGGTTCCCTCGCCTCTTCCGATCTCTCTTTCGCTCTCGATGCTTCTGGCCTTGCTACTTCTTGGAAATCTCCTTCGAGGTCTCGGATTATCCGGTTAGCCATTACTTCTATTGACTTAAATTGATTTCTGCAACTCTTTCTTCCCACAAACAGATGTGCGAGAACAAAAGAAAAGGACACGATGCAAAGAACAATAACTAGAGGAAATCAAGCAGGATAAGAAGGAAACTCACTTCTCTCCCCCCGTTCCCACAGACGGCGCCAATGTTGTGTTGAGAGAAAACACAATACACAATTGTCAATGCCCCAATTCAGATCAATCGATAAAGATATATAAACAAGATAGAAACAATAACTTGCAGGAGAATATAAGATTATACTTGTATTCTTTTAAAGTGTGTCGAAGTCCCCTTGAATGTATACAATTTCTCCTATTTATACCCCTCTCTTTTAAGGAGGGTATTTCAGTACTTCCTCTTCCTATTTTCTTGTTGGCTAAGCTATCTTTTCTATTTTTTCTCAAGGTACTTTCTTTATTGCTTACAGTACATCACCTCCTCTCCAGAATCTTCTATTTTCTGTTAAGTGAGGAGATATTTTCCTTTTGTCTTTTATAGCCATGTCAGCTACTCTCCTAGCATGCTCATCATTGCTCCTTTTGAGTTATTATCCTCTCCTTCGAGCGTACAGAATTCGTTCGGCTGCCTCCTAGTATGGGATCGCCACTTCTGCTTCGTGAGATCTTGGAAACTCTATGGCCTTTCCTAGTTGTGCGATGCACTCACTTCTGCTTTTTCGTCCTTTCTACTAGTTCTGCCTTTTTGCGGTCACATGGAGTCTCTTCGCTTTCCGCCTCTCCTTTCTTATTCACTTCTGCCTTCACGTCTACGTCCAAGGAGCTCTGCCAACTTATAGTTATGCGGAGTCTCTTCGCTTTCCGCCTCTCCTTTCTTATTCACTTCTGCCTTCACGTCTGCACAAGAGTAGTTCTGCATTTGTGTGAAGGCAATTCTGCCAGATTGTTATTTCGTAAATTCTGGGGGTGAGGTGTTTCAGGATAGTGATGCAAGAGTTTTCTGTAATCTTATCCTTCCCATATCGATAGGCTCATCCTTCCCACATCATAACAGATTTTTTCTTCCGACAAAAGTTAAAGAAAATCAAAATTAATTTGTTGGAGATTACAATATGATATCTAACATGGTTATACAATATGATCATATTGTCTCCATTAAGGTTAAAATGTATTATTTTTCATAGTGTTACACGTACGAAATGATTATATCACGCATATAACCCTATAAAAATTCATGTCGTGTAACCTCCGACAAAAATCTAATCGTTATTTTTTACTTTAAAAAACAGTATGATTAACCCTACAATTGAAAAACATTAAGGTTAAACAGTATGATTTTTCGTAGTTTTACACAATATGATTATATCATGCGTATAACCCTCTGAAAATTCATGTCGTGCAATAAAAATCTAATTATTCGTTTTTTACTTTCATCAAGAATGATTATGGTCGAAAAACTATTCAATTATCTTAAATGGTAAAAGAATGATCTCTTATATATATGAATTGCAATATTTCATGATATTATAAAATACAATTAAGAAACTAGTACTTGCACCCGCACGATGCGCGGTGTGTGATATAATATTGGTAAATATTATTTATTTGATAATATAGTCTAAATAATTTTAGTATATAGAATACAATATATTGTTTAATAACTAAGAAAATCTAAATTTGTTTAAAATAATTCAATTCACAACAATATATGTCAACGAGTGGAAAGAAGCACCCAACCTACCAAAATAAAATAAAGGGGCTTGTTGAGTAAGGCCGGCTTTCGAGCCCAAGCCTACGTTTGCTTAGTAAGCTTGAGCGCCATTTCTGTACCGGTTCCGGAAGAGCGAAGAAAAAGGGGATGTTTTGTTAATAGGAAGAAGAACGATATTATACACATCCAATTAACTAATCTATGATTAATACTAAAAATAAAAGTATCAATCATAATCTTCAAATCAAAATAGGAAATTTAACATGCAAAGTTTGCAAGTTTTTTAAGAACTTCTTTATACATAACATTTCTTGTTGAAACATTTTTTTATCATCTGTGTTACAGACTAATATCGTCAGTCACTTAAATTAAATATACTAAAAAAATTAAAAAAAAATTTATGAATTAAAAATTAAATTCAATTACTTAAATTAAATACATGTGTGTGTGAGTATGTATATATAGAAACAATATACAATAAAATTAGAATTTTTACGTAGGAACTTGATGCAAACACTGTCAATTATATACTTTCAACCTTTTATTTTAAAATAGATTGAATTAGAAAGCATTTTTAATTAATATCGCTTAACATCGAAGATGATAGATAATTATTTCATTATAAGTATCACATAAATTAATTGATATATCACGACATTGATCATTACAATTTAAGTTCAACACAAAATCGAAATGTAGTAATAGTGATCATGATGATGACAATATAATTAGAAACTAAGCATATAATTTAAATAATCAGTTGAGCCATCTAAATTCAGAACGTGCATTCTCATATAGAAATATACGAAGTCCTAATAGTAAAGTAAAAGACGAAAATTTTATTTGATTATGAGATATTTATAATTTTAAAAATATTTAGGATGACATATAATTCAGACTAAATACATATTATATATACACATATATGTATATACACACATCTTCAATAGTGTTATATTTATTTATTAATATGATATAAATTATCCCCATGCAAATTAATATTTATTATTGAAATTATTGCTTGGATATCTATTGTTGGTATTTAAAAAATATTCAATAAAAATTAATTTAATTAAAATCAATAAAATGAGAATAAACTAACACAATATTTATATTATTAAATCAAATGGATTAAATAGTAAAAAATGCAAAATAAAAAATTTGTTGATGGGACACTTAAAAATATTAATTTAAAAATACTTAGGATGCATATAATTGCACACTAAATATATATTATATATATACACACATCTTTAATAATGTTACACTTATTTATTAATTATATTCATATTAAATATAATATCAAGTATCATTCAACAAATTAATATTTATTATTGAAATTATTGTTTGGACAATATCTATTGTTGGTATTTAAGAAATTATTCAATAAAAATTAACTTAAATAATTAATAAAATAAGAATAAACTAATACAATATTTATATATTATAAATTGAATGTATTAAATAATAAAAAATACAAAATAAAAAAAGATGGTTGATGTGACACTTTTTGTTGGGAAAAAGGATATTTTTATGGCAAAAACTTTTATGCACCGGTTGCACGGATCGATCCGTGCAACTGGGTCTACCCGTTCACGCGCCCAAAACGCGCCTCCCACACGCCTCCAACGCGCCTGTATGTGCTCCCACGCGCTGAACACTTGCTGAAGCTCATCCAAAATTCGCTCCAATAGACCAACTTTTGTGTATAGTTAAACCAACCTTTGTGTATAGTTAGACCAACCATGTGTAGGTAGGTCTAACTATATACAAAGGTATGTCTAACATATATACATGTATGTTTAACTATATGCAAAAGTACGTCGAACATATACAAAGGTATGTCTAAGTATACATAAAGGTATGTCTAACACAATGTAAGGGTATGTCTAACATAACGTAGTGGTATGTGCCAAAATTCAAAAATCAAGCCAAAAAAAGACAAGGCATGAAATCTGTGCAGAACTGGTATGTTTAACATAACTTAAGGGTATGTCTAACATAACGTAAATGTATGTCTAACATAACCTATTTGTATGTGATTTTTTTCAAAAATCATGTGTGAAAAAAAAAAAGGTGCGGTCCCCCCAACCAGGATCCGACCCGAGTGCATGGATCTAAGATTCATGCACCTGATTCACAAGAGATCTACTCTATTTTATAAATATCTCCAACTTTTTCTCTATGGCAAAAACTTTATGCACCGGTTGCACAGATCCGTGCAACAGGGTCGACCCGTTCATGCGCCCAAAACGCGCTTCCACGCACCTCCCACGCGTCTGCACGCACTCCCACGCGCTGAACACTTGTGTTGAAGCTCACCCAAAATTCGCTCCAATAGACCAACCTTTGTGTATAGTTAAACCAACCTTTGTGTGTAGGTAGGTCTAGCTATATACAAAGGTATGTCTAACATATATAAATGTATGTTTAACTATATACAAAGGTATGTCTAACATATACAAATGTATGTTTAAGTATACATAAAGGTATGTCTAACACAACGTAAAGTTATGTCTAACATAACGTAGTGGTATGTGCCAAAATTCAAAAATCAAGCCAAAAAAAGACAAGGCATGAAATCTGGGCAGAACTGGTTTGTTTAACATAGCTTAAAGGTATGTCTAACATAACGTAAAGGTATGTCTAACATAACATAAAGGTATGTTTAACATAACCTATTGGTATGTGATTTTTTTCAAAAATTATGAGCGAAAAAAGAAAAAAAAAGTGCGGTCCCCCAACCTGGATCCGACCCGGGTGCTTGGATGCACCTAATTCATAAGAGACCTACTCTTTATAATATAGAAATATATAGATAGATTTATCTATTTATTTTTTCTTTTGAGTTTCTATACAATAAATTTAAAATTAAATGCCTTAAACATCAATATTTATTTATTTTTGTTAATAAATGAAAGTTATTAATCATTTCTTAAAATGGAAATATTAAATAAATGAGACATTTATTGCAGTTATTTTTGGCAAAATACTCTGTTTTTATATATATATATATAGATTTGTAAAGGATAATACTATATATACTCCAAAACTTATTAAACGATGTATGTTGTGTTTTTTTTTTTTGAATGTGTACTTCATCCCACACATTTATATATTATCCTCACACTTGCATGATTGCATTGGTAATTTCTGAATTTAGTACATATATACAAAAAAATAAAAAATGGCCCTGTAATTTTAGCTTTATATAATATATATATGCATTTTTTATTCATAAGCTAACTTTAGCCTAGAAATAAAATAAGATTATCCCATCTCCAATTTGCATGTACAAATCTGTTTAGAGTTAAGTGTAAAAATCAACCTGAAGTATTGAGTTTTTTCACTTTGTAACATAAATTCTTTTTTATCCGATCGCAACCTTAAAATTCTAGAGTTTTATCCGATTGCAACCGATGATGTAATTTTTTTACTTTGCAACCCAAACTTTATTTTTTTTATCCTATTGCAACCTCTAATTTAGGATACCATTTTGATAAATTTCAGAACTTGAGGTTGCATTAATTAGATAAAAAGACAAAGTTTAGGTTACAGTTAGATAAAAACAACAAAATTTGGGTTTGCAACGTGAAAAAAAATTAAATCACGAGATCTCCACTTTGCCGGAAAATTTGCAACTAACTAAATTTTGAAAGACTAAGTTGCAATCGGCAAAAAATTAAAAGACTAGATTGTAAATTGAAAAGAATCTATACTTTAAATAGTTTTTTCATTTAACCCCGTCTGTTTATTGCATAGTTAGACCGAGTGTTAGCTTTAGTTTTCATCTCTCTAGCAACAGTTTTCTAGCCAGTTGTTTTGCAGTTTGTTTAGGTGATTAAATACATGTATATCTATTCGATTTACTCCTTGACATGTCTACTTCATAGAGACATAAATTACAGTTCTTGGAGTCATGAGTTATAGTGTGAGAAAGTAGTGCACTTGGGTTCTTGAGTGTGTCGAGGGAGATCGGACAATCTTGCCGATTCATCTCTCGTTATTACTGTATCCTATTTGATGCGTTGCATTAACAATTGACGCCGTCTGTGAAAAGTACGATGGATCGACCTGATTTGATGTAGAATAATTCTATATAATAACCAAATTTGGTCTATGATTTCTTATATGCAGTCGTTTAATAGCACACAATACATTTTAATAACTATTGATTATCTCAATTTATTGAAAAAAGACATTATATATGAGACAATATTGTAGGTTTGTCACATGTCTAATTTAGAGTTATTTAATAGAACACCACTGCATTTTATAAATTTTATTTAAAAAAAAACATTAAATGTGGATAGTTGTAGGTTTGCCACATGTTTAGATTTTGTACAATTTTCATAGTTAGATTTTGTTTCTTAAATTTCTTGTATTTTTTATATTTAAAGTCATCTAGTAGCTGTCCATTTTCATAGTTATTGGATTTTCTGAATTTTCTTTTTCTAATTTATATCAAAAATTAAAACATTAAAATTGAGATAATTATTGATTTTCTATATCATATATGTTCTTCACGATAATTATTAAGGGAGGTTTGGTTTTAATTTCAGCATCAATTTCTAATCTCCAATATTTTCAAGATCGTTTATGAGATTTTATTGATTTTTGTGTTAAAATTTTTAGGTATAACCCTTATTTTTGGTAGAAATTATATTTTTCGTTAAATAGTACGTATATATAGATATAAAAATAAGTGGTTGGTTTAATTAAATTAAACTAGCGTAGGCCTTGTATCATACGAGTATTTTAATATTAATTAAGAAATTTAAAAATTGTTATTTATATAGAAAATTATTATTATTATTATTATTATTATTATTATTATTATTATTATTATTATTATTATTAGAGTGACACTTGGTTATTCCTTTAGTATATATATACTAGCATAAAACTCGTACATATTACACTGGATTACAAAATTAATTAAATTTAGTAAATTTTAAAAAATTTATAAACAAAAATATATATGATTTTATATAATGCACAACGTTTAATTTAGTATTAAAAAAAACACAATCCGAGCTATGTATTATCTAGTTGAAATATATGTTTCATTAGTAAAATAACATGATTAATATTTTTTTCTCTATTATTTAAATTTTTTAAATATTATTATATATATTATTCAAATCCTCTAATTTTATAAAATGATAAAAAATGAAAGCTAAGTATTTTTAAATAAATTTCAAATTTTATTTTACAACACATATTCCCAAAACTATATGATTTTATTAATTATTTAGTTTGAAACATTTGAATAATTTCTTTTAAATCAACCCATATTTATTTTAGTTTTCATTATTTATTTATTTATATTTTACTCTAAATTCAAATTTATAAATCATTTTTCTAGTACGTGTTATTTTAACAAATTTAGTTAAATTTTTTATATTATTTCTAGTGTTTATTATCATCATTAATGTAGATATCATAAAATAGCAATATTAATTAGCTTTAAATAGATTTAATTTGTAAAAAGAAAGAATTAAAATGAGAAAAATTGTTGGATTGACAAATGTCTCTGTGGTTATTCCTTTAGTATATATAAAATATATTGATGATGATATTTTAAATTTATTATATTAAATTAAACTGATTTGATATTGTTGAGTTCAATTGAATGATGATATATTAGTATTAAATTAATTTGATGAAGTAGATTTCTTGAAATATCATATGAAATTTGTTATATAACGGAATAAAATATTAAAAGGATGTTATATTAGTATGAAATTAATTCGATGAAGTATCTTTCTTGAAATATCATATGAAATTTGTTATATGACGTAATAAAATATGAGAAGGATGTTTTTGAAACGAAAACAAACAACCCCATGGAAATCTGTACACTCAGTGTTCACGTTTTTAATATTATCAAATACAATTATTTAGAGTAATATATATTGGACATTAAAAATCAAAATACATAAATTCTTCTTAATGTAGATATTTAAAAATTACATATTTTTTAGAAAATTCATATTATATTATTAAATTAAAAAAATTATAATTATTAAATTAAATGTTATAAAAGTAGTATAGAATATAGATACAGAGAAATAATTCGAACTTTGAAAAGCCGAAGGAAATTCCGGTGGTGTCGCCGCCAATGTCCTCGCCGGTGAGGTCATGGAGAACGGCGTTTCTGACGCTGAGGGATGAAACCACGGCGTCGCCGCCGCGTGTCGCCGTCCTTCACCTCCTCAATCAACTGATTCTCTCTCAATCCGATTCTCTAATGGCCGCTGCTCCGCACTTGCCTCCTCATGAGGTATAACTTTTGAGAGATGTGATTTGATCTGGAATTTTTCTGCTGATTATTTTTGTAATTTGATGCATTTCCACTCTTAGGTCACTTCCGACTTGATGTTGTTGATCGAATTGGCTCCGAATCTCTCTCATTGTCAAGGAATCGAGGAGCTTACTCAGACATTCAGTCTATTAGCTAAGTTGGTACTGTCTTTAGTCTTTTGAATGCTTTGAAGTGATTCAGTTTCAGTTGAGTGAACTGCTGGGAAATACTTTGAGACTGATTGAGTTTAATTCCCCCATTTTTTGTTCTGACTATGGAACTATATAGTTGCCTGCTTAGATGAGTTATTCAGGGAATTAACACAGTGAATTACCAGCATTTGTTGCCAGTGTTGTTTTGTGTATAGAAAATGACTCTGAACCTCGAACACAGCATAAAATGATTTCTTTTTGGAAAATTTTGAATGCTATTCCTTTGTTTGGAGATTTGAGACTCTAAATCCTTTTTTGGGATTGTTCTTGTTGTAAATTGAACACAGAAAGCAAATTAATTAAATAGAGTATGTTCGAAATTGAATGAACTAGGAAATCCAGGGAAGATGTTCTTTGCGCACCTTGCATTGAGGAGATGAGTGCCATAATGCCATTGGTTTTTAAGCTTGGCCCTTGCAGTGGATCATTTGTATGATTGCTGAAATGTCCTTCAACTTCTTGAGCTACAAATCTAAAGTTTTATTAACTGCTTCGGTTCATGTAAAAATGGAAAGTGCCATTGTGACGCATTATTTGGAACTGGTAACTGTGCCTGTATTGGACAACAATGGCCAATGTCTGAGGTTGCTACTATAAGTGATAACGGCAGTAGTTGCAATGAGTTGCATATTTAGCTTTTGCGCATCTCATCCTTGTGCTTACTCCTGACCAATGTTTTGATATGTATAACCATGTCTGGTCGTTTCACTGATTTTGCTACTCTATGTAGTGTTGAATTTTTCTTATCTAAGTTCGGAACGCTAATAATTTGGCATTATTTGATTTATTGATAACATAATTATTAGAGTCATCTATAACTCTGGTATTTGTACTAGTATCCATGTTATTAAATGAAAGGAATGCACCATACTTTTTCTTTAGCGATGTTCAAGTGTGTAAGTAGTAGTGTATAACAGTATTCTATCATCAATTAGTGAGATTTATGACATATGAATTTTAATTATAATCCTTATCCTGCTGCAATTTCTGACTGTAGTTGGAACTTTGGTTGCTTAATATGATTAGTTTCCTCTTATAGTACCATCTTAGTGAAAAATTAATGTCAGAAAATATTCTAAAGCAATCAAGATGAATGAAAAAGATCAATGGAAAATATTTTTTTCTATTTTCCATATTTTTTCCTCAAGACAAGATTTATAGAATATGAGTACTAGGATTTGTCAAACAAAACACCAATTCACATTTGAGGTTGGATTCAAATTCTGATTGAAATGAACAAAGGATAAGGATTTTTTTCCTTGTTCTAAGATCAGTATTTAGAGGTAGAATTATCTCACATTATTGATAAAAGGTATTAAAGATAAGAAAAAGAGCTTGTTTCTGTAGAAACAGTAATTAATCTTTATTGACATGTTTTTGGAAACCAAGTTTCTGACAAGCTCAGCAATTTCTCATATGTTGCAGATTCATAGCATCAGTCATTCCTCTTCTCTGGAAATGAGTTCAACTTCTTGGGCCATTGTGCTTGACTCTTTCAAAAGAATAGTGCAAAATTTCCTTGTGAAAGCCAAAACAGAGAGTGCATTGATTGTGAGTGTTGCTATAAATCCTACCAAGCAATGCTTAGAAAGTCTAAGGTGTGGTAATTTATCTGCCGTATCTCTCTCTCTCTCTCTCCCTCCCTCCCTCCTCCCACAGGCTCTTTCACATGCTTAGATGATGCAATGAACATAATTTTTCCAAAAAATATTCTTGCTTATTGTGGAACATGTTTCATATAAGGAAGGTTTAAGCCCCCTAAGTTTATTACATTCACTCACCCCTTCGCTCAGCTTTTTTTCATTATCTTCTATATTTAGTTTTTCACCGTTCTCTGGGTTGTTTGTTTGTTAGCATATATGAAACATTTTCACCAATACATTGCAACAAATTTTACCTATGTTTAATGCTCTTTTAAATTATTCATTTTTCAGGTTCCTTTTTGGTTTATATCAGGCAGCTGCTTCAGTTAAAGAAAATGAGCAACTACTAAATTTTGTTCTTCAGGTGGTTGATTATTTTCAAGGGGAGTCAAAGTACTCTTCTTATTTAAGGGGCAATAGTACAGTATCTGGAGCTGTATGTGAAGTCCTAACAATTGCATTTTCCATGATTGGTGAAGTATATTCCAGACTAGGTACTTCTTTGACAGTTGAAATTTGGAAGTCAACATTTGAGGTATGTATGGGTTATCTTATACCTAAAAGATGCAGGAACAAAATAGCAAATTTAGAATTTATTTTTGTTGTAGATCCTCAGAAAAGTTATGGACAACCTGGCGTCTCAGAGCCTTTTGTTCGAGGATAATTCTTTTGCCATGTGATTTTCTCAGCCCCTCTTTGTCAGAGCTTTGTTTGAGGAATTAGTAGGTGAAAATTAACATGGTGTTACCATATTGGGCAGGTTTTATATTGAGCTTCTTCATTGTCTGCACTTGGTTCTGACAGAGCCAAAAGGATATCTGGCAGACCATGTAAGAAACTGTGTACGTTCATTAAATGTCCCAATAAAGTATTCCTCTGTTGCAATGAATTCATCACTGTATTAAATATTTATAGGTGGCTGGTTTTGTAGCAGCTTTGAGAATTTTTTTCCACTATGGCCTTGTAAACAAGTCTCATGTTAAGAATCAAACAACGAATCATAAGAAGGAAGTAGGTTCAACAAGCCAAAACTTGCCTTCTGAAGTATCAAACAGATCAGGAAGTGGCCCTTATAGGCCTCCACACTTGCGGAAAAAGGTTCTGGGAAATCAACAGAACAAAGATGTGCAACACCTGGTTTCATCTAGAGATGAATTTATTTCATCAGATTCAGATTGCAGTGATAATGATGGATCAATGATCGATAACAACAGTGCGCACTTTGCTAAGGCAAGATTAGCTGCAATCATTTGTATTCAGGTTGGTTGATTTTGTCTTATGATCTGTGTTTGACTGTTTTTAATTCCCCGCAATAAGTTCTGTGGCCTTCAGACACCATTGTTTCTGAGCATTCAGACACTATTGCTTGTAACATTACTTTT
This sequence comes from Scutellaria baicalensis, assembly GCA_005771605.1. NCBI lineage: Eukaryota > Viridiplantae > Streptophyta > Magnoliopsida > Lamiales > Lamiaceae > Scutellaria > Scutellaria baicalensis. The sequence goes on from CM016729.1 coordinate 133,950, forward strand.
CTACAAAGTCTAGCAACATTATTTTTCCTACTATTGAGTATATGTCAATCAAGTGTATTATACACTTTTGTAAAGTTATAAAGCTAGAGCTTCTGATAGAGGAACATCATGGTCTTCATGGTACTTATTTGGTTGTAAGAACCATAATATTTTCAGTATTTTGCTTCTAACCCTTGAATTTTTCTCGAAGGATCTTTGCCGAGCTGATCCCAGACTGTTTACAGCCCAATGGACAATGCTTTTACCATTCAATGATGTGTTACAGCACAGGTGAATCATCTCTTCCTCTTCTTGTATGTACTATATGTGGTTGTTAATGAATTTAGGTCCACATGTGCCTATAATCTATAAACTTCAAGTCTCACTTCCAGTTATTTTCTTGTTTATTTATTCTTAGTTTTTCTTTTTCTTTTTTGGCAGGAAATATGATGCTACTCTGATGAGTTGCTTGCTTTTTGATCCGTCTTTAAAGGTCTCATTTATATTAGTTACTTTTGCTTTCAGAATAATTAATTTTCTGCTTTTCTACTTCTTTTTTTGTTTTATGTCTTCTCTAAAGTATCTCAATACAAACATATATCTTTTTTTTGCTCATTCAAATGGTAAGGCATATTTGAAGCTATGTTCAAATAGTGAAGAGTGAATTCCCCATACTTTATTTTGCAGTTTATATAATAAAATACCTTAAACATTGCTTAGGTGCGGATTGCTGCTGCTTCTACTGTTATGACAATGTTGGACGGGCCGGCATCTATTTCCCTTCAGGTAGCAGAATACAGAGAGCACTCAAAATGTGGGTCTTTTACCACACTTTCTAGTTCTCTTGGGCACATACTAATGCAGCTACATTCAGGTATTGGAATCTAAAAGTATGTTCATTATTTGCATCTCTCACTTTCATCCTTTAAAATATTCCCACATTTTCTTTTGTTTTCTTGATTTATAATCCTGTGAGAGCAGTATATCCATTAAATTTCCATTTTTATTAAACAGGTACTTTGTATTTAATCAAATATGAAACCAACACTAGATTGCTGGCATTGTCATTCAAAATCTTGATGCTTTTGATGTCATCTACACCGTAAGTGCTTCTTTATGCTGTGGAACTCCATGTTAATTTTACTTTCCTCCATCTGCTTTTACTGTTTTTGGCACCGTCGTGTCACTTTAAAATCAACCATAGGGGTCCTTTTGGATTGGGTTGATGCAGTCAAGAAATAAAGAATTTACCTTTAGGAGGCTAATGACTGTGTTGTTTTGTATGTTCTAGCACAATTTTGTTCTTTACCATTTTGCAGTAATCCTAAGTCTTTGTAATCACTTTTACTTAATAGGTCCATGTTGTGGGTTGGTTTCTTGCCTAGCTCTTAAATCCTTTTTACAACAGTATTTGGAAAGGGGAGACCCTAAGTCACAAAACAGAGTCTGTAGCAGTATAAATATTTATGCTCAGAAGTATATTCACAAGTGTTACTTTTATGGTGATTTACTCTGCTACAATTTTTTGGTGTAAATGGGTCTAACTGCACTTTTTTATATAGATATTCGAGAATGTCTCCGGAGCTACTCTCAAGGGTTATCTCTTCAGTTCAATCAAAAATTGATGAGGGATTTCATAATGATCGAAATAGCTTGCTGGTTAGTATCTAGATTTCATCCGTAGTCATCAGTGATCTCTTAATCCAATCTACTGAATCCCATTTTACCTTTTAAACAGCTTAATCTTTCCTTCTAATTCTTTTGAAGATGCTGCTCTGCAGAATGTTTGCATTGAAATACATTGAATTATTTTGCTTGCACACACTCTCTATGAATTCCAAACAAATTCAAAATGAAATTTACATGATAGTTTTGGTTACCCTTTGCAGGCAGCTGCAATTAACTGCTTAAGCATAGCTCTTTCTGTCTCTTCCTCGACGCATGTCAACAATATGCTGCTGGGAGAAATAACAACAGGTTTGTAGTTTGTATCCACATGAAAACATGTTACCTTGATGAGAATTAAGAAAGGAAGTAGCACTTTCCTTGCTCATAGATTTTCAAACATGACCTGAAATCTACCATTAAACTTCATTTCCCCAATTCTAGAACAAACAATAATTCTTACTATTAACTAAAATACCTACTTCTTTGATTTTTTTTCTCCCTCAAGTTCTCCAATGTTCTAGACTAAACAGGTTCTTAGTAGTTTTTGCTCTTTATGTAGCTTCTATAGTTTTCATCTTCTCCTTTCTTCTATACTTTTCTTGATGTTTGATTTTATATTATATTATAACTCTTGAGTTTGAGGTTAATTATTCTTATTTTCATGATAATATTATCTCCCAGGAACCCTCGAAGGTCAGAGGTCTGGTGTGCTGTATGGCTTATTTCGATATTCCGAACAATTACCAAGCCCGTCAATAAGCTTAGAAGCATTTCAGGTAACAATTGTTCTGTTGGATAAACCAATTCTAGTTCTATGTTTAATGGTGAACATATGATGTTGATTCAGCTGTATGTTCTGTGTACAATCAATTTTCCTTAAAAGAAAAAGTGAAAATATGACATGTTGATTCCATTGCACCTGCTGTGTACAGTCAAATTTCCCGAAAATACACTAATATATACTGGTGACTCATCATTCCTAACAACTTATGATATGGGAATGAATGCTTTTTACAAAGTTTCCTTTTTTCTATTCTCAATTGAATTTAAATGAGAAAAAATGGGTTTTGATTGAACATGGCACCAAAATATAATTCATATAACCAACCCTATTTAGTGGGATAAAGGCTTACGTATTATTGTTGTGTTGTTTCTTTTGTTCAATTCTCTACTTTACTTTCCACGAAGTCAATCCTTTCCAAATGTATTAAAGAAAAGATAGAACTTTTCAAATGCTCAGTCCTTGAAATATAAGTCTTGATACCAATCTTAATCGTGGTAATTATTGTTCAATTTCCTTTTTCGGTTATAAACATGAAACAATGACGGGTGTTTGATTGCCTCTATCACAATAGCTGCTAATGCTCCTGCTAGCTCTGACCTTGAAATATGTTCAAGCTAAGTAATTATTACCAGGACCATCTACTGTTATTTATTGGTTCAGATTTCCTCAAACAATTATACTTATGTTCTAATTTAGTTTGCTGCAGGCTCTTAAAGCTGTGGCTCACAATTATCCAAATGTAATGACTTTATGCTGGGAACAAGTTTCTTCTATTATTTATGGAGTTCTGAGTTCATTCTCGGACGTATCTGCGAGATTGTGGAGGGGTAGTGTCGAACACAGTGCTGCATCAATCAAGGAGAGAGTCATGACTGCTGCAGTAAAGGTGCGTTACCTTCCTCTATACATGTATGGTTTTTTTAATATCTTAATACTATCTTCTATTATCTTAATGGATTTGTGGCCTTCAACAACTTCCTCAAGTATTGAGAAGTTCTCTCGTATCCACCAATGATGTGATCTAATATTTTTCACCTATAAATCTGCTATAATCTATAACACAGTTGCACTAATGTTAATCAGACCAATGGTATATAAACGTAAGTTGTATGAATCAAGTTTGGCAGATATAGATAGTTAAGGCTAGTAAAAAGGGAGAAGAGAGTAAACATTGCCATTTTTAATGAGTTGGTTATGTTTCTGCACTCCTTTGTAATAATTTGGGACATTCAATCAGGCTAGCAAGAACGATTATGAATGGATAATCCATCAGTTATAGATAAGACCTGAAATAGAGAACTGATATTTCTGTGCTGCATCAAAACTGATGGGTTCGCTAGATTTTCTAACTATTACCTTAAGTCTCTTTCCAGAGTTGAATTGACTTGTTATTTTTGTTCATGTGTTATGTGCCTTGTTACAGGTTTTGGATGAAAGCCTTCGAGCTATTTCTGGCTTTAAAGGAACTGAAGATCTTTCAAATGATAAATCTCTTGACAGTCCATTTACATCTGACTATGTGAAAACGAAGGCAGTCTCATCAGCTCCATCATACAGCTTAGAGACCTCTGCATCAACCAGTGAAGAATCTAAAACATGTGTGTTAGCAACTGAGAGGTGGTTGGAAGCAACGAGCAAGCATATGCCTATTATTATTAAACATTCTTCTGCTATGGTTAGTTGACAAGGCTCCCTTTCTTCACACCTTTGTCTATGAGACATATTTCTCGTCAAAATTACGAGATACTTTTTAACGAGAAACAAGAAAGTTTAACCCTTAAGTTTGAAAATTTTCCAAAAATTAATTTCATAATTGTAGAATACATTATCGTAATTACTGTGTTAAACTTAGTGTACATTAACCTAATTTTTAGGAACCAATTATTTTTACAAGCTCATATTTGTTGCTAGTTTATTTTCTTTTGTTCATCGAAACTGAAAATCATCACTGCACATGCAAAATAGTATAATAAATATTCTATGCAAGAAGTTGAAGCTTTTGTATATGATTCATTCAACAAAACTCATTTATATTTTCAAAGAGCTCAATTCATTAACTTACTAGTCTAGTAAATGCCACTGTTAAAATATCTACAAGTAATTTAAAAGATAATAAACATTAAGAAAGAGTGGTTAAATGGTTTTCTATTCTTTTACTTATTGGTATATTCTCTTACAATTTTTTGATAGTTGAAGAGGTTTTTTGTATTTCACCCTTTTTCTCTATTTTCCTGGATCTTTTCTTCAGCTATATTGATGTACATCACATATTTTATGTGTTGTGAAAATCTACCTTATTTTTGCTTTTGTTTGAAAGGTAAGGGCTGCATCTGTGACCTGTTTTGCTGGAATGACTTCTTCCGTTTTCTCTTCTCTACCCAAGGACACACAGGAATACATTATAAGTTCTTCTGTAAGTTCTGTGGTGATTTCAAAACTCTGTTTTTTTTGTCAAGTGGTGACTACTCCCTTTGCTGGGCATGAAGCTCCTAATCCCATTCTATATGGGATGTAACAAAACAAAGTTTCATTTCCTTAAATCTTGTTTACTTTCCAAGCCTATGCATCTTTGGTCTGATTTTCAACTTCTGAGCCTGTGGTATAATTCTACATATATATTTTTCACCACTAGTTTTGAGGTATGAGTATAACTGAAAATACTGAATACGTTCACCCCACTAACTCTCTGAAACTCCATCAAGTGAGACTAGCCTTAACTTTTTAATTTCTGTTGCATGAGTTCTTTTCAGATTAATGCAGCTCTGAATGATGAGGTTCCTTCAGTCAGGGCAGCTGCTTGTCGAGCCATCGGTGTCATTGCATGTTTTCCACAAATATATTATAGGTAAATAAATGCTGCTAAGTCTTTATGTTTCTACTGTACCAGTATGAGAGTAAATTTAACTTTTTTGTTTTTAGCAGTACAGAGGTTCTGGAAAAGTTCATCCAGGCTGCTGAGCACAACTCTCGTGATTCATTGGTTTCTGTAAGTTTCATCATGATCATTATAATTTTTTCATATCATGGTACCAAGCATAAAGGTACCAAGTCCTCCTTGGCGGTAAGTGCAGATCAGGTAGCTAGATGCTTCATGTCTACGGCAAAGCATGATATATTTAAAATCTATGTAAGGTATCTTCATTGGTATGTTTAGATAAGGATTAATTACATTAAAAAAAAAATCACAAGAGTATTGATAGTGTATGGGGCTCAATAATAAAATGATATTTCTCTGTAACGTATTGTTATCCTTATTTTAAAATCACAAGACAATGTCTGCATACTCGTTTTGATAGTGTATGGGGCTCAATAATAAAATGTTGACCATGCAATCTAATTCCAGGATAGAGATCTAGAATTTTTTTCTAACAATACAACTATCTTGAGAATCTTAAATAGACAACAGTCATTGCTGGTCTAGTGATGACAAAGATCATCTCTTTTGGCTTTGTAAGATGTTAAATCTCATGTTAAAGACTTTTTAGCTAAAATTAAATCTTATAACTTATCAAATACTTTCTTTAGTTAGTACGAAACTCTTTTTTGATGGTCAAAGCATACGGTCATTAGGTATTATTGAGAAGTTGGGATCTCATACTTTTTCAAGCTTCTATTATCATATTTTTGAGTCTTTAAGCACATCTCAGAATATTTTAACAGAGACTTATGGAACACGGGTTTCCAAATATATTCAGAACATATATGTTTATCCATGTGCCACATCAAATCACATTTTGTTACTATTATTTTAACTTGATGGTTTGGTTTTTGGGAATTTTGATTAACTTAGATTGTCTAGGTTTGTCATCTCTTTGTTTGAATTGAATATCATACTGGAAAAGAAGGAAGTTTGAGGTTTTCTATTTGTAGTTTTCTTTACCATTTGTTTTTATCTAACAGCATGTTTTTTTTATCTTAAATGATATTTTCAATGGTGACTTTCAGGTTCGTATTACAGCTTCATGGGCCTTAGCCAACATATGTGATTCTCTTAGTCATTGCATGGATGAAATACATGCTGGAAGAGGTCCGATTTTTGGGCGCTGGGCAGTGTTGAATCTTTTATTTTATTTTATTTTTTCCTTTTTTTGCAAATGCTGGTCTTTGTCCTCCAATCTAACCTTTATTGATTGTGCAGAATCTAGGAAAAACTCTGAGTTAATGTCACTGCTAGTTGACAGTGCCTTGCGGCTGGCAAGGGATAATGACAAGGTAGAAATTCAAACTGCAACATATTGGTCGAGTCATGCTGAGTTTTTTATTGGCACTTTTATGATTGACACTGGCCTAGATTAAGTTAGAATGAGAAGGTGCATTGTATGGAACTCCACCTGCACTCTTGTTTTAGGGTGTCAAAATGTATTGAGTTTTTAATTGATGCCCTTTTTTAAACTATTATATATTCTCCTCTTCAAATTATTGATTGGTCTTATTGCCGAAGGTAGACAGAACTCCATACTAAACATGCACAAAGGAAATATTCCTGATTGGAATTATTCAATCAAAATTCCGTACCAGAGGACAAAGAGTAATTAATCTTCTTGTGTTGAGTGTTCCTCTCCCTCTCCATGGAACACACATTAGGCAACCAAGAAATACCTTCTGAGTCATGTGTACAGTCTTGAGTATAAACAGTAGCATCTCTATCACCTTAGGCATGAATGGAGCAGCTTCATATCTATGATACCCAAACTGCCACAGTTTTAAGGCTAATAAAGAAACATAAGATAGTGATAAAAAAATTCTGCCATCTGCTTGCAGCCTTGCACAAAACAACATTTGTTTCTTCCTCCTCAATATAACATCTTAGAAAATATTTCCTAGCAGCTGTCCAGACAATACAGTGCAACCTCATGGAAAAAATTCTCAAACTTTCAAGGCAAGATACACATTCCGCTCTTTGGAAACAAAAGACATGATATAAGTGTCTTTTACTGAACTTTGTTTTCAAATCAATCTTATCGAATATCCTTAGATCTACCTTGTAAAAGGTTAGTAGGGACACGTTTCTATGATTTACAAGAAAGCTGGAAAAAGTTTGAGGATTGTCCAGGCTCACTGATTTATTTCATAAACCTTTTTTCCATTCTCAAGCAATGAAAATGCAGTATACATTCTTGCGAATCTCTCTGGTCATGTGGTTAGTACTTGTATAAAAGCTCTTTGGTTTTATACCACTAACTGTTATGCTTTTCAAACTTCCAGATTTTTTTCAGTGCATTGGCCCGTATCATATCTCAGAGTGGTCTCTCTGTACTCTCACTAGTCTGATCTCCTAAAATTTATTGCTGCTCTGGGACCTACGTGAAAGTGCTTGGGAAATGTCTCCTTAACCAGTGCATGTCAAAACTCTATATTGATGTCTATATTCATTAAAAGATCTCAAATCTAACTCCATGATTGTTAGGAAATGTTGAAAATCATGGTGTACTGTTGTATGATGGAACAATAAGCATTGGTAAGATGTGGAGTAGCATCTTAGTCTTAGATAATAATAAAAAACTATCTCAGAAACTCTCATTGATTATGTCTTCCTTGTAAAATTTCACCATCATTCATATGCAAACTATTCTGTTGTTGATATAATTTACTAATTATATTGCAAATCTTGACCAGCTTTACACACCTTAAAGTGTACTCTGAGTGCACTTCCATACAAGTTCATCTATGGCACATCTTTTGCTCTATTTTGTAAATCGTTTTGGTTTATCTGTGATTCAGGTCAAAGCAAATGCTGTTAGAGGTCTAGGAAATCTTTCAAGATCTATCCAATTTACGATACCTTTACCTGTTCGTGGTGATCCAGTGGATCGTATGGAGTCCAAAATTGAGTACTATAAGGCACAAGGATCAAAGTATCATATGGAAGAAAGGTTGCACTCACTGGAAGCATCTTCAGGGAGTTTTGATTGGCTTGAACAGATGGTGCAGGCATTTCTTTCATGTGTGACAACTGGAAACGTTAAGGTTTAGTGACATGTTATGATTTGTATTATAAAGCTTATTTTTTAAGCATTATTGTTTGAATCACATCCCTTGAACTGAGCATTGCTTACAGGTTCAGTGGAATGTATGTCATGCATTGAGCAACTTGTTTCTAAACAAGACTGTGAAACTACGGGATATGGAATGGTGAGGATTTTACATTGTGTGTGTGTGAGAGCATTTTTAAATGAAAAACATGCAAACACTTGCATGAATGTGATAGTCAAGGATGAAGAATCTCAACTTTTTTTGCTTGTTGTGTGGGCTCAACATTACTCTTATGCAACTTTTGTGATTAAGGGAAATGAGATTTATTGCAGAAAAAAACATTAAAATAGAGGCTCGTATTTGTTTGGTTGCATTCTCAAATTGTAAAGTTCTAGAACATAAACCTTACGGTGGTTGATTTGAAGATTCAATGTAACTTCATTGTTGCTTTCCTTTATTCCACTCCCCTCTGGAGGTGAACAGATTTACTTTTTCACCACTAATAGATTGTTGTCCATTTGATTTTGTGTGTCTTTCCTTTCTAGTTTATTTCAAATGAAGATTTTTTATTTTAATTTTTTGCATTTATAAGTTGCATAAATCCACCCTGAAATTGAATGTGTACAATTTTTGTATCCTGTATCCTATCTTTATTCAATTGCAATTTTTGCATTCTCTTGACAACTTACAAAACTAGTATGGAACTATTACAAATCTCCTCACTTGCATTCATTCCTTTTATTTCACATCATATTACTAGTACAGTAGTCCTCATATAATATCCCGGTGCTATTGTCTCTTGGCATATCTAATTCTATTATCTTGTCTTGATAACTAAACTCGCAAAACTATCTTTTCGTATCAATCTAACTGAAGTTACCAAAATGTCATTAGACAAGATGGACTTTATCGATACAGTTCTTCCAGGGAAGTCGTTAGGGATTTTCTCAAACCTTAAGCTAGGTTCAGTTGTTTATAACGTACTCAAAGCATTATCATTTAGGATTAGATTTACCAGTAGAAGAAAGAGAGACAGAAGGAGAGACTAAGCATTTTCAGTTCATTGGTCAAATAGATTTGTGGTTATAACTTGAAAGGCCATCTCTCTAATTAGATATTAAATAGGATGTTCCTCATTCATTGCATATTTGAAATACTGACGTAAACTCAGTTTTTACTTGTATTTTGCAGGGCTTCTTCTGTTTTTAGCATCCTTTTGTTGTTGCTACGGGATTCTTCTAATTTTAAAATAAGGATACAAGCTGCTGCTGCTTTGGCTGTGCCAGAAACTATAAATGGTGAAGTATTAGTAGTTTTTTTATAACGAGAATGACTCTCCTAATAATTTCTCCCTTTTTCTTTAATTTTATTTGTTTCGCTGATATTGTGACAAGGGCCTGCACTGTAAGAACTAGCTAATAGATCCTTCAGAATCTTACTACAAGAAATTAGGGCACAACCATCAATCTGTGATTTTCTTTTCTTTTCTTTCTTTCTTTCTTTCTTTGTTTTTTTTTTTTGCGAATTTTAGTTTACTGTGGTTCTTGCTGAGTAGAAGTGACACGTTCTTTTTTTCACCCTCTTAATTTTTGTCATCTCTTAGTCATTTTGGACTACTCTACCTTTGGTACATGATAGGATGGTACGACAAAAGTTTGGATGGTATGGGTTGATGAAAATGGAACAACATGATTTTGTTTGTATGGGATGGGGTGGTATGACTAAAGTTTCGGATGGTACAAACTGAAACCAAGTTAAGAAATTAGTGGTGCTCATGAAGATTGAATGGGTGATGGGTGATTAACCCTACTGATAATTGATTTAGCCATTTTTTCCTTGCTTTAGCTGAGTGTGGACTTTAGACTATACATCAGTAGTTATGGAGCTCAATCCGAGTTCATTTATCCAAAAGCTTAAACAACAAGGTGTATGACTAGTAAATTGTATTCGAGCATGAGATTGCCACTCTTTAATACTTGTGTTGATTGTGATTATATTCATTATTTGTCTCTACATATAGTATATTCTTTTATTTATATCTTCTTATGTTATATTGGTTCTGCAGATTATGGGAAATCATACTATGACGTTGTTAAAAGTGTGGAACATGTCGTGGAGAATTTCAAAACAGATAAGATTTCAGAGCCTTCTAATTTCAAGTATTGGATTGCACTTGAAAAGCAGGTCAGCTTGAGTTATTTCATTAACTTTTTGTACTTGCTAAGACACGTTGTAAAACCAATATGAACATAGCTATAGGGGCTTAACAAATTAACTGTTCTAGTGTTGAAAGCATATTATATTGGTTACAGCTGACTTCGACTATGTTGCATCTGCTGGGTCTTGCTTCAACATGCGACCAACAAGCTGTGCAAGAGTTTTTCGTCAAAGTAAGATTAATACATAATTTATAATGAAACGTGTATACTTAATCTTATAGCTCTGCTTTTGTTTCGCTAAATAGTCTGTTTGTGATTAGAGAACGAGCAATCAATGTTAACTATTATAGTTTCATAACACCACTTCTTATAGAAATCATCGTTTCTCGAGATTTGGATTAAAGACTTGTGCTCCTCTCTCGGGGATACAAGTAATTCACCTGATGAGGCGAGGCATGTGTCCATGGACCAGAAAAAGGATGTTATATTGAGAACAATTCGGTCTCTGATTCAACTGTATAAAAGCAGCAATCATCATCTCATTGCACAAAGATTCGACAAATTGGCCTGCAGCTTGCTGTGAATTTCGTGTGCATCTCTACATCTCTATAGTGTAAAAGTGAAGTAATGGAGCACCGGAAAGGAATATAGTTAGTGATTTTATCGATGTTGTGGTGAGATCGCGGGGGTATAGTTAGTGATTTTATCGATGTTGTGGTGAGATCGCGGGGGTATAGTTAGTGATTTTATCGATGTTGTGGTGAGATCGCCGGGGTGTTTGTTGTACGGTTATTGGAATCATTGGAACTGATCGTCTCTCTTGTTGAGAGAGGCGATGATTTTTGACAGCATTCTGTTTCATATGCCTAAAAGCCTTTGGCGTTGTCAAGAAGTTCAGTATATATGCACTTATTTATGAAACTTGCGGAGTTCAAATGTATTGCCAAGTTATTGTTAGATCAAAAATCAACACATTAATTGTAGTTATGAGTTTGGTTCCCCTCTCTCTCTCTCAACAGTCTCAAAATCGAATCATTAAGCTACATCTCGCAATTTATGTCTCTCTCTCACAACCAGCCTCAAAATTGAATCATTAAGCTACATCTCGCAATTTACATGGTAGCAATTTTGATTGATTGAAATTCTCAAGCGTAGGCTTGAAACGAAATTCCTAAAATTTTGATAATAGGATTGGTCCAACTTTTACTTGCAACGAGTATTAACACGTGCGTTTGGTCCTCTCTCTCTCAACCAGCCTCAAAATCGAATCATTAAGCTACATCTCGCAATTTACATGGTAACAATTTTGATTGATTGAAATTCTTATAGCAAAATTTGTCAAACGTAGGCTTGAAACGAAAGTCTTAAAATTTTGATAATAGGATCGGTCCAACTTTTACTCGCCATGAGTATTAGCACGTGCGTCGCACATGAATGATGCCTCTTTTAAATAAAAAATATTATATTCGTTCTTCATTTTCTCCACGAGTCTCACAACTGAGACAATACATCAAACATTTAATGTGCTTTCATGGAAAACTCATAGATTGCCCATCATCTAACCTAAGTAAAAACTTAAAAGGCATCTGCTGATTAAGCATAGGTACTAAATTCCAGTCACCATGAGACATAAATGAAATTCTTTGATCCTCTTTAAAAAAAAAAAAGAGCACTAAATTTTTTTTTAGATTAGCTTTGTGGGATTGGAAGGGAGGGGACAATAAAGACTAGAAAAAATACGTAACCCAATTTCGAACTCTGATCGTCATACAATCAGCACCTTTATAAATGTGGGATACTGCAGAGCTACAAAGCTCGTTATAAACCGAGCAAAAAAATTTGGATATACCAGAATGAAAAATGCCCCAAAAGTTATTGTTGGTTGAACCATCATAGTGACATTATCTTGCATACAACATCACAATAGAATTTTGATACATGTTGAAGTAGCAGTAAGTGCATAGTAATTACAAACGAAAACACAGTTGTGAATTGTGAAACCTATAAAAGGATAATATCTATCATTTTCATACCTTATCCATGAAACACAGCATGCTTGACTACTAAAAGGTCCTCGAGTATTTTCTAATTTCATACATAATAGAAGATATCGAAACTAAATCCTTGTTCAACGTGGACCCACCAGCGACTCTCTTCATGCAATCCGAAAGCCTGGTGTAGTACAGCAATAGCTGAGTCAATGCAGCTCTCAGAATCTCCATACCACATAGAAAGTTGCTAAAGGAAGTAATGACATCATTGTGCATCAGCTCTATCGCAGCTTTCCATCTGCTGGCAAAGTCCTTCACAATGGGCTCGACTTCGTTCACAGTAATTGGGCGCTCTGGACCAGAGCTGGGGTCCTCAGCTAAAAAAAACGGGTAGATTAAGGATGGGTGTTTGGATAAAACGCAAAATGTATACATTAAGAGTGAGATTTAAGTATGTAGAGACATACAGGCTCTAGTCTTTACAAACTTGATGAGGTCGCAGAAGTGTTCCACCAGTAATTCCTCCTGCGTTGAAAATTGCATCACCCAAGGATAAATTCGGCTAAATATACATGATATTACTTATATGTTAATATAATATTCAAGCAAAACATTAACCAAATTGAGAAATCAACTGCTATAACAATATTTTGAAATCATATTGTCCTTTCATAGACTGAGAGATATTTCTTCCTAATAAGGTACTATTGATGAGCTCATCCAATTAGAAATGTTGATAACCACAAATTAACGAGCATTTCTTTTAAAACGTCAATGAACAGCAGATTAAATGAAATGCCATGACCCAACTATTATTTGACAAACACGATATCTTGCCACTCAAGTAGGTTTAAAGCGTCATGTTCAATTACCACATAAATAGATGTATTGCTCTTTAGCAACTCCTCAAAGTGCATTTGAATTTTTCCTCCCTCAGGACCAGCTTCCTGAAACATACATGACAAGCTTTTAGAACATGCAAGATGCATACTGTTCCTAGCAAAATATAAAGTTGTATCACGTTGAAGCACTTGCGCGTACAAAATTATGATTAAAAGGTACTAGGTAGCACTGAAGCTCTGAATTACTTGGTAATTTTTCCTTTTACTTTCATCGGGGGAGGGAGGGAGGGAGAGAGAGAGAGAGAGAGAGAGAGAGAGATGGAGGGAGGGAGAGAGAGAAGAAGGAGAGAGAGAGAGAGAGAGAGAGAGAGAGAGAGAGAGAGAGTTGGGCATGTAGCTCATCTAGATAAAAACTCATCTTATGGTCATTTGTGCATTCACTAATAATTTTGTCTACATGCGGGCTAAAATCAATTTGCTAGACAGTCCTGGATTCAACTGCAGTTATTTGATGGATACCAGAATTTACCTTCAATACAGCAATTGTCATGTCATAGTTATTAATCAAAAACACGGTCTGCGACTTTGATTTCTGGAATAATTTGGCGAGCTTGACAAGCAAGTCATCAATGGCCATTCGCAATCTTTCCAAGTTGAGTTCAAGCTGTTAGATTGGGCCAGTTTTAAATAAAATGTATGAATGATGTTGCAAGTCCAATTGTCATTGTAACAATCATTAGTGATTGCAAAGTTGAGAGCAATCATGTAAACTAACCTGACCATCTCCATAATCAACATTAAGCTGAATTAGCGAAGCTGTAAATTCTGCATAGCGTCTCATGACATAATGTGGGTGTACATCATCTTCCCACAATGTTCGAACACTGGCATTTCGTAAGCTGTTGAGGTGCATGTCAAAAACCATCTTAAACCGTGGCCATAAAGAAATATTGACCTGCATAGATTCATTACAGACTTAGTTGATTGGAATACACCAAATGGTTACATAAACAAAACCACCTTCAGAGTAAAAGACCAAAGATTTCAAGGCAATTACAATTGATGTCCAGAGAATATGCAGATTGATTTACGCCAAACAATTATTTAAAGTGTGCACCGAAATAAGACAGTCAAAAAAAAAACTTGTAGATTTAATGGCTGCCTATATATGGAAAGTCTTGATTTTCCTTTAACAACACACACAGACAGACACAAACCAAACAAACAAACATGGAGGAGGAGGGAGTTGCAATTATAAGTACAAAAACAGGCGTAATAAAACATGTTCACTTAACAAACTTGATTACACATACCTTGTCCAAGTATGAATCTAGACATGGTATTCTCTTCCGCGACATGATAAGCTGGAAAAAAATATCTATATAAGCAACTCAAAAACACACATAATATGCAGACACTTGATTTTAAAGGATAGAACTTTAAAACCCACTGCAAATGACATGGTTTATTTTCAAGCACTAGTAACTCATAACTCCAACTTACTCTAAAAACTATGAGATAAAGATGGACAGACAGACACACACACATACAGAACTGTCTCACTCAGAACCTGAGTCTTACTCTAAAAGCAAGATACATGCTAAAAGGAAAAAAAGATAGTTTATAAAAATAGAAGCCAAAATTTATGTGAAGCAATAAATGCTACAACTAGAATAATAAGTCTTAGGTCCCATATTGAACAGATGGATACTCTACCTGCAGGGTTGTGGTAACACTCGAGTCTGCCACCCAGTTTACACCTTTAGTACAAGAAACTTATTGAACCAAATGAAAACAACATAATCAAAGAAATAAGTTCGGCTTGTTCTCAAGAATTTTGATTAGTGATATGATCATGATTCATCACTACTAGCAACTAGCCATCATATAAAGTAAAATAAACAGAATATGAGAATTGATATTCTTGACTACAACAGGAATTGTGGTGGGAAGGACAGAGGAACCCGACTCCATTAGTTGTATACTGTTAGAATACTTTCTTAAAATACAAATCAAAAAACAAAACCCAATATTCCCACTTCAGCATGTTACCTGATGCTGGTATATAATCCGAATCATGAGCATCAAACCAATTGCATCAAAACAATTTGGAAGAATTGTATTAAGGTGTTCATCAATTACTGCAAAGGGACCTGATAATTCAGCAAAAGAAAAGGTTTCAATATCTATATTATGGAGTAACTCATTTGTAATATAGTAAGATTCAAATAGCATGACTAGGGGAGTCTTAACAGAATGATTAATTAAGGTTAGAGGCGTTTCAAGGATTATTTTATTTCGGACATTGTGAGTTGAAGTTATGTTCTTTAGTTGTATTTTCACTATGTTTTCAGAAGCATGACTCGCCCCTTGTACTGCACATTCTTAATAAAAAGAAAAGTTCATGGTTCTTGCTAAACAAATAAAAACTAAAATTTACATGCCTAGAAAATTAATTCCTTTGGCAAAGACGAAATATTCATTATATCATCCAATTAGATCATTTTGGATGATGGTAACAGTATACTTAAAACTGATCAAATTCGGAAATACCTGCAAATATATCATAAAACATAGACTGTTCTCCAAAAAATTCGTCGCAGAAAAGATACCTGAAAGATGATACCAGGCAAACTCAGCATATTTTAAAAGTGTATATCCACAGAGTAAAATCCAATAAAAAGAGTCTGATAGTACTCAGAAGCAGCAGTATCCATAAGCAGCTTGTGCAAACTCCTGAAAAGGACTTCGTAAGGATACTTTTTAGAACTGGCTTCAGCTATATGTGGAATCAATGCAGGCTCATCAATTTCCTGTCAAAAATAAGAGAAGAATTAAAAATCCAGACGTGATGAATGTCAAGACAATATGAGATCAGCTTATTTCAATAAATATAGAGGGAGGATATGAAAGCACAAAACCTTAACAGAGCCTGAACTACAGGTGGAGTTTGATACAAAAAATAAGTGATCTAATGAACTACACATTAAGGGCATTATTTTATAATTATAATTTTTTTATTTCTACTAGTATTATTAAGATCATGGCTGGAAACTCTTTTTTTCCCCAACTGGTCGACCTTCAGTCAGTTCCATTCAAGCCTCAACAGATTCTAAGCTCAGGTTGCATTGCTAGAGATTGGAGTGCCATGCTTTAGACTGAGCATGTAAAGGGATCCCTCGTCCCTTTGTATTATTCCGTTCTAACTGATAATTTTATTTTTATTGGTTTCTTATATAATTAATTAATAAAGCAAAATATAGCAGTGTCTTAAGACAAACACAAATGATAAGAAACAACAGTTTCTAAAGAGAAGGCAGAATACTTGTTTTCATCCAGTTACTACCAGAAAGAAACAGAGTCCTCTCAAGACATGGCCACAATGTGCACAGAATGAAATTTAACAAGACATGGCGGTAAGAATTGAAATAACCAGTTAGGTTAAAGGTTTACTGTTAACATATTAGCACCTTGAGAATATTTATCCTTTCTCCCAAAGCAAAAACAGCAGATCGGTTTTTCAAAGGTTCTCTTCCTCTCAAGAAAAGATTGGTACTTCTGGTGTCAACACCAATCAAATCGTTGGATGTTGCTATATCTAATTGCAATTTCTCTAAGGCTTGAATATAAGCTCGGATGTTTGTACTTAAAACCTGCAAAATATAAATAGCAATTGCACATCAAAGTCTATCATCTTCCATAACAAAAGCATAACAGGAAAGAAAGGAGAAAGAGAACAAGCGCATGGGATTTTCATGACTTAGCCAGAGAACGCATCTAACACGTGCCAAGGAAGGCTAGCATCAGGTAAAACATATAAGTATGTCATATGGCACATCACTCCAATTCTTCTGTCACTTTTGCGTGTTTAAGGAGGGGTGCACCCATGACTAGAAGTACGCCAATGATAATAGAAAGTTGCAGCAAAGCTATAACGATGTAAGAGAAATAAACTAGCTTTGCTTTTAAAATATATGAAAAGAAGGTAATAAAGTCCATTGAAGGATGTTCGATTTAACACTCCTCCGGTTTTGGAAAAACACTTATACACCACTATGTTAAATTGTTTTTATGGTCCCCTAACTTTCTATAATTGGTAATTTTTACCGGTTAATCCTAATTGGGCCAAATTACTTAAGGTGGCAAATCAGCACAAACTAAGTTGGGCACAACCAGGTAATTAGAATTCTTGACTATACTTTGCACCTCAGGTATTAGAGCTACAATCATCATTAGCTGGTAAAAAATATGGGTTACAACAAGTTGGGGGACCAAAAAAAACAGTTTTTGCAAGCAAAGAGATTGTAAGGTATTTTCTCAAAACTTGAGGACCAAAATACTCAATAGGCCAAAATAAATGACAAAATAAAAAAATCTCTTTATTTTAAGTGGGCAGACAAGACTCCCTAGGATTTACAACCTGATATTACTAAATTTAATTAAAAAATCATAAACAATATGACAACCAAGTTCACAATGTGGTGTAAATTGAACAATAGCAGATGGAGGGGACTTTCCGAAGTTGATTGAGGTTAGATTTTCTCAACTTCTTCAAGAAAGGGACTAGTATTTGGAATGGGCTAACATTCATCTATGCTCTACCAACTATTAACCAAGAGTTCGGCATCATTAAAAGGCCATTTTTACCTTGTTCATGGTGTCAACATATGCAGCACGAACGTCGAGATATACCTCTTTCCCATGCTCCTTAAGAAACGAAATAACATATCTGCATGTGTGATATAAGATTAAAAGTGGTCTCATAGCTTTAGATTAGGAAAACTATGCAATCATAATACCAAGAGAGGTTTGGTACAGTTAGTAATATGATAGCACAGTGAGCATATGACCAGTATTTCTACGTAGTATGTAATAAAGATGACAAAGAAGTACTTATTCCATCTCCTAGTATTTTGTATGTACTTGAGCAAACACTCAACTGGTACATAAATCTAGACAACTAATCTTCCCAACAAGGACAACATAAGACATAATATGTCCATTTTATCCTCCTCAAGAACTAACAACTTTTTTATCAAAACTTCTGATGATGACTTAATAAGTGTCAAGTGGCATTAGCGATAAAATAGTCAAAATATCTTTACAAGTTTCAGAGATTTATTATTTTGAACAGTTCCATGAGTTTCATTAGCAAATCTGCAGATGTACAGTAAATAAATATTTTATGATATTTCGGAGATTCATTCTCCACAAATCACAATGATCGAAGTGCCTTGTGAATTTTAAAGGTTGATCATCAACACAGGCATCATGATTTACATATCAGTGAAGTAAATTGCTCAACAAAATCACAATATCATATTCTTAAGAACTTACTTCTTTAACAAGCAAAATATTACACTCTTGTTTAATAAAAAGTCAACTTAACTAATGCCTCCAAGTTATGTCATGTCAATGTAGACTGTATTATAAATCTATGAGAAGATAAAATATACCTAGACTGAAGCTTCATTCATAAATTGGACACAAAATCCAAACAAATGTTAATGGGATGTGCAGATACCATGATTTAAGACCAACCCAGACAGAGCCCTATAATTTATTCTAGACCAATCCAAAATGTTATATAAATGACACATCATATGAAGCAAACTCTAAAGCAAATTGAATAATGCTTACATGCAAGCACATAACATTCCAAAATAACTTACTTGTATTTAAGAAGAACACTCTGTTGAAGAATCTGTACATTTGTCTTGGGCTTCCTTAAAGCGTTGAGTTTCTGAACCATAAAGTCAAATACCTTTCGGAAGGGGCAGGAAAGAAAAAAGGAATTCAGGTATAGGTGTACTGAGCAGTCACCAATTAAAGTATAAATAATAATATAATCCATAATTCAAACAACAAAGTGCATTTACAGATAAAGATGAACTTGTGAAACTATAAAAGGAATCTAGAAAAATAAACTGATAAAACCTTTTTTGTTTTTTTTTTTTTTATGATAAAATCTGAAATGAGTCAGTGAACAATAGCAGCAAGTAAACTCATTGTTGGGAACAAGGCATCAGCTTAGTTCTTGTTGATAATATGGTTGTCATACAGGCAAACACTATGTTATCATCAGTGACCATTTCAAAGAAAAATTGTCATGACTTCACACTCTCTCAAGTCACTCAGGAAGCTGATCTGCTAAATAAATGATCGGAGGAATAGAAGCTCAGAAGAAAGTTTTTGAGTTGGAGGAGAAGACTTTTTGTTCACATATGGGAAGAGCCTACAATCTAGAACTCCAGGTAAAAAAGACAAAAACTTCTGAAAAGAATTTTTCAGAGCTTGATGATATACTAATTGCAAATACACCACTAATTCATGACCATGAAAAGGCTGACTTCCTGCTATCTAGAGGGACTGAGAATATATTTGGAACATCAAGCTGAAAGATTATTTTACCAGGATAGTCTTGAAAGTTGAAAGTTATGTTTATCTTGGTGCATTTTGAACATCTCTAATATTTCACATTCTTGGCATTCAGTTGAAAAAAAAGGTAAATCACATTATAAATATGTATAATACAAGTGCAGAAGAAGCTCTAACCTCAATTTATTCCAAACTTTCATGACTTTATTTTCTTAAACTTGAACATACCTTTGAAACTGCCTTTTGACGAAGCTTTTCTAGTTCAGGTTGAACATCACTTAAAGCTTTGGAAGTCTTTACCATGGTATCAATTTCAACAAACTTTATCTTCTTACTTAGAATCTCAAGGGTTCTCATATATTCCTCATTAACCTGTAGATATTTATGAACAAGTAAGTTCATAAACCATGATGTAATGCAAAAAAGTAATATAGCAAAGAATCCAGCACCAACTATTGCAGATTGAAAATGATAAATGTGGGTGAGAGGACAATTACAAAGCATGACTCTGACAGCAGTAAGATGATCTGCCTAAAATTTATACATTGTATTTCAGAAGAGATGTAGAACTAAACATATTTAAGTTGAAAGAAACAGTAACCTTGTAGGCTTCGGCATTAGATATCATATACCCATGTAGCATAAGATAGAAGGGGTTAGATTTAGCTCCGAACCATTCATGAGAATTTTTTTGTCAAATGCCACCTTTGTCCTTTTCTTTTTGGAATACATATTGATTCTATTTATTATGGGAAACGCTCATACAATCATACAAGGCAAAAGTAATTTTATTCATTTTTGTGCCTACTAGTCCAAATTTCCAATATGTCCCGACATTTGCATGAGTGATATTCAGTGATGCCACACATACACAGAACAAGAAGTTACATCTATCACTTGTATTTGGTTGCAAATGAACATCTGAAATGAGCCACAAACAGGCAGCTGATGAGAAGTTATAACAAAATTTCACAACAGTAGATTGAAGAAGTTTATATTCAAAATGGCAAACCAATTGATGCACCAGTCATGATAGGAGAAAACATCACACCCTTTTCTCCGGATTGTTCACATCATTTCACAAAGATGTACTGGAGAATTTGGCGACAACGCTTTTTACTTTCTAGGCATGAGAAGGAAAGCATGCATGTTACACAGCACGCTTTACAAGGACTAAATGACAACTTATTGATCTTTCTATAGAAACTATATGAAACTCTTAACACGGCATAACAGAAAGAAGAAGAAAAAATAGGAAAAACAACTTTTAAAAAGAGGACAGATCATAAAGATTTTCAAGCTTCAGCCATCACACTTCAGACAGAAAGCACTCCACTATCATTACTAGAAAGTTAAAGACATAAATCAATGGCGTCATTAGAACTATCTGAATTATCTAAACCACACCATGGAAAAAAGAAAAAAATCATGCGTACATAAAGGGATAGATCAAATAGATCTTCAAGGTTTAGCCAACATGCATCAGACAACAGAAAGGAAAGACAATCTTGAGAAATCTTGCATTCCACTTATCATTAATTAAAATTAACAACATTCATTGATGGTCATGTATTGGTTACAATTACATTATATGTTATGTTTGAGAAATCACTTGCAGTAGAAGGGGAAAAAAAGAACAGAAAAAATACGAGCCAAGTACAAAATTAAATAATTCTACATCTCAAGAAAAAATGTCAAAGTAAGAAAGAGGTGGTGGGACAGCACCAATAAAAGCCTAATGTACCTCTCCATCGACTATTATGTCTATCATCCTTGGTGGCACAATGATGTCCTCAACAAATTTAGCCAATTTAGATTCTGCTACCTGACATAGTACACGAACAAATGCTTATCACTAAATCATATGTAAGGGCATAAGAAAGAAAACTGGAACATCCAAAACCTTGTGAAAATATTTGGCACAGCTGTATAATGAAATAATCTCTGCATGATAACAAAAATAAAGGGTTACTCCACCGGGTCCTTCTTGTACCCACATGAATGGTGAAGATGGTTAGTATGTGAAAATTTCTTCAGACAATTGCATATCCAGAACTGGACGGTCTTAGGGACTTCCATGTAGAAAACAAAGATTTGTTGATCCTTTCTAACCATCTTCATCAGTTGGGTTTACAATGCACAGACAAACAGATTAACAACTCCTATACATCTAAGCCAAAGACATTCCAACTACATACCGTCCCCAAGAAACTGAATATATATCAGGCAAGCAAAAGAATAGTTGAAGAAAATATAATTACAAGAAATGAAAGATCTAAGGTGTTATTAGTTTTCAAGCCAGTCTCATGCGAGTAAAGCTATGTAATGGAAATTGAGGTCTCTGTCCGCCTTGGATACTCCAAGCCTCGGTGAAAGAGGGCAAAGGTGTGTGTTAAAGCAAGGTGTCAATGTGGTGAGTTACTCAAAAGATGAATGCAGCCAAATGAGTTGCATGACTACCTGTTATTAAGATGCACATACCATGATATACATAAGAGAGTCATTTTGGCAAACCCCCCCCCCCCCCCCCAATCCTTTGAATTTAAGGAACTTTAGTTTGGTTAATGAGATGCAGACCCTACTTCATTGAAACACAACTGAATTACAAGAAATGCATGCCAAATTTTCCATTAAAGCACGCAAAGAAACAACTGAAGAACGGGTATTTTGACATATCATTTATATGCAATGCAACAAAATCACACAAAATTTATAGAGGTACTACAAATAAAATTACCTTGCGATTCTTTAGCTTGAGCCCCATATCCATGGACTTCTCTTGAAGAATCTTTATATCTGAACTTATTGAACCTATCTCACCCTACCAAACATTAATAAATGTCTTATTTTTATGATGCAGATTTATGAGAAATTACTGGATAAAAAGGAACACTATGATGTAGCATGATATTTAAAGAAGTTCACCCAGAATTCCACAGAAGAAAGGGGGAAAAGAAAAGAGGAACACATAAATGTAGAAACTTCAATGAACTTTTTGCAAGAGTGTCTACATAATTCCCAGCAGTTGACAAAGAGAACAGATGGTTTACTTAATCCCAGTTAAATCAGGATTAAGGTGCTTAAGGAGAAGGAATAATCATTCAGACTAATATGGATGAAATAGCATTTTATTTATCCAGTGAGATAATAAAAAAATCCAATCCCGCAAAGGATTGTTCAATAGTAAATAAAACTTAGCATTCTTGACACCCAGGTACTACGGTCTAGTAAAATGAGAAGCAACTGAACAACAGTTGAATATAAAAAGTGATACCTGAAATCCACTAAGAAGCTTTTCCATTTGTGACAGGATGGTGTCACAATCATGAATTTGATCATGAAGCGAGACTAAATTATCACTTTCTTTGATGTAATCCTGACATTGACACAAAAGAACAAAGAGCACTACAAGTAAGCAAAGCTTGAATGAGTTAAGGCCATATGCATTCACACAGTTAGCCTAGATGTGTGTGTGTATATATATATATATATCACTTCCAGCACATGCTAATCATCAAAACTGCTACAGTACCATGTGAAGTTAGTCATGTATAAATTTCTAAAGGAACTTGTACTTTTATGTACAACACTAAGATGGATATGATCATAGAAATCCTCATGAGGACAGAGGTTAAATAATATTGCAAAAACATGTATGCATCACAATCTAAGCCAGAGAAAAAAGAGGGACAGTTGCATAGATTCAGAACCTCAATGGACTCTAGCTCAATCTGCCTTAGATTGTTCTCAACATCCCTGGTGTAGTCCCGCAATGTAGCACCTTTTGACAATATCATAGCAACTACCTTCAAGGCAAACAAAAGAAGACCCAACAAAACTATGAAAACTTGGGGCAGATTACCAATTGCCAATATCATAAACTAGCAGAGAGCAGAAAAGAGTAGAACACATACATCATCAGTTTTACAATCCTGAAGCTCTTGCTCCAGTCCATCCAGTGAGACATCATCACTATCAGAAGAAAGAAACTACTCAGTAAATCAACAAGAACATGCTGCAATCACGATATCTGGACAATGAAAACCTGGATGCATCATCTTCAACAGCCAATTCACCAACAAACGCTCCCAAATCCAACGCATTGTTCACCTCAACCTATGCAGAAAACTCGATATCAAGTTTATTCACAAAAGCAGATCGAGATACACGAAATGTGGACAGAAAATCACCTCTGTCATCGTTCTGAGACCTGCTGGTGCTGTATAATCAACAATGCATACAACAACGGAAAAACGTGAGCTAGAGAAGGATGTACGAGTTCAAATTGAGCGGCAATCAGATCAGATCGGAGATCGAATTCGTTCGCCGCCGATGGAATATTCCGATGAGATGAAGATCAACAACTGATCAGTTGAAAAGAGCAAATCTTCAATGATTTTATCAACACTGCAAATATTTATGTCGAGTCAAATTGGGTTTTGTATATCTTACTATAGATACTCCACGTTTTACTTAAAACACACCGCATAATATAATATATATATTTTTTCATTTATATTCAAAAAATTGTGTATTTAAAATAATTATTAAAGAAAATTGACAAGAATATTATCATTAACTTAGTAGTGTAAAAATAATATTATTATTTTGAAAATCTAAATGAGAAAAATAAAGGGTGATTCAAAATTAAAAAATCGATTTAAAAGAAAATTATAATTAATTAACTTTATATTATTTAAGAGTTATACCCAAAAATACCACAAAAACTATAACACTTAACAAAATTAACACTCAATATAAGATATTGATTATTCTACCACAAAATATAACAACATGTATTTTTCTACCATAAATTTTTGTGCAAAGACTAAAATACTCTTATGACACACTTTTTGCAATTAATACACTTTGATATATTCAAACCTATTTTGCTATTTCCAAAATTATATTTATTTTTCTAAGAATTTCCAATAAAATTCATATGATTATTAGACCCGATCCGAATCCGAAAAATGGTATATAGGCTGGAAACATTGCTAGTCGTATGCTGGAACTATTTATAGATACAAGACAGTCTAGATCTTGACCTGTTTATAAATTTCAGACAGACTTGATAGGTGTAACAACACCACGTATCGCCTCGAAAGAGATCCATGAAAATGGTATCAGAACCAAGTTTTATTAAGAACTAAATTTATATTTATTATTTTATTTATTTGTAATTCACAATTGGTGACGAGAATCATTCGAGAAAAGAATGGATCTGGACGAATGTCCAAGATGTGTATTCTACAGGAGATATCATCAAATTTTGACGATGTATGCTCAAGAGCATCAAGACAAGGTGACATATTGGCACAACCAATATGCCGAAAAAGAGGAAGCAGGTGCCGACG
The DNA here is from genome assembly GCA_005771605.1 of Scutellaria baicalensis. NCBI lineage: Eukaryota > Viridiplantae > Streptophyta > Magnoliopsida > Lamiales > Lamiaceae > Scutellaria > Scutellaria baicalensis. The sequence goes on from CM016729.1 coordinate 159,081, forward strand.
AGGAAACCTTGAGGCAGTGCGATCGACAGGCAGCCTATCATATGGGTTACCTTGTGGTAAACGAGATGTTATATTGCGATCTAATGAATCATCAGGATGCAGCCCATCAAACCCATGTCTGATGGAGTACCCGAGTGGAAGGAGAACCGACCAAGTTCATCCGGAGGAAGGAGACGTATAGATTTCGGAACAGTTCCTTATTTACACCTTGAAGGGAAACCAACCGAAGTTGTACGACCCATGACCGATGATGAAAAGCTTATTGTCATCATCAAAGGAAAATCCGTTACAAACAAGTAATGGATTTCGAGAGGATAAATCTGCAGGATCTACATGACCTAACCAAATCCTTTGCAGGATTAGGTATTGTGGATCTAAAGATGAATGCAGGAGATGGATCTGCCTTGGTTACTCGTGATCAACAGCAGAGACACCAGTCAATCCCAATGTAGCAGAAAGTTCTGGATCACATCAGGTGGACGAACAAATGACACACATAGGGGATTTCACCTCAGGAATAGATCCTATTGCTGTTATAGGAACTCGACCACGATCCAAAAGGTCGAATCTTTTCAACACGCCTTATGGAAAATCACAGTTAGACCCGATACATCCGTATGGGTTGATGTTAAATTTGGACATCCCAGATTTCAAGAACCGTGAAATCCTTATCGATGATTGGGCATCGGCTATAAGGATTGCAGCAGGAACCCTTGATCTTATGAAAGAAGGATTCATCTTACTACTCGAGATGAGTCTGGAAGGACTGTGAAGATCACATGGGATATGACAGTACTAGAGATGAAAAACAACGTCACTACTGGTGAGTCATTAAAATGTATTGTCGATAATATGGCCAAATTATTCAAAATCCATTTTATCGGCATAGGCTACTTTGAGGGAATTGAAGAAGAAAAAAGAAAAAGATATAAACAAGCCCTTTGTAGCCTCGAGTTACATGATATTTGTCATATTGACGAATACATAAAGTTATTCACCGAGTATCGATGGAAGTCCAAGGTGGATGACAGAGAAGCTTTGCAATTGTTCTTTGCGAAGATACCAAGTCCCTGGAGATAAATGTTGATCAGGGAATACAAGAGTACAGATGACCTGGATACAGTGGCTAGAAGGATGTCATTCCTAAAAGCCAAGTTATCAAAATGGTGTCATCAAGCGACACTCTACAAGAACTACAAGAGACTTAGAGGAATCAATAAAATGGTTCCCTTATGTTGCGAAGAAAATGACATTCCAACAGTCGTTGGAGGTCAACCACGGAAGCATAAGAGGCAGAAACAACGAAGCCATCCATACCACCGTGGAAGAAACACCAATAGAGGCAATCGTTGGTCTTCATGGAGACCAAGAAAAGTTTGGTCAAAACAAAAGGCCCGAAGTTACAAATCTGGGCAAAGACCGACGCCAAACAGGAGAAGGGTTTTTACAAGCTCTGATCAAGGAAGTTCCAGCAGAACCCCAGAAAGGAGAACTTTCAGACGAGCTCACACCAGAGCTAATTAAAGTTTTAAAGATTGCAATTGTTGGACGTGTGGAGTAAGAGGGCATATCTCAACAGATTGCCCAGAAAACCAGAAACGAGGAATTAGACAGTTCGAGGCAACACCCCGAACTCGAAGAAGTTGTCTACTATCAAGATCTTATACAGGTGTATAAATTTGAGGTTCTACCTTCAGATGAAAGCATCTATGAAGAAGTGATCTATTCTGAGGATGGAAGTGAATCAAGTTCAGAATCAGAGTGAAGAAGAAATTCTTCAATCAACGGTGAGAGAGGATATGCTAGGATACCTCTCCCACACTACGGTGTCTTATAAGACTCTAATGAGGATTATGAAAGAAGACCCAAAGCTCCAGATGTACGATGGTTTTACCATTGGAGCTATGGAAAAAGCGTTGGATAAGATTGGTTTTAGCAGTAGAAAACACCGAATTATCCACAGAGTAACTACCGGAAAATTTATCATCCTGATGGAATTCACTAGTAACTTGATCGAGATGCAATTGGTCCCTTACAGAGAAATACAGGAGATCAAAAGCAGAGTCAAAAGAGAAGTTGCAAATACTCTCTTATGGATTCATATCGGAGCCATAAGAGTTATTATTAAAGCAACATTCAAATAAGGAGTAGATTCACCGCTCAATCTTACCATTCTGGACAAGTGAATCTCAAACCTCAAGGATTCATGCCTTGGGGCAATTACAGGAAACTTGTGTGCAGGAAAATTGGCATTCGATGTCTATCCAAGAATTGCATACAACCTGGGAGATCGAGATTTCAACCGAGTCTTAACCCTTCATCAAGATTTCAAAAGAATCGATTTGATGAAAGAAGGCAATAGGCCCTACTCGATCACCTACAAGATTTCCTACGCTCTTTCGAATACACATCACTCAGATGTATTCTTGAGAAATGAATTCATCGAAGTTCCAAGAATCTTTGAGGACTTCGCCAGGGTAGTTCTACCAGAACTCATAGAATCTCCAACTATAAAGGAGATCGATATGAGGATCCAAGATCAACCCATCTTCAACAAGAGCCAAAGTCTCAGAATTGAGCCAAGGCGGATGTCTTTCCAACAAGACAGGCTAATGAGCAGTAGCCATTGGGAAGAAAAGAGACTGAGTACGATTCAGCAAATCCCAGATATTTTCAAAACAAAAGGAGAGCTGAAGTGCCCGGAAGGATGGAGGGAAGTTGAAGTGATTCGACATTACTCAACGGGATAATATTTTCCCCTGTAATGTCCTATATTACCTCCAACAACCAATTGTCGGAAAATATCAAGGAAGCCTGAAGATGGGTAAAATTGATTTGACTATCAAAGGAGTTGCAGGGAGTGTCCCAGATCATTTGATACTTGGGATTGAATTTCTTGAGGATCACAAACCTTGGGAAAGATTACAAGATGGAATGGAGTTCACAGTGGCCAATAAAAGATATAGAATCAGATGACCACTAGTCCATTCTCCATATACATTTCTATACGATTGATATATGAGGAATACAAGGCCGAATATTTAGCCGCCTATATCGATTCGGGTGCCGGGATATGTACTGCAAAGCAGAAGGTTTTCCCTAAAGAAATTGAAGAAGATCTACCAGCTATCACAGGAAGAGATTTATCTAAAATGATTCTTATCCTTAACCGAGGGATCAAGCAAGCGGAAATCATGATCGGAGGTGCAGGCGATACCCCATGGTACAAAGTCAAAATGCCACCCGTCTATTTCCATGACACAGGCGCAGATGTGTTGTTAGGTAACAATTTCCTACAAACATTCAAGCGCTTTACACAGGAAAATGAGACAAGAAGACTTATTTTCACAACCCTATGTGATCATAAGATTATTGTCCAAAGACTACGAGAGGCATTCTACAGAAAAATGCTTATCACTTTTCGCAGCAAGTGTGGTGATAAAGCCAAACTTCGACATCCAAAAATGGCGGACAGAAGGAGATTTAGCGATGCACTTTTATCCTACTGACAGTTTGGACATACTAGACCAGGAATCAAAGCGTGGGATAATCACTTGTATTCATTTATGGTACAAGATGAAGAGGAAGTTCCTCCAAAAGTTATTGCAGAAGTAATAAGCCTATTGGAGAATTCATCGAGTGAGATTTCTATTGATGAACAGATTTCACTCGAAGATATCAAGAAGAAGATCCAAAGGAATTATAATGAAAATCCTTTGGCATGGTGGAACAAGAACGAGCTCAAAGTATCCCTGAAGGTTAAACCCGGAAAAGAACACGAGTTCGTAAGATTCAAGCCAATCCTTATGAACCAAGCGGATCGTGAGGATATGCAGAAAATACTTAAGGAACATCTAGACCTTAAGTTAATCTCACCAGGAGTTTCTCCATACAACAGTCCGGGATTTCTTGTAAGAAATCATGGAGAAATCAAGCAAGGAAAACCAAGACTTGTTATTAATTACAAGGGAATTAATGACATCTTGGAGTTCGATGGATATTACATCCCGAGTAGAGAACACCTGGTCAACAACATCAAGGGTGCTAAGGTATTCTCTAAATTCGATTGTAAGTCTGGATTCTACCAGATTATGATGGAGGAAGAAAGCAAGAAGTTTACAGCTTTCTTCACACCACAAGGACATTATATCTGAAACGTGATGCCCATGGGATTGGCAAACGCTCCCCAGATATACCAGAGAAAGATGGATAATCTTTTTAAAGATTACTTCAGCTTCATGTTCGTCTACATCGATGATATACTCATCGCATCCAAGAACATGAAAGAACATCTCAAGCATTTGGAAATCTTTTCAAATGTTTGTCACAAAGAAGGATTAGTGCTTTCGGAAAAGAAGGCAGTAATTGCTACTAGACAGATCGAATTTTTTGGAATTGAGATCGATGAATCTAGAATCATCCTACAAAGCCATATTGTGGAAAAGATTCAGGGATTTCCAGATATCCTCAAAGACAAGAAACAACTTCAAAGTTTTCTCGAAGTTGTTAACTTCGCCGGTATGTTTATAAACAATCTGGCAAACTACAGGAAGGTGTTTAGCCCATTATTAAAGAAGGATGCAACATTCATTTGGGAAGATAAACACTAAGAAGGGATTAAGCAACTTAAGGAGGTTTGTCAACAACTTCCAAAACTTGTTATACCCCAAGACGAGGATGAACTGGTTCTCTATACAGATGTCAGTGATCATTGGTGGGCAGCAGTCCTTATGAAGGCCACACCAAATGGAGAAATGTCATGTAGATACTACAGCGGTTTATTTACAGATAGTGAAGGAAAATGGCATATCAACGAGAATGAATTATTTTCTGTCAGGAAGGCTTTCAAAAAATGGTCTTTATTCTTACTGGCCAAGAAATTCATCCTGAAGATTGATAATTCTAGTGTCAAAGCTTTTTTTTGAAAAACAAAATTGAATCTAAACCAGAAAAAGCTAGGATACTTAGATGGCAGGCTGAATGTCAATATTATGATTACGATATTGTCATTGTGAAATCTCATGAAAATGTTCTTGCAGATTTCTTAACACGAGATATGGAAGGACACGTCGCTGACGAGGTCCTCAAACGAGTCAGGCATCTCAGGGATAACCTAGAGAACCTACAACGAGGCTTTGATGCTTTATGATCAATGCAGAAGTCACCCAACGACTTCAACAAGCTGATTAGAGATCTGTCTCTAATCAAATACGAGCATACCAGTACGCACATGAACATTTGTTCACAGTGCTATAGGGGCCTATCCTCCAAGCTGCATCTCTAACGGTGCAAAAGAGGGAAACAAGACCCGATTGTTATGGATTCAAATACCATAACCAAGAGTTCTGCAGATGATGCATTCCTTGAGGATGCACCAACTGGAACAAAGGTTGAAGCTCCGGTGTCAAAACCCAAGTCTTCAAGTCAACCCAGCACCTCTGGGGTTAAAGAGGGAGAGTTGAACCTGAGGCCACAGACTGGCAAAACTAAGGTTCAAACTGACGAGAATTTAGTTTCCCCTATGCAGGTTTACCAAAAGCAATGAGAGAAGCTGATCACCAGGATGGGTATCCATCCAGAGAGAACAATCATTGATATCTCTGAAAAGTACCCAAGAGTTTGGATGAAACCAGGAAGTCATCCAAACGAAGTACATGAATAGTATAACTTTGGAGCTCTTACTTCAATCTATACCGTCTCACCAGGGTTCCCAGAAATTTCGAAACTTCCGAAATGGATTGGGACAGTGGTGCACGAGACTTGGGCCAATAATCCACATTTGGCCAGAGGTGATATTCTGGAATTGTATTTCTTTAGTGCAGCTCCAGAACCATCCAAGAAAGGTTTCCATGAAGCCTTTCATTTCATCAAGCTGAGGAGACCTGACTGAAACGCCTTGAAAACCATCAAGACGGCTGCTCCGGAGGATACTCCAATTCTAGTAGGAGCATTCATAGAAGACGAAGTTTCTACCCGACGAGCATGGGGACTATGGGTTTGTCTAACCGAAATGGACAAGGTCAAGTACCCATTCAAGTTCTTTCATAATTCGGCAAATTGATCTTTCCTGCTGAATTCTATGACAGGAACAACGATAAGCTTTGCAGAGGACCTTTTTGAAACAAAAAAGAATGATCCTTTGGGAAAACAAGCTTCCAGCAAGCAAAGAGACTTACCGGAAATTCTGCAACATGGCGCATATTGGCCGATTGACAGATCATGTCTGCCAAGCATGCCCAGAGCAGCAAGAACCCGAGTTCGGGAAAGGGTTTCGACCTAAACCCGACCGACGAGAGAGAGGGGCAGACAAGGACAAAGGACATGCCCAAAAGAAAAGTTATCCGCGGGGACCACGAAGGCCAAATTTCTAAGATTCCCCGATAGAGGTAACATGGGCTGAGTCACGCCCCAAAAGCATCGCATGCGAGAAAGTCACAGGAGGAAAAAACAGATTCCCCGACAATTTCACATGGGATAAGTCACGAGGAGAAAAAGCTGGCAAGCACTAACTCAGTAGTGGATCCACTCAGAAAAGGTAGACAGCTGGCTTAAGCAAGTTTGGAATTCGCACTTCAAGTCGGATTTCCATCTATAAATAAGGAAGCAGAAGGAAGCTAAGGACATCAAGTATTCTCCATAGTTTTCTTCAAATAAAAACATCTTTGTAATAGTTTGAGTTTTCGAAGTTCTTAGTTTTTAGTTTATGTATAAACAAGTTACAGCCATCTCTATGAGAGGCTGATCTAGTATTCTCCTCCCAAAAGGAGTTTACAGATTATGTAATAAATATATTTTAGTTCTTAATAAAAAAGAGGTTTTCGCTTCAACGTGTTTCCGTTCGATCTGTTTATCCATTAGAAGGATCACCTTATACACCTGGTGTAGGAAACGAACCAAGGTTGTGCTAGGCAGTTGCTGAAGGAGCTGGATAACTTGCAGACCAACTTCCCTGAGGGTGAAGTTGAACAGTGAGGAGCTGTTCGTAAAACGGTTTGGGGGCAGTAATTTTCCAGCTGGTGGTGTTGCAAACCACCTCACTCAGTGCTGTTCTGATCGAAGAAATGTATGAATTCCAACGGGTTAATTTATTTTACGGAAGCATGTTGGGCCTAATAATTTATCGAATTAATGAGGATTTTGGTATAATAATCATATGGTGTGGAAGATGGAAAAATTGGGATTGCAAATATAATTTGGAAGTTTGTGAAATTTGGAAGATTGTCAAAAGGGGAAATATCATTTTTCGTCCACTAACTTAGGCACTTTCCAATTTTGATACACTAAGTTCCGACTTTCCAATTTTAGTCCTGTAACTTTTTTTTTTTTTCCAATTTAAGTCCGATTTTGGCCGGATTTTCTTCCGGGCTAACGTGGACACCGGAGTCTGCATACGTGGATGAAAACCCTAATTCCCAATTTTTTGGAGTGACGTGGACGAGCCACATGGCCGCCACATCATTAAAAAATTAAATGAAAATTAAAAAAAAGTCAAAATTAAAGAAAAAAGAGAAACGATCTTCTTCCCAACCCCCACCCCCACCCCTCCCCAACCACCCCTACCACCGCTTCTCTCTCTCGCCTGCTCTCTCTCGCTCTGACTCTCTCGTCTCTCTCACTTTGCTCGCCACCGCTGGAATTGATAGTGGTGGTGTGTGTTGGAGTGTGCGCCTGTGTGGGCTATGCTGGTGTGGGTTGACGGCTCGCGAAGGAGGCAGCGGCGGTCGTCGCTTCTGTTTCTCTCCCTCCCCTGCTCTTTCTCTATTTTCTCTTTCTCTCTCTCTCTCTCTCTTCTCTGTGGTGTGGTGGCCGTGGCGGTGGGGGGTTGCAGGGGAGGGGGTGCTGCAATTTTGGTGGGAATAAATTGGGAATTAGGGTTTTCATCCACGTATGCAGATTCCGGTGTCCACGTCAGCCCGGAAGAAAATCCGGCCAAAATCGGACTTAAATTGGAAAAAAAAAGAAGTTACAGGACTAAAATTGGAAAGTCGGAACTTAGTGTATCAAAATTGGAAAATGCCTAAGTTAGTGGACGAAAAATGATATTTCCCCTTGTGAAAATGTCAAAAGGAATAATAGTGATTGTGGTAGTTGAATATAATTTTTTATGTTTTGTGGTAGAAAAATATATATTGTTATATTGAGTGTTATAAAAAGATAAGTATTATAGATATTGTGGTAAAGGTGGATATTCACTCTTATTTTAAAGAAGCTGATAAAGTTTTTCAATTTTTCAAATATTTCTGAATACTGTTAGAAAAATTCTAAATATATTTCGAAAGATCTGTTAATTAAATAATATTAAAGATACAAGACTTGGAATATACAATAATATCTTATATATCTTTTATATAATATAAAACTTATAATAACTCTAAAAATCAACAATTTTGTTATTTTTTTCGATTTTTAAAATAATTTTTCATACTATTTAAAGAAATTTTAAAAAATTAATTATCAAAAACAACTTTCAATTTTTTTTATAAACACTCACTTTTTATATAATTTTTCAGATTTTAAAATAGTTTTTCGATTTTTTAAAAATAGTTTTTCATACTGTTTAAAGAAAATTTAAAAAAATTAATTATTAAGCAAAACTTTCAAAAAAAATTAAAACACTCACTTTTTAAATAATTTTTCAGATTTAGAATAGTTTTCAATTTTTCAATATTTTTTCATACTATTTAGATAAACTTTAATAATTAAAAACAACTTTCAATTTTGTTAAAACACTCACTTTTTTAATAATTTTTCAGATCAAATAATTTTTTTTTCAAGAAATTAAATATATAGTTTATAAAATTGGTGAAAATATAATATATATATATATATATATATAGGTTTATAAGATTTTCATATTCTATTGAGGATGAAACTCATCTTTGACTACACCAAATTCACAACACTTCGATAAACCTTTGATCAAATTTCCATGGCGACAAGCTTGAGGAATTTGATGGGCAGATTCGGAACTGAATCAAAGCAAGCTTTGCTGTTATGGGTGGAGGGTTTCAGAGAGGCTTGCTGTCTTCATCGCGTCATCATCTATTGTCTCAGGTACTTGACACTGTTCAAACCCTAGTCACCTTCATCGCCATCCTCGCTGAGAAGTTTTTTGATCCAATTTTTTGACTTTTTTGCTTTTTGAATATGTGTTGAAGGTCACGAGAAATTGCAATTCGTACAGGACAGTGTTTCCTCTTGAATGGCTTCATATTCCTGGGAAGGTTTGTGGTGTTGCAATATTGGGCCCCTGTTTTTTATGCTTTTTATGAACTATTTAGGTGAATTAATTGATGAGATATAGGTGTATGTGAAGAAATTTAGGTAAAGTTTATAGCTTTGTGTGAAAGTAGAGAATTTTTACATGAGGTATAAGTATGCATGAGGAAGCTAGATGCAAAATTCAAACTATATACAGTACAATCTCATAATGTATGTGAAAATAGTATGTGTCTATATTTATGTTGGATGGAGTGATCCGTTGCTCTGCTTTTGCGTCGAATTTGAGCATCACTGTTAACTTGTTCTTTAGTTTAGATATTATTATTGATGCACGAATCTGATTTTGCGATGTAGCTTACTGTGTGTCGACGAGCATATCCTAGTGATTGGACTAACTATATCTTCTAAATAGAAAGTTGGTGCCATTTTGTGATTAATGATGCCTGTATGTCTTCTGCAGTATATTTGTTCTGAGATCTGTTGTCATTCCCACGCTTCAATGGGTGTTACCTAGTGAGTGTCCGCTGATTATTTCTCAAGAATCATGTCCATTTGGGGGTATTTTCAAATTCTATTCCTTCTTACGACTTGGACTGATTCAACTCTTCTATGTGAGTGCTCACTTTTGCTTCATACTGTTCTGTAAACGTTGATAAGTGGGAAGTTGAAGAAAAACAAAAGTCCATGAATATTTCTGTTTTTTTTTTTCGTTTTCCAAGTTTTTTACCGTGGCCAAAATTATAAATCTCATCGATTGCTCAGAGATTTTGACATAGCGGGTTGCCAAGTTGTGCTTAACAATCCTGGATCATAGCTGCTCAACTCTTCTGATTAGAAATGAAAATTTAGTGGTATTCATCCATATCATGTATATTCAAGATATGTGGCAACTAGGCTATGGTTTCTATAGGGTAATAGCTAGGAGTAATGGGTTGCATTACCTGATATTATAACAACAGGCTTCTTAAGTCTCCAACATTCCACAAATCTTATATGACATTCATCAAGTTATCTTGTGATGGTCTCTTAAGGTTCTTTTTTAGTGCATATAGGGTTGGTCTTTTGCCTGATTGAATTTTAAATTATCTTCTCTCATTCATTTGATTTGTTAGTAAGGACCATGTGAGAGAATTATACTCCCCACCCTGCAAACCCCTGCAAACCTCCACCCCAACCCCCCAAAAAAAAAAAAAAATTTAAGTTTGTATATACTTGCATGTATAAATCCTGTAGAATATCACTTCTATATGCTTTAACTGGATGACTATTTTTGATTTATTTTTCATTGAGCTGACAGGTGCTATGGTTCTATCCAATGTACATATCCAGCTTTGTACTTAGCACCCTCTGGTACTCTCCTTTCCTTTCTTGTTTTTCCACTTCGCCTTATATTTTTTATAGACATTGTAAAGTATAGGTTTAGGAATAACCAATGTATGATTTTCTACTTGTATCATGCTTTATTCATGAGGTCTTTTTATATTTGCACCTAGGTATAATGACATCGCCAAATATGGTTTCTTCGCAATTGAAAAGCATGGGCCTTCTGGTTCAAAATTATCTGGCCAACAAGATGAGACTGCCAGTGATAAAACTACTGACCTTGAGGGGTATGTTCAAAGTTTTCCCTTGCACACTTGATTTTGCGGTATAATATGCTATTTTTGTAAGGTTTTAATTTTTCCTAGGAGATTCACCTACTTCATTCTTGTCTCTATAGTGTAATGATTGGAATAGCTGAACAGGTCTATTCAGTTCTCTTGTTGAGTTTCTTCTTCCTCGAGGTAAACTACCATTATTTCCTTACTTTTTGTACCATCAACTGCTAATTCCATCATATATTTTTAGGTGATCATAGTTTGTCGTTTGCAGGTATACATCACTGGATTCATTCCCTTCATTGGGAAGGCCCTTAACTTATTGCTCCTTTCATGGATGTATGCTTATTATTGTTTTGAGTGAGTGGTGATGTCCATGCTCTAGTTTCTTATCTGATGGATGCTAATTGGGCTAGGAAAATGGTTACTAAAGTTATGTCACATTTTTAAGGTACAAATGGAACTATTCAGGTTTAAGTTTGGACAAAAGGCTGGCCTTCTTTGAATCCAACTGGCCATTTTTTGCGGGTTTTGGTAAGTATCTTGTGAAAAGAAATTCCGTACGATCTTAACTTAATATTCTTGGCTCATTGGACAACTCAGATAATTGTTCTGATTGAAATACTTGTTATAGAGCAGAAAATGTCATCTGGAATGTCAACCAGGATAGATACCTATTTAAATATCTACCATTGGTGAAATGTCTAAAGCTTTGAATTGGCATAAGTGATGTATCAGTGAGAAGTTAAACCTATGCGTAACACCAAATCTTCATTGCAAGGAATAGATATAAAAATGTTTAGCGTTGAAACGGTAGAGTAAGCTTTTTTCTAATTTAATCACTTGTTCAGATATGGTGATATTCTATTGACAGAATGCTGTGTTTATCTTTTCAGGAAGCCCATGTGTTCTGGCAGTATCCTTTTTCTCTCCCCTTGTTAGCTATGGTGTTATGGCTATACTTTATCCATTAGTAAGTATACGGACCCCCCCCCCCCTCTCTGTGTATGGGCTTACAACATGTGTTTTTTTATTTGTATATCTGTAATGCTATCTATTAGGTGATGTATTTATCTGAGCCCTGGTTTGGATGAATTTTCTGTGTGGTATGTTTTTGAAAGCTAATTTTGTAAGAGCTTGTTTTAAATTCCACATTTTCTTTTAGTATTTGACTTCGATGAATAACTATAGGCATCTGTTATGCCCATGAATAAATACGTTAACATGCTGCTTCCCTTTTTTCTGGCTATTGTATGTTTGTTAATCTTTGCATATAGATGAACTTTAAAAAATATGCTTGTTATGAGATATCATATTTTACTGATCATCCTTGTAATGAAAATATTTCTTTTTTTTTTTTTGCAGTAATTTTGGTTATTGCTTGTTCTAGTTTGTTTTGACAGCTACAGGCTCAGAGGCAGAAAAAGTTATCGCGTCTCAGAGAAAGAAGTGGCAAGGTGCTGGCTTGGGAAGGATTCCGATATTTCTTTCTGCAAATTATTTATCGTAAGTCTATGTGATATCCTAACAAGTGGATTTTGTTTTTTGTATTTGCTATATGCCCAGTTTTCTTGAAGCATAAAATAGTAGCGTAACACATATTGTTTATGGGGTTAATTGCCGAAAGAAAAAATATGCATGAATTTTACTGCTTTTAGCAATATAATCATATATTTATTTTAAATTGTGATTTAATACATGAATTTTTAAATTCGTGCAATTCAACGCATCAGTTCACTTTATGATGGAATTTTGATAATGTGGCTCCTGAAGCTCGACACCAACCGTCATGGTGGGTGTTAAGATCAAGGTTATGTAGTTATGGAAAATACGAGTATTTACGACATATTAGAATTACAATTTTAGCGTATAGTTATATTTAATTAATTGAGTCGACCTGTGTCTTAGATAAGTGATGTGCCATCCATTGTAGCAGCGGGTAACAAGCTATGATAGCCACATTATCAAAATCTCATCGAAAAGTCATCTCATGCAATGAACTGTAAAAGTTAGAAGTTCATGCGTTAAATTGTAGTAATTTATTAAAAGATATGATTGAATTGTAAAAAAACTAAATAGTATAAAAGGCATATGAATGGTTGAACCCAATTTTGATGTGTTGCTAATTGCGTATATTTTTCGTTATCCGCTTAGGATGAAAACGTTGTCATTTTTACCCATCAAAGCTCACCAACAATCGCATGGTGTCAAGAAAGCTCTCTAATCACAAAGGATGAGGATGTTATCATGTGTAAGTCAATGTGATTTGTTGGTTCTTTGATCATTTGTGAGAGATTTATGATTTTTCTTCTGTAAATAGTAAGTTTTAAGAACTTCATCAATGTGTATATTAGTATTTTTATTGATGGATTGGTGGGTAAATGGGTCTTGATGACGAGTAAGGTATAAAATATCATATCCGTGAGAATATCACAATCTTAAGTTTACTGATATATCGATGGATACATGATTGCTGGTAAAAGTTAAAAATCGTGATATTTTATTAGTAATTTAGAAATTTAACATGAGAGTTTAGAGATTATTATGATGAACTATAAAACATATATTTATTTTAAATTAGAACAAAGTAATAGATTTGTATATAACATATAAATAGTAAAATGATGATGTGATGTTAACAATTGACATATAGGTGGAATGTCATATTTGTCAAATTAATATTGGTTTCTATTTATCACATTTAGAGCAACTCAAAATTGGTATGATCTATCACATTTGGAGACACAATTTCATATTTGGAGCAACTTTGATTTATTCTTAGTTGTTTAATAAAAGATGTTGATCAAATGACCAATAATTTTTTGTGATTTTATTTTCCTTCAAAAATCCAGATATTTTGAGAAATGGTAGGAGTTAATCATATTATAAAACATTATAAGAAGAAAAATGAATGTTGATATCTTTGTTTCTAAACACATTGCGGTGTGTTTAATATTTATTATGGGATGTATGTAGTCTCGCCCTTGCAAATATATATGGTATTTTGCAATTTGTGTCCAATTTCTCATATAAATTTAATCGATTATTAATATTTTATGATATTTGAAAGATTTTAATTCTCTATATCAATGTCACATGCTAAAAAAAAAAAGGCATATTGGAGTCATATTTGGATATTTTCACCATTGGTGATGCCTTCATCTGAGAAGTATAAATAAAATCTAAAACTTATAAAATCTACGCATATCTAGTTTATCTAAAAACCAAAAGAAAACTAAAGAGATTTGAAAAGCCCAAATAATGTAATAGAAAGATAAATATCAAAACCGGTTAAAGATAAAAAAAGGAAAGTCAACCACAACATTGAAGGAAAATAGATTTTTGGATCATCAATCATCGACGACTCTACAAGTTTTTGATCAAGCTCAATTTGTCTCATTTGAAAGCCACCTTATGTGGCAATATTTCCCGTGAAGAATCAAAGATTTGAAAAAATTATGCAATGCTTCCGAAGAATTCTGAAAGTGGATTTTGAAAAAGAATGAATATCCACTTGCATTTCCTTCTTCGGAGGGTGTTCTTAAGTGTTGGAATCAGTATAACTGTACATCTATTCATCGGTAATATTCATTATTATCAGTCAAATATGTATCGAATAAAAATACAATTCTCATACAAATACATACCGATAAATTCATTACTTAATCTGATAATATCTTGTGATTTTCATCTATCCATTCTAGTTTGTAATAGTTTAGTTAATTTGTATGTATAGGTATAATAAGCAAAGTCCCTTTCATTTCAATGTTGAAAATGGATCCACTAAACAATAACAATAATAGAGATGTGATGTGGCTTTTACACACTTTACTCAAATATACTAAGCCCCAACACACACAATGAATTTCAATGCTCAACCCACTTGAAAGTGAGGGTCCATAATTTGGTAATTTCCAATTCATTCTTTTTTGTTTTCTTCATAATCTTGATCTAAATAAAGCATTCATAATAGTTTTGAAAAGTTCTCATAGCCTATGATAATATGATCATAGGAAATACAACTTATATTAATGCCCACTTCTTATTGCCAGTCCATTTTTGTTGGTCAAGATATTGGTTCTCCACTCAATTGTTGTGTTATTTATGTGAATGTGGAAATAAATTAAATCCTCCAATTATAGATCCCCACATTCTTGCCCCATGACGTATATTAGACCTGCACACACTACTAATTGCAAATGAACCCATGCAATGCAACATGGTCGATCCGATTCGGATCCACATTTGTTCAGTTTTTTCTTTTCACTTCAGGTGTGTGACTTTTGTATTGTACTGGTCTAACATTGATGGTATGTTAGTATGACTTTTATACACAAATATTATTACATTTATACAATTTTGTAACCTCTAACCATTTTTGGATCAACATACTTCATGTTGTATTAGTGTGATTTTTTCGTTACATTAATATGACCTTTCTGTGTAAATGGCATTACCTTTATGTATAAATGGCATTACCTTTATGTAATTCTTTAGCCAAAAAAAAAAAAAAAATCTAAGTTCCAGAGCATTTTTTAGATCAACTTACTTTTATGTGGTTTTATCTTTATGTAATGGTAATTGCATCTTCATATCTTAGATAAATGTATGATAATGTTAGATAAATGTATGATAATGTTAACATCATAAATGTATAAGTAATTAATAAAAATATATTGCAAAAATTATTTTTGTTTAAATGAAAAAAATATTACATAAAGAGCATACTAATATAACATAAATATCACACTAATACAATATAAAAGTCACACACACTTGAAACAAAAAAGAAGAGGTAAAAATATTACATATAGGTCAGTATAGTAGTACATAAAAATTATACTAACACAACATAAACGTCACAAAAATAAAGTTAAAAAAAGAGAAAAAATTTCAAAACTCACGGGTTTGGGCTAACTAGGATTGCACAATGCACAAGGTGTACTTAATTGTCACTCTTTAATTATTATTATTATTATTAGGGTTTATTGTCAAAGAAATCAAAAAATTTAGTAAAATTGTTATTTGTTAATCAAATTTGACACTATTTGAAAAATAACACAACCTACTTTGGTAAGTTTCTTGGAAAAAATTTACTGATGTGTTTCATTGCCCGGACACATCAACTTCCAACATAGATTTTTTTTTATCATTACCTTTACAATTTCTTTAAAAATCAGCATGTTTACTTCGATAATCAAATATTTAATAATCGCAAAATCATCACATTTAAATTATATATTCTATTTAATATTATAAAATTAAAATTTTAATATCTATGTTTTTGAAATGTAAATTAAAGTACTAAAATATATTTTAAAATACCTATATATTTTATTCGATATATTAAATAAAATTTCAAATTAAGGTGATGATTTTCTTAGAATATATATTTAGAAATCATCACCTTCAAAGTTAAATCTAAATATCTAATTTGGAGATCATCACCTTCAAAGTTAAATCTAAATATCTAATTTGGAGATCATCACCTCTGAAGAATTATAAAATCCACCCTAATTCCAAAAACCTACTTAATTATATATTCTTCTAAATATTTAAAAATTATATTTTATTATTGTGAATAAAATAAATATTTTAAAATACATTTTAGTATATAGTTTTATTTTTAAATAAAATATATTATTTCAAATATACATATCTTTGCAATTATCCAAATGTTTGGTTAAAATTGCATTTCAAGTAAAGGTGATGATTTTACAGCAATTTGTAGTGTCCAGACAACATGACACGTCGGCAAAAAAAATAAAAAATAGAAAACTAAACGATGTCAAAATGACTACTATTAAATATATAAGATCATTATTTTTCTCTTAATAGTGAAAAGTTGATTAAAATGATCATTTAACTTAAAACTTATATGCTTTTTCGAGTATTATATTATGATGACGATGGATCAAAAATATATATTCTCGTCTTAAGGATAATTAATGACTATTTCAAAAATCAACATCTATCTAATGCTAGGTCAACTACTAAGAGAGATACAAGTTGATGGACTCCACATTGGATTTCATTTATCTTCTCCTACCCTAACCGTCGTGAGTACATTAATATGTTAACCACTAAGGTGTCAAATATTCAAGATATCAATTAATTCACTTTTCATATAATAAGAAGATGAGATCATTATACATCAGCGATGAACATATTAAGAGTTGTCCGCCGTGAGTATTTTAGCATTTTCTCATTTTCTCTTCTGTTAGGTTCTTTATTAGTTGGATGTACAAATTTTGATGAGTTTTATAAAGTGTGTAATTTACCATAAAAATGTTAATTAATGATTCATAATTAACCAAGAAAAGAAGTTGTGGATAATGTGCCAATATATACTTTTAAAATAGAGTGAAAATCTCACTTTTGTGCGTGCAAGACGTGACGGAATTTCCATCCTTTATTACCTTTTTTTTTTCCTCCCTAAATCGCGACTTTATCTGAAAATTAATAAAGAAGTGTTTATAAACACGACTCTTCAATTGAATTCCACACATGCTTAATAACTACTTACTTCGTCTCAAAATATATCTCGTTTTAGGAATTTGCGTACAAATCAAGAAATTTGAGAAAAGATTGATCTATCGATCATTTCAGTTAATAATAATATAGATAAATTTTCAATAATCATGTATAAACACACATATATATCATATAGTTTGAAATGGTAAATAATGATAATTTTGGTAACTGTAAGTGAATATTTTTTGAAATTTTGTAATGACGAGACAAAAAAAAAAAAAAACATGTCCAAAACAACATTTATTTTGAAATAGAAAAAGTATTCAGTACGATGATATATTCATTAGCATGCATATATGATCAATATGTTGGGATATTTCTTCTTCAATCATAAATAACATACAATTAACTTCATAAAATTTATTTCTTATTATGTATGTGTATCCAATGGATACAACACTAATCTTTGTGTGTGTATATATATATATATATAGGATTAATTTACAGCAACCCTATTAAAACTATTGGTGATTTTGCATATAAAATCATTATTATCACCTATATATATATATATATATATATATCAAACTTAAATTTACAACCACTTTTCACTGGATTATGGCACGTGAGTTGTGCATGACACATTTTTAAGGATTTTTTTTACTAATAATTGAGCCAATCTATTTCTAGCTACTACATGATATTTCACAGTTTCTTTTATAAATATAACGATCCAAATTAATGTTTGAAAAAAAAAAAAAAGTCTTTAGAAATATGCCCTGCACAATCAAGTACCAAAATCTGATAATAATGATCAGAATTAATTTTAATTTAAGTATCAAATTTATATTATAATTTATATATATATGGATTTAAAAAATTAAAAAACTTGAAGAGTTATATACAAAATCGTTGATAGTTTGAATAAGGTTGTTGGAACTAAGCCTTCTATATATTACAAAATAAATTGCATAACAAAAAAAAAAAATATATATATATATATATATATATATTAAAAAGGTAGATAATTAATTGGTTAGTGGAGGGACACAAAATGAGGGCTCATTATTCCAACGTCACCCATTTTCTAAAAGAAATTTAACACTGTTGCTTAACTACATTTCCACTTAATATCATAAATTAAATCATTCCAAAAAATTGTTTTTCTAATTTTCTTTCCATATATATATATATATATATATATTCTTGTGCAAGACCTTAACCCTTTAAAGATTCCTTGAAGGCTTTTCTTCCAAAATTATTTGTGAATTTAATTATTGACAGAATTTAGTGATGTAGCCATTACCAAGTAGTAAACAAAATAATGATAAAAAGTGATATAGAATTAATTTATTACAATTATACTATCATTCGATTGGTGAAATTTAATTAGTATTTGGACATTGTATCACTAAATTGACGATATACATATATATATATATCCCTAACTCTTAACAACAAAACATTTTAGTCTATATTTGATCAAATATTTTGTAGTTAGAAACGCATTTTAATTCTGTTTCTAATAATAATTTCTTTCTTATATTGATTAAATTTGATTAACTAGCATAATATTTTGTCTTTTCATTTCTCTATAATTATTTTTATTTTATTAATAGTTCTTCTTCTTCTTATTATTAATATTATTATATAATGGAATGGAAAACAGGTCTGCAATATTGTGGCCAAGGATTCATACACGTCCCCCACCACTGAAACCCTAGTCCCACAAATTAATTAAATCATATTATATTAGATAGCAAATAATAATTTAGAAAAATATTAAAGTTTTTTTAATACATGTTTTTTTTTTTGTAAATTTTATAATAATATTAACCAATAATAAGAAAGATTAGAGGTGGATGCTATTGTCTCAATCTGAAACCAAATGTTACTGGTTTTAATCCAATGTTACGTGGCGCATTATATTAAAATTATGGACCTCAATTAATTCTTCCTTTTTTCTTGCAAGTCAATTCAACAATATAACATGGCCCTTAGTGTTCTTGAAGGCCACTACCAAGATTGTGCACTTGATTTTTTGCAAAATGTAAAATGTATTAATGCATTTTTTAATTATGGTTTAACTTTTATTAGTGTGTGTGGTTTTATTTGTTTATTGTTGTTATTATTTTGGGTGGGTTGTTTGGATAAGTAGGTATATATATCATGTGGTACCAGAAAATATGAATCTTTTGTTACATTTTGTGTTTCGTTTCATATTTTATCATCTTTAGTATGTGTTACATATTAAGTAGTGATCATGTCATTTCATACATATGATGGTAGACGATGATTATTTTGGGTCGTACAGTGGAATGGAGAATCTGATGAATGTTATCGGTATTGCTATGATTATACTGAGAAAATTTTGAAAAAATAATGATAAAAACTCATGTGACAGATTCTTATTTGTCATGAATTGAATCTCTATCTACAAATTTTCAAATAAATTGCTTAAGTGTGGATTATGGATTGACCCACCTAAAAAAAAAAAAGATCCGTAAGACGATTTCAGACGAGACATACTAAAACAATAACTTATGTCAGTTTTGTTTTGAAAGTGGTCGAATAATTATTTGGACCCTCGCCAATGGATCAGATCAATGGGTCCCTGATATGGATTGACCCGATCGCATATGTTAACTGTAATAATGATTGTTATTATATATTTTTTGTACATATTTAGTTGATTTGTTATTTGTAATGTTAAGATAATTATACACAATCAGTTTAACTAATATATATATATATATATATATATATATGTATTACTTTTAATTCTTTTTATCCTCCCATATCATTGGAGGGGAAAATAGAATGGTGCAAAGTGGTATATATTTATTTTAATCAAACAATGCTTGGTGTTATGTATTCACTGCAAAATTAATTAATATTATAACATTTAATTTCATGGTGGGACAAATTAATCGAATCTGAAAATTTTAGGAATATTCTCATTGCAGACTACTTTAATACTAAAGAAACATCCATTTAAGATGCGATGCCATCTTTGCCCTACTGCTGACGTCACCTTCATATATAGGTTAGACATAATGCACAAATTGACCCCTATTAAAATTGGCCTTTTAATTAATTTTATTTAATTGAATACCTTTAATTCCTTTTTATTTGGATCAAATAAATTAACCTTTTATCATACAAGAAAAAAGGAACAAATTTATATAGCTCGGTGTATGTATTTCAGAGATATTATTAGTTTGACATTAGTTATATACTATAAAATATTAATGGTGTAAATATTAATGGTGTACGTCTGAACGTATTAGTATATTCATAAGATTTTAATAGTACTATACTAAGTTATTATTTGTTTAACTGAAATATATGTTTAAATGATCATATTAGTTGTATATTTATAAGATATTAATTGTTTACTCATAAGAGATTTACTTGTATAACTGATATCATGTTTTAATGAAAATATTACTTATAAGGTACTACTTTTTAAATGTTAAGATATGAATCATATTTTAAAAATATTAAAATTGGGGTTGCGGACATACAATACCTCATGGACACACTAGTTGTTCTCATAAGAAAAGTATTTATATACATGTTGATCGATATCATACTTTAATTAATATTTTCACCAATGATATATATATATATATATATATACAAATCTCATTTTTCTTAAATCATATTTAGTGTGAAATTAATAAGTAAGTTGAATATATGACAAATCAATAGTGATACCTTAAATTGAGAAATAATAAGGTACTACTTTTTACATGTTAGGTATATAAATACATTTTGTAATATAACTAAATCTATATATAAATATAAAATATAAATAAAAAAGATAAAGAAAATGGAGTTTTGTCTTCTAATTTTGAATCCTTAAATTGAGAAATGAAGTTAGATTGAGCTCCTTAATGAGAAACTTCAAATTTTGGGTTAATAGTTTAGAAATAACTAGCGTAAGCCCCGTGTATCACACGGGTATTTTAATACTAATTAAGAAACTTAAAAATTGTTATTTATAGAGAAATTTAATTATTATTATTTATCATTAATTTTTAATTTAATTAGTATTAATTTAAATTTTAATTGTGCGAAATTTTTTAATTTTCAATTAATATAATTGCAAACATCAACTTAATTAAAATGTTTGTCCAAAATTTCATAATTTTATTATGAATCATAGTTATTAACACTTTGTTATTCAATTATTATTATCTCATTAAATATTCTATTATAATAGATTATAAATACTAAATGAATTAATTGAAAAATTAAATTATAATTAAATAGGATTAACCAGAGAGCGACATGTAATGATACATGGGCATTATAATACTAATAAAGAAATTTGAAAATTGTTATTTATATATGAATTTAATTATTATTATTATTTATCAATAATTCTTAATTAATTTAATTTGTATGTAATATAATTTAATTGTGTGAATTTTTTTAATTATCATTTAATGTAAATATCAACTTAATTAAAGTGTTTGTCTAAAACATTTCATAATTTACAATTATATAATGAATCATAATTATTAGCATTTTGTTACTATTGTATTATTATATTATTAAATGTTCTATTATAATAAATTATAAATATTAAATGAATTAATTAAATATTAAATTATAATTAAATAGGATTAACCAGAGTAACCAGAGAGTGACATGTGTCACTCTTGGTTATTCCTTTAATATAGATATAGATTAAATGAATTAATTAAAAATAAATTATAATTAAATAGGATTAGCCAGAGAGCAACATGTGTCACTCTTGGTTATTCCTTTAGTGTGTGTATATATATATATAGATTATAAATACTAAATGAATTAATTGAAAAATTAAATTATAATTAAATAGGATTAACCAGAGAGTGACATGTGTCACCCTTGATTATTCCTTTAGTAAGGATATAGATAGATATAGATATAGATATAGATAGATTTATAAATTGGGTCTTATTATGAAAGGTTGGGATTTTGAACGATTATTATTCAATCATATATAATCATTAAATAATATGTCAAAATATAGCAACACCAATAATTATTGTATTCCTTTACAAATGCAACATATATACTTAAATAATATATATACTAATCAAACTAGATTACTCTCATTAATGCTAAATTAGATGATATATAGAAATCAAATCATAAATATTTTTTCAATATAAATAATAATTAAAATCTTACTATTTTAATTTTTTAAACCTCGTATACTACATAGACTCATAATGTTACATAGAACTTATGTCTTATGCTAGCTACTCTAACAAAGTAGCTTCAATAGTAATTTAATTATTTTGTCATTTAAAAATTATAATAAATTGATATATATATATGTATATATATTATACATATATTAGCATTAAAGTTTAAGAACATTCCTTTTATTAAAAAATGTCACTCATAGAATAAGTACTATAAATGGTCGTGAGCATATGCAAGGTAATACGTGACTATACACGCTATCTCACACACACACACACACATATATATATATATGTGATAAAAATAATTTATTAATTTTTTTGAATATTAATGTTGGTGACTTTTTTTTTACATAAATATATGCTATATATGTCAATGTGGCATTTTTATGCTATATTTTTCTTAAAGATTTACAGTCCAATCGTATTTAATTTATGACTTTCCCCTTAGTGGAAAGAAAAAAAATAGTACTAGAAAAAGAAAAACGAAAACAATATCACCAAAACGACAAAATTAGAAGTAGTTCATTATTGTAAAAATAAGCATTAATCTATTTTAATTAAAAGCTTTAAACTATTCTTTTTTAATCGAGAGAATGTTTGTTTGGACTATTGTATCATTAATGAATTTGAGTCTGTAGTAGTTCGTAACATATATTTCACCTCACAATTAAATTATTTCATTCTGTACCACTGTACCAGCCCGCACCACCATAATGCATCCTCGTAACATGATGAACTAATGTGGTCCATATCAACATATTATACATTCGTACCATTATTAATGTAGTTCATACCACTATATTACACATCTTCTATAGTAACATTATTGTAACTTGTTTTATCATATTATGCCTCAAATGGTAGAGGAGTATAGTTGGCAAAAATTACTGGTTAAAAAACCAAAATAACTTGATAAAAAAGAATGTTAGGAAGTAGAGACGATATCTAAAAAATTGGAGTTCCCACAAATACAAATTTTTGATAATTAGCACACTATAAATTAAAAGAGACATTCTTTTTAATTCAAGAGTTTGAAAATATGTTTTTTTTAGTTAAGTCAATAATTTTTGGGCATAAACCCGCACCAACATAATACACATTGTATCATAACGGATGTGGTCCATTCTACCGTACACATTCATACCATTAACAGTGCACCTCATACCATCTTATTAAATCTCATATATCAGCACTAATGTAGTCTGTACCATAAAAAACATATTCATACCATTAATATTGCACCTCATATTACCAACATTAATTTAATTTGTACCATCATATTACATCGATCCCAAATCTCAGAAGAGTATAATTAGGTAAAAAAATCATTTCTTTTAACAAGAAAAGAACGAAATTTAATAACTTGAGGAAAAGAAATGTTTACAAGGAGAGATGGTTAAGAATGGATTCCCAAATATAATTATATATTCAAAATGAATGGTGGGAATGGACTAGTTAATAATACTATATGCACACGTAATTACACCATCTTCACATTGCTATTTATACATTTCTTGTCTTGCTAATTGAACTCGAGCTCTTTTTTCTTCTTCTTCTTCACTCTGCCATGGTGAAGTTCTCTAAGCAGCTTGAAGCTCAGCTCATTCCTGAATGGAAAGATGCATTTGTCAATTATTGGCAACTTAAAAAGCATGTCAAAAAGGTTAAGATTTCAGCCAAACCTAAACATAATCCATCCAATAATACATATGATTTTGGACGATCCATTTTCGACCCGGTTCGAGTTCTTGCAAGCAGAATAGTCCATGGTGGAGATAGCCCTGCAGAAATTATTCAGGTATAGTTACATGTTTGTGTAATGTGAAGGTTTTTTAATTATATGAATATTTTGTTTGTTTTATGATATCAATATAAAGTCTTGCTTTTGGGGTTTGTTTGATCTTTTTTTGGGTCTTTAGTGAAGTTGGAAACTTGTTTTGTTGCCACTTTGCATATTCATAAGAAAATTGTGGCAAGGAGAAAGTAATTAATAATTTAATATAACAACCCTAAAAAGGGCACAGATTATGCAATGAAATAAAGTTGCACTTTTGCTTGATTAAGGGTTTTTTTTCTTCTTCTTGTAATTTGCTTAATCGCAGGTGAAAAGTAGAATTAGTGTTGGAGAAGATGGAGAAGAAGAAGAGATTGAAGTTTATGAAACTGAGCTTGTTCAACTATTTTCTCATGAAGATGAGGTATTTTTAATTTATTTATTTGTTAAGCACCAATGATTTAACTTATTTTTTGTTTTTGGATGTTCAAGAAAATGGTATATCAAATCATGTTAGAGGTTATTAATATGGAAGAATTGTTATTCTCAAATTAATCAGAGGATTCTCTTCTCCAAAAAATGAAGCATATATTGTTACCTTAATTTACTATATATAACTTGTGTTTTTGTAATGTAATTTTCTTTATTGTGCATTCTTTTAAAGGAAAAGGACCAATTTAGAACATTATGTTTAGGTGATTTATCCATGAAAGACATTAATTTTTCGGGTCCAGATATTGGGATATATATTAACTTTTTAATTTGGACGACTTTTAAGATAAAAACCCCTGAAATCACGAGATTTTTGGGATTTTTGCTTTTATGTAATTTGGCCCAAAATTTTTCATTAGATGTTTTCTTATTCTAAAATTGCTCAAATTGAAAAGTTTATGTCCAAGATTAGAGTTCGAAAAGTTATAAGTGTTCTTCATTAGTGAATAACATAAAAATATTGTCCTAAATTTGCAACTTTCTCTATTAATATATTAACATAGAAAATTGATAACTTGTTAACTAATACATTCAAACTTAAAATAAGTGTTCATATGAGCCAATTTCATAAATAATTAGTATTATTTTCAAATCAATCTCATTTTCACTGACTCATATATGAATTAATTGTGGAACGTTGATCCATCTTCCTTAAATTCCATGAGACGATCATGATCGTTTAGTACTGATACGTGGAAGACGAGATTGTGATAATCGATTCACCTATATTCGAATCTTGATCGAATCGTGCATGAACTGCAGGTTAGGGTGTTTTTCGAAATGCTAGATGATGAGCTCAACAAAGTGAACCAGTTTTACAAGACAAAGGAATCGGAATTTCTAGAGAGAGGAGAGATACTGAATAAGCAGCTTCATATTTTGCTTGACCTCAAAAGAATCCTTGCTGATCGCCGTCGCAGAAACACTGCTAAGACCGCCGGCGGTGGCGGCGGCTATGGTTTTCTCTCTAGGTCTAGCTCTTCGTTTGGCCGGAGCTCGGACTTTTCCGGTGAGTTAATAATAAAGCATTTTTAAATAAAGCATATTTTTATATATGGTTTATCTAATGGCATGCATGTGTTAATATCATAATTACATTAATATTATACCAAATTAAATATTCAATTAATACTATTTGGATCACACTTTAAAAAGTACTTTTAGTGTGTGTATATATTTAAGAGTTAATTTTAACCCATTACACTTCGGTTCTAACACTTTTACCCATTATCTTTTTGAACTAGTGATTTTATCCTCTATCTTCTGAAAATCAGAAATTTAACTCAAATTCAGCTCGAACAATCAAATTGGACAAAATACGCGTGATTAACACATGCGTGCTCTAGTTTTCAAACGATTTTTGCCCAGTATAACTTATGTGTTCTGACAATTTTACCCATTAATTTGTTTGTTTTACAATTTTGTCCAATAACTTTTCGAGTTTGATGTCCTTATAATGTGTCACGTGCTAATTACATGCGAACTAAGCCAAATTTGCCTGTTCATGCTAAATTTAATTGAGTCAAATTTTCAATTTTCAAAAAATAAAGGATAAAATTGTCAGTTCCAAAAGATAATTGATAATGTTATCAAAACCAAAAAGTTAATCATGTGTAAAAAAATAATTAATTCTATATTTAATTGTGTACTGAAAAATAATAGCTGACATATATTAGATAAACTATTGATATTTAAAATGGGCCGGGGGAATATCCCTACTACTTTAATTAACATAGTGAGACTATAGTTGGACAATACAATTAGACTAGTACTTTTTTTTTTTTATATATATTCATATTTAATGAACATTGTACTCTCTAATGCATAAAAATTAATTAATATTTAGAAAATGGGTATTCTAGTTAATGAATATTACTTATAGAGTTGGATTATATATTTATGAAATTCATAAACATACTATATATCCAAGATAATATTGTTGATGAGATAAATTAATTAGTAGGGTTAATTTCAATTTTGTTCTTGTATGTATATGATCCTTTCTATTTTGAACAATTAAGTATACTTCTTCCAATTTTGGTCTTGTATGTTTCAAATTTTTCCAATTTAATCAGTTAACTTTTCCAATTTTAAATGCGTGTTTCAATTTTGATCCAAATTCCCAATAATCACCAATGTCACGTGAGATTTTCTGATTGCAGCTGAAATTAACCTTGATAGTAAATCAAGTATATGCAAAGTTCAATTTTGTGAAATGTAGTAATATTTGCATCTTTGCCTTTTTGATTATTTTATTTGTGGTATATGAATTATTAATTTATTTGTTAGAAGTACTATTTGTACACGAAATGGAACTTAAAATATGAAATATGGGATGTCCACTTATGGCAGATTGGAGTGGCCACAGATTAGTCAAAACACAGCAAATGAGCTTAATTAATTATGTGCCACTAATTTCATAGACATCATCATATCTTGCTTGCCTTTTTCAACAATGATTCTTTCATTATATTTTTCAAGATTTTATATTCTTTTTATCTATCTAATAAAATTAATTGACATAGATCATTCATCAACTAGTGATGTATATATGAAAACTATATACACTTTTAAAATTTCTTTAACTTTATTCTTGAATGTTTTCTTTGTCTCTAAGTTCTAATTTATTTTTATTTTCCCCCAAATAAAACTTAACCGTTTCCTATCATTTATCCCAATATTTCAACTTTTCGAACTTTCATTTCTCGAGCTTTTAATTTTATTTCGAGAGTGTTAAAATAAAAGAAAATATGTATGTTTCGGAACAATTAAAAAGATTAGAAAATATTACAGTACTGCAAGAATCTTGTGAGATGATCTCACGAATCTAGCTAATTGTATCTACATGAGACAAACCAGTTCATAATTCACGTATAAGTCTATAAAATTAAGCATAATAAAACTGTCTTGAAATAAATTTTCTATAACTACTAAAGATTTATTAATGTGTGAATATTGCAGATAGTCAAAGTGAGTATTGTGAGAGTCCAATAAGTTCAGAGACAGATGAAGTGAGAGCAACACTGGAAAAGAATGGGGTCAATTTGGTAAATTCAGGGAAGACAAAGAGTGGCAAACCTAAAATGGGAGTGAGAATAGAAATCCCAGCAAGCACACCCACAAAGACCATAGCAGCAGTGACCTCAATGCTTTGGGAGGATTTAGTGAACAATCCAAAGAAAGGTGGTGGAGAGTTTATCAACAAAAAGAAGATTCAGTGTGCGGAGAAGATGATTAGAGGGGCTTTTGTGGAACTCTATAGAGGCCTTGGCTTGCTCAAGACATACAGGTAATTCTCTCGAAATAAATGTCGTTTTAAGAAAAGATTGAAATTTGTTGTGTGATTTAGGGTTTCTAGACATAACTATATGCTTGAATAGGATTATATCATGCTTTATATCATCTTTACTTTTATTTTGGGATGTGGAGGGAGCAACTGTTTAGTTAGATGTGTTGTGAATTATTAACATTGAGATATAGTATTTGTGTACAATCGTTCATAAGAAGATATATATATATATATATATATATATTCTGTTTAGTTTAAGAGTAGTAAATGGAGGTGGTTTTTGTAGGATATGGGTACCTATTTCTTAAATCATATAACGACACTTATTTTAGGATAAAAAAAATATGGTTAAGAATGACATTCATTTTGGGAGGGGACTAGTGAATCAATAGTGAAAATTTTCAATTAATTTGTCAACAATTATCTTTGTCAATAGAATTTCCTAAGAAAATAGGTTAAAATTGTAGGAAACAAAATTGTTTTTTAAAGAAACTATATACATATAGAAACCCATTAGTTAAACACAAAACTAATATATATAGGTCTCACAGATAATTATTGTGAAACGGAATTTTATTCTCCACGAACGAAACACATATTCACAAATACATAAATAAATTGTGAAGTGTGGATTGTGAGTTGACCCGTCTCACGTACTAGACCCGTGAGAAGGTCTCAAAAAACGATCCAACACACAAGCTTAATTATATGAGACAGTTTCATGGATAATTATCGTAAGACAAATCGACCTTATTAATCACATACATAATTTATTTTCACAAATTCATATGTGAATTGTGAAGATTACGTGGACACCCAAAAGTAAATAGATCCCAAATTCAGAAGATATCTATATTAAAATTTTTAAACAATATTATAATAATAATGCATGGTGTAGGCATAGTGTCACATGGTCCATGCATGAATACACCCCAAAAACAGCATGTTTAGGTGAAATATGTGCCTTTATATTTGCTTTAATGCTACCAAAAATGTGCCAAAAACGAAGAAAACATGAACACTATAAGCAGTGTTAATAAATTCAATATATATAGATTTTTTAGAACATATAATTACTATCATGATGAGAAATTATTAGATTCATAATTAGTGTCCATGTATGTTCTTTTTTTTTTTTTGTAATGAGTTCAATATATTTTGACAGTTCATTGAACATGGTGGCCTTCAGAAAGATTCTCAAGAAATTCGACAAGGTAATTAATATAAATCTGCATCTTTTAAGTTATTGCCACTTTTTCAGAAATTTTAAAATCTTGATTTGACTGAAATCTCAACAATTCTTTTTTATCTATGGAATTTGAGACCACATTTACTATAATTTAAAAGATGAGGGGTAATTTATCAATCTTGATTTTGCCACACAAAAAAAAAAAAGTTAAGGGATTAATTATCATATTCCCCCCAAAATAATAAGTATTTATAATTGTTTTTTTGGTTCATTTTCTCCACAGGTATCAAATCAGAAGGCTTCAGCAAGTTATCTCAAAGTAGTAAAAAGATCTTATTTCATTAGTTCTGATAAGGTACGTAATTAAAAAAACATTTCAAACAAAGCAAAGTTTTTAATTATCTACTTATATAGATAATTAGAAAATTGTTGTATAATGGAAAGTTGAGTTTCTTCCTAAATAATTTCCATAATTTGCAAAAGTATAGAAAATGAAAAAGACAATACAAAATTGGTGATCGGAATCATGTTAGAATGCATGAGTAGGTGAAATCAACAATTTAATCCTATTTATTTTAAAATATAGCGACGTATTCATCAAAAAGATAAAATGTTGCAAAAAAACATTCATGTCAATTTAGGGATTTTGACTTGCCTACCAACGTTAATTTGACAACGAACGAACTTCTTCATGCGTCGTTCATATGCCACACTCTGGACAGACGACACGTGAACAAGGATTTATACAGTTAGAATTGGTAGGAAAAGTACAAGTGACAAATCAACATCGAACTTCTGACAATATTGTCGGTTTTTGGTGAACTTAGGACCAAACTCGCAATATTTGAAAAGATATAGGGTTAAATTGCAATTTTCTATTCATTTATGACAAGCTTTTCCACAAACCAAAGTTAAGGAGTGATTAGTCTTGTATTTTTGCTTTATATAATTTTATAATAACAAACGTCTAATGATGTTGGTTGATAATTAATTAATTAATTAATTAATTGTTGTTAATTAGTGGAGTAATGAATGATT
This sequence comes from Scutellaria baicalensis, assembly GCA_005771605.1. Lineage (NCBI taxonomy): Eukaryota > Viridiplantae > Streptophyta > Magnoliopsida > Lamiales > Lamiaceae > Scutellaria > Scutellaria baicalensis. The sequence continues at coordinate 189,364 of CM016729.1, forward strand.
AATTAAGAATTAATAAAAAATTGGAATTGAAAAGGTGGTAAGAGTAATGGACGAAGTGGAGTCCTTATTCACAGAGCACTTCGCCAACAATGACAGGAAAAAGACTATGAAGTTTTTGAGACCCCAACACCAAAAAGATTCTCACATGGTTACTTTTTTTGTTGGTAAGTATATCTTACTATTTTATTTATTTGCTTCTATTTTCAATTCTTACACATTAATACTTGGACAATTTTTTCTTATGTTAACCTAAAGTTTATGTCATTAAAACAAGAAAATAATACTTTCGGTGAGGTTTTCTGTGACGGTAGAAGTTGTTGTGAAAAGTTTAATTTTTTGCGATAATTCATCACTGTAAAAATTGTTAATATAAATTGGCAGCAAACTATTTAAAAAAATTAATTAAAATATAATTCTAAAAAAGTCCGCTTAATTTGCTATATATAATAATGTAACATTGTCGCAAAAAATATTATTTGCAAGAATGCTTTGTGGTTTTTTTTTTTGGCAGTGATGAGGCTGTTTTATATAGATAGCACTCTCAAAAATCTATCTCAATTTTATTAGCTGTGGATTTGGATTGATGATCAATGTAATGAAATTAAACTTATAAGATGGTTTCAACACGTATACGTAAAATTTAGATTACTAGACATTCATTAATTTGTTGTTATTAATTAATCAGTGCACTAATGGATTCTATATATCTTATTTCCACTAACATAAAAGGCATATATAGCAACTTTTTTGAAAGAGTAAAAGACATACAAATAACAAGCACTCCCACCATCAACATATGCATATTTCTTTTAATTCCTTTTTCTTTTACTCAAATTAAGGATATGTTGTTGTGAAAATGAAATATACAAATATATGATTTTAATACATCCCAAATGGAAAGACAGTTGTCATTGTAAATTCAACATAATTATGCATGGAAAATACTAATATGTCCATCACTGATGTGTAATGTTAAAGTCAAATTAATATGTTGGAGTTTCGTCATGTCAGCGGTAGACACATTAATATGTGTGAACGGTGTGTAGGTTAGCAGGACTGATAGTGCATGTTCATCAATACGAGTATATACTAATTTTATGTGTTTGTCAATATGAAATACGTACATTTGTTATGATTAAAATGTAAATCGAAGTATAGATCATATTTTTAAATAAGGAAAAAGGGAATATATAGGTTAATTAATGATAAAGAAAAAGAAAAGAAATTAAATGAATATAGTTATGGTTGCAGGTTTATTCACAGGTACATTTGTGACATTATTCAGTGTATATGCAATTTTGGCACATATAAGTGGTATGTTCTCCCCCTCTTACATGGAAACAGTTTACCCTATTTTCAGGTAACTTTTTTTCTCATTTTCAATCTTTTTTCTCTTCACTTTTCTTCTCTATTTATTAATTAAAACACACATTATAACATTGATTCAAAACAATGAAACATTAAACACTGGTATAAGGCTCGTGTAAACAAGTTTTTCCTAGAAATATCTACTGAATAGAATCCCAGGAGTGTGTTAATCATTTGAATTTAAAAATATATTATTTTTTATATTAAATTGTTATTTGAAATACACATGTTGTAATCATCAAGATATTAATATTCTAAAATATATAATGTTACAATAAAAAAATTCAATGTGAGTTGTTTTTTTGGATATTTTTAAATTAATATAAAAAATAGTATAATAAGTTTGAGGATCACTCTTAATTCTTATTGTGCCATGCTTTTCTATTTTCATATATATTAAAGACTAATTTTTATATCATCATATAATATATATATATAAAAATGTACAAAATATGATACTATCAAACTATCAAGATTTAAGACTATCATCTCCAAAATTGATCAAAACTCATATACATATGAATGAATGAATTATATATCTTTCAAACCCAACATATATAAATGTTAAGCATTCTTTATTCATTGCAAGAAAATAAGTAATGAAGAGAGATTTACGTACATTTAACTAACTAGCTAGGGTTTGCAAAATTGTGCAGCATGTTTGCATTATTGAGCTTGCACATATTCATCTATGGATGTAACCTATTCATGTGGAAGAGCACAAGAATCAACTACAACTTCATCTTTGAATTTCAGACAAGCAATTCTCTCAATTATAGAGATGCTTTCTTGATATGTACTTGCTTGATGACTTCTGTTGTTGGAGCCATGGTCATCCACCTCATCTTACTATCCACTGGATTCTTGCCACATCAAGTCGATTTTATTCCCGCCCTTCTACTCCTGGTCAGCCTCGACTTAACTATATATATATTCTTTGACCCCATATATAATTCAGGCATGCATATTGTACATTTTTGCATATGTGAGTGTCCTGGCCTGATCAGTTGCGACGCTCACGTGAGCAGAAATTGACATTACGAAAAAAATATCAGATCAAAATTGGAAAAAGTGATAATTATAAGTGGATCAAAATTTGAACAAAAATTAATTGACATGACCTTACAGAATGAAATTTGAGAATTTGTCTCCCTTCCATATTAATACATCATCAATCCTATAGTTTATTATCTTACGAACCCTATATTTGATAAACTCCGAAAAATAAAAATGATTTTAATTAGCTTTTTTTTTTTTTGAACTTTATTGCAGAGTTTCTTCATAATTCTGATATGTCCTTTGAACATATTATATCGACCAACAAGATTCTGCTTCCTTAGAGTCATTCGCAACATAATTTGCTCTCCCTTTTACAAGGTAATAATTCAACTTTTTTTATCTTGATTTAATGTAATTTAATCTACAATATATTTTAATATTATTTGCCATATATTTTCAAATTCAATTTGAAATTCTGATATTTGATAAACTATTAAACCACTGCAAGAAAAATGAGTATTTGCGATAAGAAAAGTTGCGACGACAACAACAGTTGTCACACAAAGTCTAGTTTTTGCGACAATTTTATATCAATTGATAATATGTTATCACAAAAAGCAATGAGAAAAGACTTATTTGCGACAAAAATGTTGTCGGAAAAAACTATTTACGAGAAGGATTTTATGATAATAATTTAGTGACAAAATGTTGTCGGTCAAAACATTTTTACAGCAATTATCAATATTTTTCTGACAACAAAATGTTGTCGCATATACTCATTTTTCTTGTAATTTAACTATCTAACTATTTGCAGGTTTTGATGGTTGACTTTTTCATGGCCGATCAACTAACTAGTCAGGTACTTTTTTCAAATATATATATATACCACATCAACAGGATCTTCTATTTTATTTGATATTTCATCTCGTTTTTCATTGTTCGTAACATGTATTTCGTTCTGTTTGAATTTAATTTGATAGATCCCATTGTTGAGACACATGGAATCAGCAGCATGTTACTTTCTTGCTGGAAGTTTCAATGCACATAGTTATGGGACTTGCAAGTCTGGCAAGCTATATAGAGAGCTTGCTTATGTTATCTCTTTTGCACCCTATTACTGGAGAGCTATGCAGGTATGTCGTATCTTTGCTTGTTCGATTTCTATTCAATGTTTGTGGAAACTATGCAAATTGATCACATAATTATAGAGATGTCGCGAATTTTTTCTAACCATCACTTTTTCAAATTTTATTCTATTTTGCTCAAAGCCTGCGTCGCCATAATTACTACGTGGATTTTTCAATTCTAACTTCCCAGTAGGCAGAACTTGACATTTTGGACAAAATCGAACAATAATTGGGAAAAAAAAAAAAGTGATAGCTAGAGGACCAAAAGTAGAATACGTAAAATTAATTATAAACAATTAGATAAGGCCTAATTAACCAATGTTACATTTACTTGTTACTCTAATCATGCACATTTGAAGTTAATCTACTAACTAATAATACCTAGATATGCTTTAACAATTATTCTTTGTTTTAATCTATGATTTTCTTGCACTTGTGTAGTGTGCACGGAGATGGTTTGATGAATGCAATCCAGACCATCTTACTAATTTAGGAAAGTATGTGTCAGCCATGGTGGCAGCTGGGGCAAGATTGACCTATGCTAGGCAGCCCACACAAGCTTGGATGATCATAGTTTTTGTGACCTCACTTTTGGCCACCATTTATCAATTGTATTGGGATTTTGTTAAAGATTGGGGGCTTTTCAACCCTAAATCAAGAAACCCTTGGCTAAGAGATAATCTCATTCTCAAGAACAAAGGCATCTATTATGGATCCATTGTGAGTAGTTCTTTGCCATTCTCTTTGAATTGGGATTCATGTTTTTGTGTTGCCCTAACTCTAGGTGTGTTTGTAGGCCTTCAATTTTGTCCTAAGAGTTGCATGGGTTGAGACTGTGATGAGATTAAATATGGGGATGTTGGAGTCACACTTGATCGATTTTTTGCTCGCCTCGTTGGAGGTCATCCGGCGTGGACATTGGAACTACTACAGGTAATTTCGTTGGGAAAATCGTAACCTTTTTACAATCGGTTTACACATTAAATATATATATGGTTTCCAATTTAATTGGTTTGATTTTGCTTCATATTTCGATTTTTGCCTATGAGGATGTCTGAATTGCGGGCAGTGGATTTTTCAATCAGGTGTCCATATAGACAGAAATTGACATTATGAACAAATTCGGACATTTTTTTTTAAGTGATGCTAAAATGCAATTACACACATCTCAACCTTTTCTCAAATTGCAATTTTATTAGTCTTTTGAATTTAGCGAAAAGTAAAGTAAAATAAATAATTATCACAACATTTATCGAATGTTCTATATATTTTTGGATGATCAGAATCTACCTTTTGAAAAATTAGAACATGAAATGCTACATTTAATGTTGTGTAATTTCCAAAAAAAAAAATAAAATCTTTTAAATATAGCTATATAATCCTGGCATTCTTTTTTTTTTTTTTTTAAAGATATTGCAAATTTTATTTAATATTGTAGTTTGAATTTTGGCGTGAATTGCAACATTCATTAAAGTCGTTTTTTTTTTCCTAAATTCAAGAAGTTAGGATAAAATTGTATACTTAAAGACTGTTGCATTTTTTTTTTTTTTTTTTTCAATTTTCACAATTAGACCTAATGAAAATGTGATAACATAATAAGTTGTGTGATTGAACAGATTGGAAAATGAGCATCTGAACAATGCTGGGAAATTTAGAGCAGTGAAGACAGTTCCACTGCCATTTCGTGAGATGGAATCCGACGGCTGAGATTACTTCTCCACCATCTTCACAATATTAATAGCATCCATGCTCCATTCACCCGACTCGACCCGTCTAGAAAAGTGTTGCTTAAGGCTCCATATATATATATTTATACACCCAGGCGATCCAAGATTTCCAATGGAAATTCTCATCTTTCTGTTGATAATCAGACAAATTTATCATTTGATTTTGCCAATAAATTTCAACATTGTATAGAAACTGCATTTTCTGATCTTTTGTGTTGCCTTAAAATAATTGCAAGTGTTTTCAGAGCAAAAATGAAATTTTATCAAACTATCTTAGTGACAAATTAGGGGCAAATTCTTGTATGAGACCGTCTCACGGATCCCATTCCGTGAGACGGGTCAACCCGACCCGGTCAAAGTCAAAGTAAACGGTCAACAGTCAAAGTCAACGGTCAACAGTCAAAGTCAACGCCGGTCAACAGTCGGTCAACTCCGTTGACCAAAAGTATTACATATTATATGTAAAAGTAGTACACAACATACATGAAAGTATTATATTATAAATGTAATATTTTTACTTTTATAAGGTAATATTTTTATGTGTATCATGTGTGACAAAGTTTTGAGAAATTATGTAATACTTTTGTGTGTTTTAGGTATTTCTTTTTAATATACTATGTAATACTTTTGTAAAATAGTATTATTTTGGGTTTGGTTAGAGTGTATGAAAATATATATGTAATAATTTTATGTGTAGTAGGTAATATTTTTATATATATCATCTAATACTTTTGTAATATATTATACATTATATGTATATAATACAAAAGTATTATCCGATCTTTAGAAAAGTATCACCTAATATACATGAAAGTATTACATTATGAAGTATTAAATGATATATAAAAATATATTATCTAATACACACAAAAGTATTATTACATTATAAGAACATAACATCATGCAATATTTTTATGTGCAACATGTAATACTTATATGTGTAACATGTAATACTATTAAAATCAACAAGTAATATTTTTATATACATCATGTGATACTTTTATGTGTAACATGTAATACTATTGAAATCAACAAATAATACTTTTACGTATATCATGTAATACTATGAAGTATTATATGATATATAGAAAAATATTGTCTAATACTCAAATGTAATACTTTTATGTACAACATGTAATATTATTGAAATCAACAAGTAATACTCTCATAATGTAATACGTTTGTGTGCAACATGTAATACTATTGAAATAAACAAGTAATACTGTTATATATATCATGTAATACTTTTATATGTAGTATGTAATACTAATTTAAAGTATCATATGATACACATAAAAGTATTATGTGAGTAGAATAACAGTATTACATTATGAATGTAATACTTTTATATATGTCATGTAATACTTTTATGCATAACATGTAATACTTTTTGGTCAACGGCGTTGACCGACCGTTGACCAACGTTGACCGACCGTTAATCGGCATTGACCATTGATCGTTGACTTTGATCATTGACCGTTGACCGGGTCGGGTTGACCCGTCTCACGAAATGGGATTCGTGAGACGGTCTCACACAATCCTCACTCCAAATTAGGAAGCCTGAAAAACTGCAAATTTAAGATAATAATACTGTTTAGGAACATTAATTTTTCGGGCCCTAAAAGTGAGACACCATCTTTTTATCTTTAGGTAAATATAGGACAAATTAGTCCTTATTTTTAGAAATTCAAGCTAAACTACATATCTAGTGTGTGTTGCGCGGAGTGAGATGTTCTGTTACATTTGATGTTACATCTCCTATTCCAAATCAATCACAATCTGTCACGTGTATTCAATGATATCACTAATTAATATGTGGCGTGTATTAAATACTATGTAACATGAGATGTAACACCATATATAATAGGAGATTTAGACTCGTGTTGCGTCCCTCATATTTTGAGTCGAACTGAACTTAATAAAGTATTATTCCCTCAATCCCAAAGTAATTGACATTTTAGCATTTTCACACAGATTAAGGGGGACTAAAAAATGAATGATCAACTCATATTTAAATCTACTAAATACCCACTTTGATATAATAAAACCTTCAATAAGGATGAAGAAATTGGACAATTTGACAAAAATGTTTCTTGAATTCTAGGATAAAGAGATATTTCGCGGCAAATTTCAAACGTTAAAATAACAATTATTTTGAGGCCATGGGAACATTATTTAAACATAGAGTTTCATGCCCAAATTACCCATTTTCATATAACTAAGCACAATTTTACCCACCACTATAATATTTTTACCCACTATACCCATAAATTTAAAATATTGTCCCCAAATACCCATTTTCATATATACTAACTGCTCAGACATTGATCAGAATTTGAGTGTGAGAATTCGAGTACTAAATCATCTATATTATAATATTTTCTCATATATTAATTGATTCGAATAACTTAAAATATAATATATATTGATTGATTCCAATAATCAACGAATATGACGAAAAAAAAGCACAATATAATAACTAATTAACTGTAATACCCCAAATTCCTAATTAAAGATTTCTTATGCGGATAATAAGTTATTTATATATTTATCATGATTTCATAATGATTTGTTTTTAGATTGATTATGTGATTTATATACTATATCATATATGATTAGGACTCCTAAATAATTAATGGACCTATAACAATATTAGATTAAATATATGATTGTAGGATCCAAACTAACCAGTTTAGATAAGGAGAGAGTTGAGATATGTTGTTGAGGATTTTGGGGAGTCCAAGTTGCTTTGAAACTCCTAAGTGATTGGAAATTAAAAACCTAGACTTATAAATAATTGGTTAAACCTACAAAAGAAAAATAAGAGAAAGAGAGAGATTAGAAAATACGCAACTTTTGAAATGCAAAATAGTGGAAGCAATTTCCTTTCCATCCGACGATATCAAGCATAATCAGGTATTGAACTTGTGAATCAATTAATTGATGACCTTGTATTAGTTATGATCGAGATAAGTGCTCTCTATAACCTTCAGTTTTGATAACTTTAGAATTAGATTTTATATAAGAAGCGTAGTAGCAGATGGATGATTGATATTAGAATTTTGTTTTATTTTAGGAATAATTTAATTAACCTAATTTCTAAGAATCTGATGACGCACATACGTGTGAAAATTTAGGATCAATGATCCAGTTTTACATAATTTTATATTTAACAAAATTAAAATCTGTTAGTATAAATTTTAGAACTTAAATCATAGTTTGATTAATTGATTAATTTTGCTTATGGTTAATCTAGAATAGCTTTATTGTTTTTCTTGCGTAATTATTACAAAATGTATTTTAAATTAATATTTGGAAATTTGGGTTATATGGTTAATTAAGGTGAAAGTATGGGCATTACAATTTTACAATGATTCAATAATGAGGTGTTAAGATTTATATAATATTCCTCTAATTTACAACTTATTTGATTATGGTGTGTTAGACGTGAGTTAGGTTCATAAGACCAACTTATTAAGTTAGGTTGATGATTACAGTCGTAGTAATTTAGCAACAGATCAGCAATCAGTATAAATACGATAGAGCATATAGATATATTATGAGCATTGATTTTGATACATAAATAAGCTAGCCTTTAGTTTCAGCAGAAGTAACGATTAATATCTAATAGTTTCCAATTAAATGTTTCACGTTTAGATTTGGTTGAGAAAGCTTAAAAGGTGTTTAAGGATCTAGAGGTAGAGTGAATTTTTGGAGAACTCGAGGTAAGTACATCTCTCACCTGCAGTATGAGTAGTTATATTTTTATTGATTACTAAAGTTATGTGGATGTTTATTAATGTTTTCTATGAGTATCCTAAATGATTTACTAAGTGATGAACGTATATTTTCTATGAGTATGCCTGAATGATTGGCTTTGTGATGAGTACGTGTTTTCTGTGAGTATGCTTGAATGATTGGCAAATTGATGAGCTTCCATGAGTTTTGATTAAGTACGAGTTAATCATATTTTATGTAAAGTGAGAAAAATATATTTTTGAGAAAGTATATAAATATATATACATATAGCTTTTTTTTATATGTTTTAAGATTGGTACCGGGCATCGAGATCGCCCACGAGATGAGTTTAAGGGCATCGAGATCGCCCACGAGATGAGTTTAAGGGCACCAAGATCGCCCACGAGATGAGTTTAAGGGCACCGAGACCGCCCTATGAGTTTTGAGTTGCTCCGTTTGGATTCGGTGGCTAGCTACCCCTGATTCTTCGGAGTTGCGCGCATTGGTACCATGTCTGGGCCCACAATATATTATTTTCGAGTATAAGAGTTTTATTTATTTTATTGATTGAACTTTCTATTATTTTTCCAAAAGTTGCGATGAACGAAAAATGTTTTGTGAGATTAGGTGATGTACTTGCTAAGCGTTTCGCTTATAGTATTACCTCATATTACAGATCAAGGCAAGGGTAATTATGTGATGCAAGGAGGTAGCAGCGCTGAAGTGTGATGGGTGGTGACGGCGGAACCTCGGAATTGGTTTAAGATTTTTCATGACTTTAATTTGTTATGATTAGATGCTAATTTTTGATTCCCAAATGTTTTAAACAAACTAAAATGTCTCACATATTTCTTAAGAAAATTTGTTTCCGCTGTTCAAAGAAAAGAATTTTATAATATCGATAAAAAAAAGTTTTATATCGTAAAGGTTATGCATGTTTTAGTAGAGGTAATAATCCCACTAGAAGGGGGTGTTACATTAACTAAATAAATTTAACGAATTAACAAAGTTAAAAAAGCATGCTCAATTAACTAATGAAGTAACGAAATAGATTTAAAAATATTTGAAGAATTAAGGTAAGTAACAAAAATGATTAATTTTAAAAAAGTTTACATATTAATTAAAAAAAGTTTTAAGAATTAACCAAATAATTAAATAAATGCACTTAACGAAAAAAAAACAATAAATAGCATAATTTAAAGAAATTAATATTTGCCCCTGCCACACCCACCCACAATTTAATTCTAGGGTTAACGAAATTCTCCCCTTTCTCCTTCTCCTCTTTCTCTTCCTTTTCTTCCTCCAGCAACAGCGGCGCGACTTCTTTCTCCTCTTGCTTTCTCTTCTTTGCTCCCTTTCAATGGCCGAACAGGTTAGTAGTTAGTGTTTATTGTTGTTGGTTTATGTTATTGTTTGATTTTATTATTTAGTATGATTGTTTGATTGATTGTTTGGATTGCGTTAAGCTTTAGAAAATTGGTAGAAAATAGAATAGGAATTATTTGAAAATAGAATAGGAATTATTACAAAAAAAAAGTGAAAATTTCATAAAGCCGTAAATTAAGGGGTTAACGAATGAATGTAGTGAAAATAATCAATCGCTTTCGTTAACCCCTAAAATTTTAGGGGTTAACAAAATTCCAGAAAATTTCTTCAAATTCGTTAACCCTTAAATTTGTGGGGTTAACGAAATTCCAGGAAATTTTCTAAAAAATTCGTTAACCCCTTAAATGTAAGGGGCTAACGAATTTCCAGAAATGTTCATTACATTCGTTACCCCCTTAAATGTAAGGAGTTAACGAATTTTTCCAGAGAATGTTCTTTAAATTCGTTAACCCCTTAAATTTAAGGGGTTACCAAATTTTTTCCAAATTTTCTTTTAATAGGTTAACCCCATTAATTTTAGGGGTTAACGAAATTCCAGAAAATTGATGCTTATTTCGTTAACCCCTTAACTTTACGGGGTTAACGAAATTTCAGAAATTTCTTCAATTTCGTTAACCCCTTAAATTTAAGGGGTTAACGAAATTTTTCCAATTTTTCTTTTAATTCGTTAACCCCAATAATTTTAGGGGTTAACGAAATTCCAGAAAATTGATGCTTATTTCGTTAACCCCTTAATATTCGAAGCTTTTTGTTTCGTTAATTAGAATTAGCTCTACTTTTTAAGTAGTTAATTAGTTTATTAATTTTGTAATTGTTAAGCCCTACTTTTAAATTAGTTAGTTTATGAATTAGTTAATCCCTACTTTTAATTAGTTTATTAAGCTAATTTGTTAATGAGTTTTCTTGTTGATTAATTTTTAAATTTGTTAATTAATGAAGCCCTATTTTGAAATATACAGATTGGTTACGTTCGTGAGGCATGCCAACGAACCATCGCATATATAAATGGATATGTTCGCCTTGCGGTATTTGATGAGGTCAAGGCGCAGCTCCGATCTATGGGTCGTCCCATTCTCCAGGACTTTTGCCTGAAGACGAGTTTCGGCCATTTCCTATAGTGGAAGACGGAGAGAGAGTCTTGCAAGGCTTTTTTACACGTCCTCATGTCATATGAGGTGCGTGGTGATATAGTACCTGCAGACGAGAGGTGGTTCCGTGTAGGGTAGGAAAGTAGAATTTGTCGCTTCGGTAAGCGGGAGTTTGCCCTAGTGACGGGGTTGAAGTTCGGCAACTCGACCTTCAATCCGGCCGTAGTTCACACCCACCTGACGGAGCAGTGTACTGGAGGGTGCACGCCGATTCATCTCGGGTCACAGTGTCTGAACTCCGTTCTCGATTCACAGCCGGCGAGTTTACTGATAGTGCGGAGGACACTGTCAAGACTGCCAAGATTTTGATCCTCCACCTAATACTGCTCGGGGTGGACGCCGACAAGACAACTGTTGACAGATGGGTTTGGACTTTGGTAGAGGATGAAGACTTATGGGAGAGCTTTCCATGGGGAAAGTACAACTTCCTCACCCTGCTCAAACACATTGATAAGTTACCGACGACAATTCCTGATTGTAACTACATACCGCATTACCATTTCTATGGTTTTTCGACAGCCCTCCTGGTATGTCCCTACAAAATAGTTTTTCGAAATTTCATTAAAGTATGTTTAGGTTTTTTTAATGTTTTTAGTGCTAAAATAATTTCCGAATCTGACCTCTTCAGATATGGGCTTTTGAGGCGATCCCCATTACCGCTCAGTTTGTCGGGTATAGATTGGACTACCCCCTTGTGATGCCCCGTTGTATGAAATGGAGCTTGAAGAAATCGGAGTCGGATGTTTCACAAGTGCTCGCGGGCGAGGTATTTATTATATATTTATTTAACACCGTAGGTTTCCACTTATTGTCATCTTTTATTCTCTACTTCTACAATTTTGTTACAGGTCGAGTGTTACACAACACTAACACCTACAGACGACGAATTGCTTCAGCCGTACTGGCAGGATATCGATGACGATATCCTGATGGGGGTCCAACTCCCTATGAGAGGACGTGGTCGTCGTACTACTGCTCCTACTCGTTCGAGACAGCGTGGTCGTGGTGCTACTGCTCCTGTTGATACAAGAAGGTCGATCAAAGACATGTACCTGTTGATACAAGAAGGTTGATAAAAGTTCAAGAGTTTAAACGTGAGGAATATTTAAAACATGAAGTTCGACATACCTATTAAATGTGTGTTCATCGTAACAGTATGCGGCCGTATGGAACAACCCAACCACGTGTCATCCATACTTGGCTAGATTCTGCTAAATATGGAAACAACAAAAACAATGAAAAGCTTCAGGATATGCTGCTTGTATTGCATTACTGATGCTAGCGTGTTGATCAGAAACTATAACCAAGCCATCTGGGCAACCGAAGGCCTCTCGGACATTACGTAAAAACCATGTCTAAGATTCATCGTTCTCGACAATCCCTATCCCAATTGTCAGGGGAAAAATTTTATCGTTTCCATCTTTAGTCACAGCAACGAATCCAATCCCCTTGTACTGCCCCTTCAAATGGCAACCGTCGACAACGATAACAGGTCTGGAATATAACCTAAATCCGGCAATGGATGCACCCAACGCAAAGAACGCATACTTGAATTTCCCATTATTGTGGGTGTCTAATGCGGTATATGTACCCGGATTGCGTTCCTTCAAAACCTGTAAGTAAGCTAGCAACATGTTGAATGACGTCTTCGGATCACCATATGCTTCTCTCATTGCACGACGTTTTGCACTCCTAGCATGCTTGTAGCTCAAATTAAGTCCATGTCTCTCGTTCATCTCTCGCATGATGTCCCTAGGAGTGATGTCAGTCCTATCTTTCCGGAGCCTCTGGACAAAATAATCTCCAATCAATGTGGACGGAAGTCTGCGGGGTGCACTAGCATTCAGTTGATATGAACAGGTGTGGGGCAGGACAACTTTGGATATTTTCCAAATCCCGTGTTTTTCATGTGCATTGAGTAAGAACGGACAATCTTTTTGATTGCACTTCACTTGCCATCGGTGTTTGTCAGAGTGGTCCACACGAAATTGGACTTGATTCTCCAGATGATAATACCCTACTAAATTCTTCAACTCAACCTTAGACCCAAATGTCGCTCCTTTTTTCATACCGCTTGGAGCATGCTCAATCTCATCTGCAGTTGGGTCATCAAAATCAGGTATGTCTGGAATGTGCCACTCAGCTCTCATTGTGTCATCGCAGAATTGCTCATATGCAGCTCGTTGCTCCTCATCCAAGTTTGTCTCCACATCTTCATCCAGCACAAAGTCATCTTTTGCATCAATTGGATCTACCAAAATAAATAAATATATATATCAGTGATATGTTAATTGTATACACAAATATTCACATATAATCAGTTCGGTAGTACCGGATTACCTGTTCGAGGATCATGGTCTTCTTGTTCCCGTCTTTCTTCAAGTGGCGGTTCTTCAGCCTCATTAGTTCGGGCCACATTTAGGTCTAAATAGTTCAACTCATTGGGTGGATCACATGTAGATGAGGCCGGCCAAGGTATACTTGGCTCATTTGAAGATGTTCGAACCAAATTGTCATCTAAACCCCATGCTGAATAAAAATTCCGGTCCTCGTGTAGTCCTAACGGAACATTTAACCAATCCCAATTTTGAGACTCCTCAATCAATGTATCAAAACTTTGAGCAACAACATGTGTCTCCTCATCTAATGAACATTGTTCTTCATGATAAGAAGAAGAACCACCTGATACTCCCAAGTCTATTCGTTTCAACGAAACAAACAGAACTAGTAGTCCATACTCCTGTGAAAAACACTTATGCAAATCAAAATCATTCATGATTTTCTTCTTCTTCAATCTTCCATTCACTTCTACTAGAGAATGGATCAAATACCGCCAACAACTCAAATCAGCAAGCATAATCTCATGTAGCGAACTCAATAAATCTTGATATGAAAATGTTTGGAGATTGATCATTGATTGAATGTCATTCACATACTGCAAACCATGCCAATAACCTCTATGACATATTGCCACTGAAAAAGTCATCCCTATCCCTGAAAAAATATAAAAAAGAAGTAAAATAATTATCAAATATAACTTTATTATGAAAGAAGTAAAGAAAATATTCATGAGTTTCGTTAACCCCTTAAATTGAAGGGGTTTTGTAAGGGGTTAACAAAATTAAAGAAAATTTTCAGAATTTTCGTTAACCCCTGAAATTTAAGGGGTTAACGAAATTAAAGAAAATTTTCACAAATTTTCGTTAACCCCTTTAATTTCAGGGGTTAACAAAATTTCAGAAAACTTGCTTCAATTTCGTTAACCCCTTAAATTGATGGGGTTAACGAAATTGAAGCAAATTTTCTTTAATTTCGTTAACCCCTGAAATTAAAGGGGTTAACGAAAATTTGTGAAAATTTTCTTTAATTTCGTTAACCCCTTAAATTTCAGGGGTTAACGAAAATTCTGAAAATTTTCTTTAATTTCGTTAACCCCTTCAATTTAAGGGGTTAACGAATTTGTTAACTTAATTAACTCAGTTTGTTTCTTTCATAATTTTTTTGGTTAATTTTTGGATCATTCTTAGACTGAAATATAATTAAACAAAATCTCAACATTCAAACAATAATCTAACTAAATCAAACAATAATCAAACAAAATAAATTATGGACAACTAACCTTTAATTATAAACAAATTCAACTTTAAACAAATTAAAAGTAGTTTATGCAACTATAAACTACTACTAAATGCTTGAAATACTTACTTACCTTGATGAATACTCTAAATTTTGAGAGAACTTCTCACTGAATATGTGAATGTGAATTTTTTGGAATGAATTCGATTGTAAATTTTGAATATTAAAAGTAAGGTAGATTTTTTCTTCATATCAAATCAAATATTGTCTTATTATTCACATGTGTAAAAATTAAAGTAAAAGCCTGTAAAAAGTAAAAAAAAATTTTTTTATCTCTGCAAAGCAAAGTACAAATATGAGCAAAGCGTTGAAAGTCAAAAATGAGTATTTGGGGCTATTACTTTATATATATGGGTAGATGGGGATAAAAAAATATATTGATGGATAGAAAAGTTAAATTGTTATAGATAAATGGGTATTTGGGGATATTTCTCTTAAACATATATTACATACATTTTGATGCAGTTGATATTACTTTTCCATTCTTTTTACATCATCAACATCGAATGAAGGGAAAAAACAAAAAATTCAACTCCTACTATCTTAAATAACAAATTCAAGAGTTGTTGCATCAAAAAACCAAGAAAGTAGAATAACATTAAATAGTTGGGACCCACCCAATGCATCTTCTGGTTCAGTGGTTCTTCCATCTGTTCTCCCTTCTGTGCACAACTAATATATTTATAACTAAGGTTGTGGATCCAGATCCAACCGGTTCTCCAAGCAATTTGTGTGCACAACTATATTAGTGTTATTACACCTATACTCTATTGGTATTACACATATACCCTATAGGTATTACAGAAATATCTTTTATGGTATTACACTGATACCTTAATGGTATTACAGAAATGTCTTTATGGTATTACACTGATACCTTAATGGTATTACAGAAATGTCTTTTATGGTATTACACTGATACCTTAATGGTATTACAGAAATGTCTTTATGGTATTACAGAAATGTCTTTTATGGTATTACACTGATACCTTAATGGTATTACAAAAATTGATTAAGGTATCATATACTTGTCTTGAAACTATTTATTTTCCAAAGTTTATAAAAAACAGTGAATATCTTAAAGGTATTACACGAATACCTTAATGGTATTACACAAATGTCTTTATGGTATTACACTGATACCTTAATCTGTAAATAATCTAGCAGATTGTGATTTATTTACAATACCAATAGAACTAATATACAATACCAATAGAGGAAACTTACAACACCCACAATCACAACACAATAGTTATACATTAAAATCTTTTTTTTTTTTTGAATACAGAGTAACATTTGTAATTATTGTGGCCGCCGAGAGCCTGGTGCGATCGAAAACCTTTTCCACAG
This sequence comes from Scutellaria baicalensis, assembly GCA_005771605.1. Taxonomy (NCBI): domain Eukaryota; kingdom Viridiplantae; phylum Streptophyta; class Magnoliopsida; order Lamiales; family Lamiaceae; genus Scutellaria; species Scutellaria baicalensis. The sequence goes on from CM016729.1 coordinate 205,843, forward strand.
ATACTGCACTTTTGATATGTAGAAACTGATTTTATTTGCTAACACATGTGTCTGTAACTTGGGACTTACAGGTCCTAGATATCTGATGCATTGGCGTTGCATTTTGGTCCTGGGGCACTTCTCGAGATTGATTTCTTTTCCGTCTCCAACATCCAACCTTACCGATATAAATAACGAACAAGATTAGACAAAATCGATCACAATTAAACCAGCAAAATGGTTGCAATAAAATGGGACTAGTTGGGTGAGGAGGAGAGGAGGAGGAAGAAGAAGAAGAAAAGAAGAAGAAGAAGAAGAAGAAGAAGGAAGAGGATCTCCACTGCAAAAATCAGAATAGGAGGAGAGGAGAGAAGAAGAAAAGAAGAAAAAGAAGAAGAAGAAGACGAAGAGGATCGAAAGAAGAAGAAGAGGAAGAATATATTTATAACTAAAAGTCTAAAAATATTAGCATTTAAAAATGGTTGTGTCCGTACAGTTAGGCAAATAATCAAACACCATTGACACAATATTTACTCCACATTTGCATTTTAGAATTAGGGGTGTTGTGCATCTCTGCTCTGAAAGGGAAGATTCACATTGCACTTTCAAAATCATATTTAATGCTCACCTAATTCTTTCCTCTTGACTTTTTCAAACGTTTCTTGGAATATAGTGGGTTTTGAAAAGTAAGCTATAGGGTTGTTTGTTGGCTTTGGATTCTTGGTTAAAATCAACCTGTAAAATCAAGAAAGTTCTTTATTGCTGGAGAGGAGAAATGAGTTGTGATGGGTTTTGTGTGTTGTGGGCTCTGCAGATGCCTTTCACCAAGGTAAAGTTCCTTTCTTTAATAATTGTTGTTATTCTTTCTTGCATTTTTATTATTAGTTTGACTGCTTGTGTTCACTATGATGATAATTGATGGGCTTCTTTTTTTCTTCCCTTTTTATCTGTCAAAAGTTGCATTCTTTGACTTCCTTTTCTGGGTTTTGTCTGGTGCTAAATCTACTTGGATGTTTGGTGAATTTCTCCCAGTTTTGCTGTTTCCCCCTTTTTGCTCTGATTTTAACTGGGGTTTTAGATGTTGGTTCTTTGACCTGGGTTTTGATCTTTGAAGAGGTATGTTTGAAGTTCTTTACCTGCTATATGTGTGTGTATGTGTGTGTTTGAAGATGCATTTCAATATGTTGGTATACAATGCATAGAGAAGGTGAGTGGAGTTTCTTGTTTGGTTTGAAGTGAAAATGTGATTACAATGGCATGATAGAGTTTTCTTGGATTTTATGTTGGTTCTTGTTTCTGATCTGTTTGGTGAGCAGGAAAACTATAACTGTGATGTGACGGGATGAGCGTTAAGTATTGGTTTTACAAACAAAAATCGAGCTTGAGTTCAAAAGTGAGGAAGATGATGAAATGCATTTGCTCTGGGGAGCAGTTTAGGGTAGATGAAATCATTCCTTCATCAGAGTCTTTGGCTACTCGGGACTATTCTGCGAGTGGCTTTTCTTCTCGGGCTGGTGATACGGACACCAAAGTCGAGACGAGTAACATAGAAGAGGCAGAGTCCTCTCTTCGAGAAAGTGGCTTTCTAAACTATGAGGTTGGTGAATCATATTGGTGGAATATCTTTTAACCATTCAATTGATAAACCTCTTCAAGTGTATGGTTTGTTAGCTAGAATGTTAGATATATCATGACATGTATAATTCTTGAGATCAAATTCAGGGTTAAAACCATTTTCTCATCTGAACTATTCGTGATTTTACTTTTTTTTTTTTTTTTTTTAAACTTTGAAATGTTTTGGATTTGATGCAATGTATGGATCAAACAAATCCTAGCGGTCAAGTGCACTTCAAATGAGAAAATATGTTATATCCTTTTATTTACATGATGTAAAGCATTTCAATGATCAGAATGTGAATATTAGAGCATGAGTTCAGAGAATGTTTGTGTAATATGTAGGAAGCAAGAGCTTTGTTGGGACGGCTTGAGTATCAAAAAGGGAATGTTGAAGCTGCCCTTCGTGTTTTTGAAGGAATTGATATCGGTGCAGTGATTCCACGGATAAGAATCAGTTTAGTTAGAAGATGTGAGATTTCTAGACGTCATTCCCAAAGTGACAATGCTCCGCCAATGTCTATACATGCCGTGAGTTTACTTGTCGAAGCAGTTTTTCTCAAAGCTAAATCTCTCCAGGCTCTTGGAAGGTATAAAGGTATTTCTTTAAGATTTTCCACAAAGCAAAATCGGTGTGTGTTTTTGTGCTTATTTGTGTATTACACATATGAATATATATATATATATATATATATTTTTTCTTTTTCTCGTTCTTGAATACAGTTTTAAGAACACCTAAATTATACTGTTGCATTGGAACCTTAATGTGTTCGGTAATATGTTGATAATATGAATAGTATGTCGCTCTTTATATTCATAAGAACTAATTTCTAATTGATAATAAATTTTCTCTTGCATTCGTGTATCTTTTCTTCAATAAAGGATCGATGTGCTATCTTAAACACAGTTTACGGTTTTAACATCAACTCAATTTATATGGGAAAATCTTTACAACTTAATCTGACAAAATCTTTTGAATTATTGCTATGTACTTTAGATCTTGCAGTTTGCTAATCATGTAGAATCTCATGACACGTGAGATTACGCTTGATGATATTTCAAGACTTATTTTGACCTACTTATTTATTTATACAAACTTATATGAACACCTAAAAAATGTAGAGTATTTCCATAAATCTTCATAATTTTTGAAGCAATTCAAGTGAAAGATAAACATTATCTGCTGAAAATACAGGAAATCATCTGTGACAATGAATCAGGATTAATCTTTACAATGCCTTTCGTTTCTTGAAATTTTTGCAGAAGCTGCTCAATCATGCACAGTAATATTAGACACATTCGAATCTGCAATCCCAGATGGCTTACCTGAAAATTTTGCTTCTGATTGTAAATTGGTGGAGACACTAAACAAGGCGGTTGAGTTACTTCCAGAGTTATGGAAACTTGCATTTGCCCCTCAAGAAGCCATTTCGTCCTACCGACGGGCCTTACTCTATCACTGGAATCTCGACGTCGAAACCAGAACGAAAATAGAGAAAGATTTTGCCATATTTCTTCTATACAGTGGAAATGACGCTAGCCCTCCAAACCTCCGCTCGCAAATGGAGGACTCGTTCATACCAAAAAACAATGTCGAAGAAGCTGTTCTTCTACTTCTCTTGATCCTCAAAAGATTTGCCCTTAAAAGGATAGGGTGGGACCCATCGGTATTAGACCACCTTTCTTTTGCATTGTCTATAGCAAGTGAATGCAAATCACTCGCCTTCCAAATCGAAGATTTGCCACCCGGGATCATTGAGAGAAAAGACAAATACACATCTTTAGCTCTTTGTTACAATGCAGAAGGAGATGACATGATTGCTCTGAATTTATTGCGGAATCTTTTGAATAACAGAGAGAATCACAACAGTGAGTTGGAATTACTATTAGCTTCGAAGATTTGTACCGAGGATTCTACTTCACTAGAAGAAGGGGTAGGGTATATTCGTAAAGTCCTCTCTGGATCCCAACAATGTCATCAGAGAGCTAGCTATGCTTACTACTTACTTGGTCTCTCTCGTTCGGCCCAATCCAGAGGTGTGGGGCCTGACGGACTAAGGATATCGAGGCAATGCGAAGCACTTGAGGCGCTCGAAACGGCTCAGACAATGACGAATGCGACGAATACTGGCATTTTATTTTCTCTTAGTCTAGAAAACGCTGAACAGAGAAAATTGGATGCTGCTCTTTATTATGCAAAGCAGTTGTTGAAGCTCGAAGGGGGAGCTAATGTGAAGGGTTGGATTCTTCTTGCTCGTATTTTGTCAGCCCAGAAAAGATACATAGATGCTGAGAATATTCTTGATGCTGCCATGGATGAAGCAGGGAAATGGGATCATGGCGAACTGCTTCGTACCAAGGCTAAGTTGCAAATCGTACAGGGCCGTTTGACTGATGGGATTGAAACATACACGAAGCTTCTTGCTGTTCTTCAAGTGCAAAGAAAGAGCTTTGGAGTCCAGAAAAAGCTCTCAAAAGTATTTTCTATACTATCATGCCATATATAGATCTTATTCTAAGCATTTCTTCTATGTTATTATCTTAAATTTTGGAAAAAAAAATTAAAATCGAGATCTATTTTGAATTTTTTGGCCAAAAATTAGCATCTCTACTTTAAGGGCATGTTTGTGTCATTCAACTTCTAATTTGCGCTAAAAACATGTTTCTTTTATCAAGTGGATATTTTTCATTTTCCCTGAAAGTATTTGCTATATTATTATGCTATCCATCTTTATATCTAGTCATTGCATATACCAATACATGGTGTTGTTCTATCATTTATGCTTCCATTATTATCTTAAATATTCAGAAGCCATTTTGATCCACAGGATAAGAAGAACAACGTTGCAAATTTAGAAATGGAAACATGGCATGATCTAGCGAACGTGTACACGAGCTTGTCTCAATGGCGTGATGCTGAGATATGTCTTTCAAAATCTGAAGCTATCAATCCTCATTCCGCTTCAAGATATCATTCTGCAGGTACACATGGTTTTTGTATGAATCTTCATGTTTTTATCGATCAGCTTTCTTTCAAAACTTGAGTAGTTGTTCACAATAGTGATTGCTGTTGGAATTCAACATTTTTTGGTAGATTGTTATGGAAAAACTATTTGATGTTTCTTGAGAATAAAATTGGCAATAGCTTGAGCATTATAAATCACAGAATACATGTGACTGTTTCCAAAAAAAATGTTCTCAAAACCACCAGTCCGATTCGGTCTTAGACTCTTAAAAACGCAGAAATCTATTTGAACCGGTAAGAACCAACCAAAACCAGTCAATTTTTCTTTTAGTAATTATGTAAGTGTAAGCGTTTCTTTTATAAAAGTTTATAAAATAGTATAGGATTAATAATTTATGTCAATAATTGTTTGATGTTTTCAACTTTATTGAGGTTTTTTCTTAATTATGTATGTTACTCCCTCCTATCTCAATTATCATTCTAGTTTTTTACGGATTAAGGAACATAGAAGTTGAACAAATATACCCTTAACTAATCAAGACATTTAGGATCCAAAATTCGAAAGAGAATCAAATTAATTCCTTAATATGGTCATATTAAATTCTTAAATTTTACCTTAGAATGGTAATAGCTATCGTCTTGGAATAAAGTTGTATAATAGTCTAAAAAGACAAATAATTGTAAACAAAATTTGACTTCTAAACCGATAATTGGAATCAGAGAGAATATTTATCAGTCCGCTGGTTGAACCAATCGTAGTTGTTGAACTGCTAACCAGTAGCAAAACCGGTTCAATCATTGATCCGATTACAAAAACATTGTCCCAACTATTTAGGGCCCGTTTTCTTGCATGAAGAGTATAAAGTATTGTAATTAATCGAAGGTTGTTATCCCGTGTTGGCAGGTCTACTCTATGAAGCCAAAGGCCTGCAGAAGGAAGCCCTCAAGTGTTTCGACAAGGCACTAGACATTGAACCTAATCATGTCCAGAGCTTGATATCAACGGCCATCATTCTCCGACAGATGAGCGACCAATCAGTGGCAGTGACGAAAAGCTTTCTAAGCGATGCATTGAGGCTTGAAAGAAGCAATCATACAGCATGGTACAATCTTGGCCTTCTCTACAAGAGTGAGGGTGCCGCCTCTGTTCTTGAGGCTGCTGAGTGCTTTGAGGCTGCAGCCTTGCTGCAAGAATCGGACCCCATTCAACCTTTTCGATGAATATATATTTGTGTGACACGATTCGTTAACTAGACTATAGAATGCCACTATTGGTGTCTGTACATCTAAGTGTTGAGTATATTCAGTTGTCTAATGGAATGTGTTAGTTTCTATATAGAATCAAGACCATATTTTGACATGGTATTCTGTTGATGTAGTTAGTTAAAAATCGATCAAGCTTGACAGCTTCGTTCAACGTCTGGTGGTCGAACATACTACTATACGTTTTGCTCCGTTCACTGTATGTTCGACCAACCAACCACGGTTGAATGGAGCTATCGGGTAAATCGTTTCTTAGCGTTTTTTTGACACAATTTTCATATAATATTTACGTATCTAAGTGAGTGCTCATCATGCTGTCGTTCGTTTCTAAATAAATTGAGAGATAAAATGAGACCCATCTAAATAAAGTGAGGATCATGAATTGACCCATCTCGCGTATAATAATAATAAGTGAGATGATTTCACATACGAAATACACAAAAAATTTAGCAAAGTTTTCTAAAGATACAGATACAGCTCATCAAATGAGAAATTGCTAATCAAATAAGAAATTCAAGTGCTAACATCAAAATCAAAATCAAAAGCAAAATCTCAAATACACTATTCAACCTCTCAATAGTTAATATATCAACCATGAGTTATGAGCCTTCATCTTGTAACAATTCAACATCTCTCATCTGTGAAACCTCGTCTGGTAGATATCATGACCAACGTATTCTACTGTCACAACACGACCATCAAATGCCCGTCCATGTAGACAATGTGCCGCCATGCAAGCAGCTTCGACTCTTCTATATTCTACAAAAACCGAGCCAAGCTCGAAGACATGCCCAAAATCGACTGGAACATCCTTTTTGTCAACGGGAGCATCTAACTCCTTTCTCTCATCGGTATCAAATTCAGCAAAACTCACAATGTTTTGATTATTTTCTTCTGATTTCAACTCCTCCTCGGAACTCTTCAATGTTGTACTGTCTTGTTCTGGCTTCAACTCTTCTGTAGTCGAAGGTTTGACTTCCATTTCCAAGTTCGTTGTGGAAGTAGAAGTAGCCGTGCCATAATTGCTTTGCAACTCAATATCTGAAGCCTTTTCTTGGTTGTTAGATTCCATAGAAAAATCTTCACCATTTATAGGTGGTTTAGATATTTCATCTTTCAAAATGATCTCAGGAGTTAGGCTGTCACCAACAAACACTGGCCTGTTTGTGTCATCGGGTTCAGTTGATCCAATCAACGGATCAGGTATGTTAGTACTATTATCACGACCAATTTTATCTTCCAAAGTTTGACTGTTGTCCTCCAGTTTCGGTGCCTTTGGAGGTTCTGATATGTCAATTTCTCTAATCCCACAAGTACTCTTACCTAATTTTTCAGCTGTATAGCTCCTATTGGCAAAGTCTAAGTCACGCAAATCAGAAGAAGCACCTGTGTTCTGTACATCATATGGTTCCATGGTGGTAAAAGAGTCTGCTTCCTTGGCAATGTTAATAGATTTCACTGTACCAAACCTACAGTGTTTGGGAAAATTAAAATAAATATATTTAAGCAACGAGCAAGGAAATCATAATTGGTTATTCAACTAATATGCCAACCTGGAACATTCTATCTTTATATCTTGCAATATTTCTTCCAGTTCCGATTCAGACAAGGAACTAAGGCATTCAGGATCCAACTGAAATTACAAGGGTAACTTGGTTATTATAGATTACTAGTATGTGAAGCAGAAATGAGGGGAAAGAGAGAAATATGAAAGCATAAATAATATGCAATACCACATTTTTCAGCTTTAGAACAGTCGTGGGCTTCTCAAGAAGTGGCTTCGCATGTTTGGGAATCCCATAAATGGGCAGTTTTCCATCATTTTCCTAATGAACAATTAGTCACTAAGCAGTTGAGAGAAACTTATAGGCAACATAAATCCTTCAGTTCAATGAGTTAACAAGTCGAGAGGGATCATACGCCCTACCAAAACAGGCTCTGAGGTAGCAAGAACTGCTGTTAGAACTTGTCCACCCAACTTCATGCCATTAAGACCAGCACAGGCTTTTGAAGTAACTGAATGATCAACATACTGAGGTAATAAATATTAGTTTCTAGGAGAGTGGAATCAGAATGGCATGACACTAGAAAAGGAAAATAACAAAGCATAAAAGAAAGAACATAAAGCATGATGTACAGCAGACATGGGGCATTTATGTTCAATACAAAAAAACTAAACTATGGGCCAAAGTTTAAAAAATGGAAACACCCAGATTCAATGCCTGCCTAGTCTTATTCCAAGAAATTCATTTATCATACTGTAAACAACCTTGCCATTAAACATGTACCTCAAGAAATGCACATGGTTCATTAAACTCGGCAACAAACTCAAAGTGGAATGCCTTCACTGATCCAAAGGCTCTAGCAATCTCCAAAAGCTGAAGGTTGTCCAAAGTTGTTAATTGTTAGTGAGAGATACGAGAGATGAAAAAGAAAGCGATGAAGAACCAAATCATATGTTAACTTACCATTTTAGAAGAAAAAAGCTTTGAAACTCCACCAATGAATATCTAAAAAATCAAGCAAAAGCACGTCAATAAAAGTGAAATGACAAGGAGAAAATCACCAGTAGGAGAAAGTCACGATCAAAATTTTCTTATCTAACATGAACCAAGTGATTTCTTCAACAAATAGCGTAGACTGATACAACATAACTACTTAAGAGAAACAGCTGTGTATGGACTTGAATTTTACTTTTTGGAAACTCAGGGAATTGTTTTTGGAAGTTTTGGATAGTAGTAAGAGTTTGTGTTTGATAGAATTGAAGGAGTTGTACTTTAATGTAAATGTCAAATCATGAAGGGAAAAGTGAGTGGTTTTGTTGTTATATTATTACAGCGAGTGTGGTTGCATTGTTCTATTAGAAAAGGTAGGTGTGGTTATATTATTATATCAGACTGAATGATAGATATATATGTAAAACTTAATTGGGTATATGAGAGAGAGGGGGAGGGAGTTGGGTTGGGTGGTGGAGCCATGGAGATCAGATAGAGAGAGAAAACTGGGAGAACAGCAAATTGTAAGTTATGACAGACAGAAATTGGGAACTGAGAGAAAATTCATTCTCCCAGTCCTGAACAAACAGGGAAGAGAACTTCTCTTCCAGATAGTTTCTTGGGAGGAAAGAGCTACCTGGATTGAGAAGCCAGGTGCACTTTAGCATTCTCAATTTCAGAAATAGCTGATTCCCAGTACTATTCAAATAACATTTGAGTTACAGTCCTACAATCTGATGTATCATACTTCAGAATATATATGTACATATAAACAAAACCACAACCATTATATTATAAATTTGTTTTTAGACTATAATATACAAAGTTTGGATATGAAAAAAAGTGGAACCAATGAAACTTTAATTTGTAATATAGTATATGATTGTAGTATATTTTATAATAAAAAAACACACCATCTTATATTATCTAGATTTGTGAAAAAGATATTGTACTCCATCTTTTAGTACTTAGTACTATTTTTTTTTTTTTTGTTTCCTATGAAAAAAAAAAAAAAAAAAACCCATGAACAGATGTAACATCAAAAAGAACATTGTTGGTATATAATGCAAAGTATTTAAGGCAACCACAACCACTTCCTGGTTAAAGTAAGTTATGGTGTTTTTAGATGCATACCTTGTTGGGTGAATCCTCTACAATGTCAGTGACTGAATCCGCAGCACTCACTGATTTGTCAGAAAGACCAGTCTGCATGAAAATAGGAACTTTCTGAAAACCTGCTACATGGAATAATAACCACAATGTACCTCAGAAACTACAGAATATTAAGAGAAAAAACTCTTTCAATGGAAAAGCAATTTGTTGAGTACAATGAGTACAATACCTTTGTAGAAAGCTCAAGACAATGATGTTGATGCGCATGCAAGGAAGAAGTGGAAAATGATCATAACTAAACTGTTGTTTAACGAGTCTGTCACATCTAAATTTAGCTACAACAACTAATTCGTTGTAGAGAATGAAGGATGCTAAAGAGCATAAGTGATTCAGAGAAGAGCAAACAAAGATGCATACTCCATAAGGATTAAAAGATTCAGCTGATGATAATTGTCTTCAAACATCAACTGATGATTAAGGCCAGTACTTTCTCATTAACTGATGATTAATGTCTTAAAAAATAAAAGGCGGACTAATTCAGAATTTATATGATAAATAAGCTTACAAAACCTTAGAGAAATATAATAAGTTCAGATTCCTATGTTGAGATAAACATACTACCAAATAATGGAGCAAATGCCAAGTCAAGCGTTGACTAGCGTCCATAACAAGTTTTACTTCAACCCAAAGTTGTGTTGCTCATACCATTTGAAATGTTCTGGACTAGCAAAATGTTAAGGATATTTATGTAATCAGACCAAATGCAGGGTGCACAAATTGAGGCTCTAATGAAATCAAACTAAACAAAGAACAGAAGACACACAAAAGGAAAAAGAAAATACGACCTGCTCTTCTCCTCATAAATTGAGCACGACCCTTAAGAGAGAGTAAGCTCAGTGATATATCACCACTGGATTCGTGATCCAAGAACAAACAAAATGAAATTTTACCCTTTAGACCAGTCTTGATTTATCTCCATTTTGGTTTCAACCTAACCTATTATCACACAATATGATGCCGGTTGGTATCCTTCCAATTTCCCTAGTGTCCTAACTAATAAATCAATAAGATAACATAAAGGAGTACCCTATTTAAGGGTATAAATGTTTTAACGGAAAGGCAAATGAATTGGTAAGGAAGCTTCCCATAAGAGCACAAGGTACATGAGCATGTTACAAAAAAAAAAGCAAGCATTGAGTTGAATTTACTTTCCAACATGTCAAATGATAATATCTAGTCTGTAATCTACTTTTCTAACACAAAACGTCAAGAAAGGAGAATCTGTTATGTCAGAGCAATATTAACAATGCTTACTGTAATAGAAAGGAAAGCACGGTAATGATTCTTACAGTTACATTAGCATAGTCCCTTGGGCGCCTGAGTTTAAGGTTGCACCCAGAAAATGACATTCCATTCAAAGAAAGAGCCGAAGAAGCAAACTCAGGGGTCAAAAATTCCAAAAGAGCTTGGCACTTCTCCTTGTGTATCTACAGTTGAAAAATAGCAAGAGCTTGCTGAATTCTTTGCTGAAATGCACATGCAGAACAGGTGAAAGATCAAGCGAAAAGGTTGGGAGTTGGGACATACTATACAGCTGATGCAGGGTTGGGTTCCCTGAATGTAGTTAACACCAGATGACAGCAAAAGGTTATTAACACATTCTTTTAAACCTTCCTCAGATGCTGAAGCAGGCAAGTTTTCTACATAGAGCCTCCTCATAGGTCGTGTTGATTGAGTTAGCTGAATAGACTCCATGGCATGCATCTGTGAAGATAAGGCATGAAGAGAAATTCCAATAGGCTTCATTATGGTAGTAATTGCAGGAGTAACACTAGGGAACTCCTTTATGTTCAATGATGAACTAAGGCTACTGGTATTCAAATTGGAAACAGCTGGACCAGCCACGATGCTCTCTTTCTCATCTGGATGTAAATCCCATCCAGCACCTCTTCTCTCTGGAGAACGACGAGTGGGGGAAGGAGTTTTAGCAGCAGCCTCTGTTTTCCTTTTTCTAGGTGAATAGCCGCCAAGACCACTTGAATTGGCATTTCGCCGGTAGTGACTGCCTGATCCATTACTGGATATCCTCTTCTTGTCAATATCAGAATGATCTCTACCTGGTCTTTCTTTTGTAGAATGAGATGATGGTTCTCCAAGCTCCCTTCTATCTTTTGATGCATGCTTATTTGCCTTCGGTGATTGTGAAAGAGACCTTCTACCTCTGTCTTTCTCACGCTCTTTACTCCTTGAACGTCTTCTCTTTGGCCTGGATTCTTCATAATAGGGTCGTGCTGGTTCTGGACCTTTTTTCTCCAAATCTTTCTTCGAAACAGTAATCCTGCCTCTAGCTTTATCTTCTTCATGACGACGTTTCTGTCTGTATTCTTTTTCAGGTTTCTCTCTGCCTCCACCAGATAGCTTATCTGTCTGCCTCACATCTTTTGCATTTCTTTTCTTATGCTCATTATCAGAATCACTACTCACCCGGCCATCAGTTTTCCTCTTTCTGTACACTTGTCTCTCCTCAATATGTACTTGGCCTTTAACTATCTCAGATTTGACTCTGCTTCTCTCAGAAACGCTGACCTTTTTATATGAATCTTTAGCATTCCTCTTATCAGGTTCATTATCAGAATCAATACTTGAAAGGTCATCCTTTTTTCTGTTGCCATGATTTCCTCTCTCAATTTTCCCCTCCAACACTCTATTGCTACCTGTGTTCCTGGCACCTTTATTCTTTGACCTGGCATCAGGATTAAGAGATTCTCCGGCATTAACCTGGACTAGTTTCTCATTCTTCCTAGAAGATTTGGTATCCCATTTTTTGTCAGATCTCACCTTCTGCGAATGATTTGAATTTTTCTTCTCATCCATAGGTTCTAAATCATAATTGATTTGACGATGGTTTTCTGGAATATCGAACGGCTTCCCAGTGTTATCTTGGGCTGATTCAATATCAGCAACACTAAGGGCACTGGAATTTTGTTTAGCTGGATCTCCCTTGTTTTTTCTTCTAAGCATTATATCATCAAAACTTAATGGTCTTGTTCTTGCTGAAGTGCCATCCAACAAATAATCCTCATGCACTTGATTGTCACTTCCAGATATCTCTTTGTGTGAATCAGGTCTAGTCATTGTGCTTGATTACTTCCAATCTGATGAATTAGTAGCACATTCAGGAGGGATAATAAGGAAGAGAATGGTGAGCAATATCCGATATAAGAAAGTACTGCAGTTTTTACAGGATCAAGAATGATAAGAATGCACGAATCATTGAGAAAGGGTGTTTATTTATCTTGCTCTATGTTACTTTCAAACAAATAGGTCTGATGCGTGAATTATTCAAATATGTGCAAATTCTCCGTAGCAGCTTGAAAAGAAAATAAATATGACAGCTAAATTTATGTCTATTATCACAGCATTACACAACAAAAGATGTCTGATGTCAAGTTTCTGCCAATCCTCACATTCCCTTTTTGGATTCAAAGAGTTGGGCACACAGCCAAATGGCAAATGCAATATGTGAGCTACAGTAAAACATTCTATTAGTTTTGGTTTGATTATAATGAAGCAAAGGCAAAAGGATCAAATGCTAACGCACAAGGTAAAGATAATGTCATTCCAAGTAATCCCTTTACTGTCGTCTTCAATAAATCTTGGAACCAAATATAGCATCAGGATTGAACAACAATAAAATCACTAAATCTAAAATATTCGTCCCAGCATTCACCCATTACCAGCATGTAGCACACAGTTCTATATAACTCATAAACCATACATAAACCAAAATTTTGGAACACACCATCACTTTTTTAGCTGATCATTTTTTGAACACAGTACAATATCAATAATCAGGTCCAGCATACATACCATATCATATGAGTTCATGACAGAGCATCAAATATGTACATAATAACTCTATAATTTTCAAATTTAGTAAACACTCACCCAAATGAGCTTACCATTCTAAAAACACACATTATTCATACACTCCATCAAAAATGAAGACACATAAATAGCCAAATTTCATCAAATTACAGTCCCTGCAGCCTCCTTCCTTCAAGTATTAATCAATTAAGCAACACTTCTTCATTTTGTGTTGTACTGAAGCATGCAATGCAGCTTCTATTATATTGGTCAAAGAGACAGATTTCTAGCCATGAAAGTGCGCATTTCCGGCGCGCTCCGCCGGAAATCCAGCTCCGGAAGCCGGAAAATGGATATAAGAATTGGAGGCAAGGTAGAAAAAGCAGTAACCCTCACCTGCTTAAAGCCGGTTCGCGCTCACTTCACCATGGATTCTTCCCCAATTTAATTAGGGCATTTTTGCTCCAATTTTCTTATATGAATGAATATAAGCTCTACATTTTGGGCCAGGCCCATATAGTTTAAAGAAACTAGGCCCATGTTTTTTTGAATTGAATAATTAAAAAATTGCAAATGATTTCTCATCCATGAATTTAATAGCAATCATATCTAAAGATAAACTTCTAATTGAAAATTGCAAATAATTCCTCATCCATATTTTGATAATAAAGATAAACTTCTAACATATTTTACTAAGTTGACAAATTGTCAAATTATCCTTTAATGTGTATATATAGATACAAGGGTTAATTATGTAAAACGTACAAAATTAAGGAACATAAAAATTATTTAACATTTGTTTCAATTCGGGACATGTTTGGATTCTTCGTACTCCATTTGCTTATGTGGAGCTCGGATTGTGTAAGTTAATTTTCAACATGTAATTTTAAATGCAGTCATCATCCACATGTAAATTTATACATTAGTAATTAACTTGTACAATTTGGACTCCACGTCAGTAATTATAGGAGCCCGAAAATCAAAGCAAGTTCTGAATTGATATAAGTATTAAATTGAGTGTGTTTTTGTGATGCCGCAAGAAGTTCATGTTACAATTGAAACTATATCGGCCCTAAGTTAGTACGTTTACCATGTTATTAACCCTAAATGTTGAACATATATATGACAAAAGTTTTAGATTAATATTATTTAGAATAGGTGTCACATGAGACATTATATAAACAAATTTATAGAAAAACAATGAATAATAATAACAACAACATTCTTATTTTATTTCTATGCTCTACATGCTACATAATGTTTTTTCAAAACCCTAAAATAATTTGCGTTCGATTTGTGCTCAAATCCAATGAGAATCATGAAATTGACTTGCAAATATTAGTTAGCTTCGAATGAGGGTTATTTTGCCATATGACTGATCCGGGATTTTAATTTTACCACTTCCTAAAACTACCCTTTAATTTATACACTTTTGCCGAAAATAGTCTGTCACATACTGTAGTAGGTCACTATCCAGTTACATGCTGACGTGGCCTTTAAATACACATGTGTAATCGAATTTTTTTTTTACTACATCACATGTCTTCTCCTTCCCCACCTTGCCGGAGCCGCCACCGATCGCCGGAATAATCACCGGAAAATTCTCTTTTGCACTCAAACTACTTCCAACCCTTTAATTTTTCATCTAAGTTGAATCTTCTATCACCTCCCACCAAGAAATCCACCAAAATGATACAAATTAGCTCGAAAAACAGCCCCAACAGTTGCCTATGTCGCTGGAAAATGGCCATGGCAAGTCTCCAAACTCAAAATGTTGATTTTCTTCATTTCTCACCCAAAACACACACATTATATACCAAAATGATCATCTCCTCAAGCCCAAACATAATCTCATATCAATTTCATGTTTGTTGCTCAAAACAAACCTCAATCTACCCAAAACCGTTTGAAAATTGCTTTGTAAACTCATTTCTCTGTTCTTCAATTTCATGCATGTTTTCTCAAAATTGAATGAGGGTTTTAGTTCCCATGTAATGAGGAATAAATTCATGTGATTGTTTAGTGGAGAAATACAATGTTATTTGATGCTTATTTGAGATTTCAAATTTTTTGGAAGAGAGGTATGTGGAATTCCAAAAATCCGTCCAATTAATAGATATATAGAGAGAGAAAGGCGACCGCCATTTCACGGCTATTTCCCGGCGAAGGAGGTGGCCGACAGAGGTGGTGGAAGGCGGTGGAATAGAGAGAGAACAACGAGAAGAGAAAGAGAGAGAGAGAGAGATAGAGAGATGTGGACACCCTCATCTGATGTGGAACAAAAAAAAATTGAAAATTATATTTCACGCCTGAAAAAACCGGTCACGTCATCAAGTTACCTCCTACAGCAGGTGACAAACTATTTTTGACAAAAATGTGTAACTTACGGGGTAGTTTTAGGAAGTGATAAAATTAAAGTTCCGGATCGTAAATGTGGTATATATACGGGGTATTTTTGCCACTTTTCCCACGGATATCTTAAGATGATCAATCACACTTTCGAATCTTCCGATGAATTTCTGATTGAAAAATATGTGTCGGACTAAGTTCACCACCAACCAAATAATTTCCAAGAGAACGACTAATGATCGAAAAAGTGACATATCCCAAATTATTTAATCCACACCCTCCAAATTCCATCAAACAAACCACCACACCATTGGCTAAAATAATCCATTACAGCAAATATATACACGTTACATAATTTCCATCTAAGTCTAAAGTCAACTCACACATGAGTCCATTTCTCCATTCCAAACCATATCATCAGCACCACCATTGACGAAGCAAGCAAGCAACTCCATTAATGGCTGCAGAATACGTTGTATTCTCTGCAATTCGAATCCTCAGTGAACTCCTACTATACGACACGAAGAACACACCGGAATTACGGGGTCGAATGGAGCTGATCCAGATGAAGCTGAGGCAGCTGCAATCCATGCTAGAGATCGCAGATGCAAGGCAAGAATCCGACGAAGGGATCACCAACTGGATCGCGGAGACGAGAGAGGTCGCTTACGACATCGAGGACCTCCTCCTCGTCGCCATGAAAGATGGGAGCATGAACAGAAGAAGATATGGTGGTTATCTCTTTAAAGAAGGATCAACAAATCTGCACCATCAGATCCAGATCATTGAGGCCAAGGTGTCGGCTCTCGAATCCGACTTGCGCGTTCGGAATATAAGGCCCCGTCGGAAGGGGACCCCGAACTCCGTCTCACGGAAAGGAATCGTGATGAGAAGGAGCTATTCTCATCGACTCGAGGAGGATTTTGTAGGTCTGGATGATGACGTCGAGGACTTGGTGATGAAGTTGGTGGAAGACCAAGGTGGGGCCCGGTATCAGGCTTTGTCGATCACAGGTAGGGATGTAAAAGAATCGTGTATATATATATATATATTTTTGAATATGAGATTCGAATTCGAAAAATTCGAATAAGAATTTTTATTAGGATTCGAATAGTATTTGAATATAAAGGAGATTATGTATCATATTTGCTTCAAGTATTCACCTATATTGGAATTATATATATATATATATATATATATGCGGGTGTGTGTAATTTAATAAAAGGTAAATGTGAAGTATAGTCGTTTTTCAATTTGCAAACGATTTTTTTATCCCCTTATCAACTCGAAATTCATGATTTTTTCCAAGTGTTATCTTTTTTTTGGTAATTTTTCAAGGGAAAGACATAATATGTGAGTTTTAAAAGGATAAATAAATCGGAGGGTTAAAATAAAAAATTAAATGTAATCGTTGCAAAAACTTTCTTTTAGTAACATGTTTAGCCTTATGAATTCCACTGCCTAAGAAAAATATTTAGGTCAATATTTCAAATTGACTTTTACATTCAATCCTATGTTTGCTTATGTGAAATTTGATTTTTGTAATATTTTAATTACACTAATTATGTGCGAAAAAATCAAATGAACTTTATGTTTATTAATCAAATATGAATCACATTTGTAATTCAAATAATAAATAAATTAGTACGAATACTTGTTAAATTACTAAAACATGACTACAGTATCATGATATTCAACTCGATTTGATTCATTCACAACCCTGAATCGCAGGAATGGGCGGTATAGGCAAGACAACTCTAGCTCAACGAATCTATCATCACCCACGCGTGCGCAGACATTTCCAGGCATACGCGTGGGCTTGTGTGTCGCAACAAGGGCAAGCGGAGGACGTGCTACAGAGGATCCTTAGTAAAGTGGAGCCGGAGAAGAAGAAGCAGATCATCAAGATGAAAACTACAGAGCTCGTTGAGGAGCTTTTTCGAGTCGAGAAAATGAAGAGATGTCTGATTGTGTTGGATGATATATGGGATATGGATGTCTGGGACACAATGAAGATCATCTTCCACAACAATCATCAAAACAACATGAAGATCATAATCACGACGAGAAACAAAGAAATTGCTCGTTACATCGATATGGATGTTTCGAGCTTTCTGTATGAGCAAAGACATTTGAATCAAACAGAGAGCTGGGAATTGCTTAAGAAGAAAGTCCATCGATGTCTTAGGTTTCCAGGTACGATTTTTCAGTTGTTAGTTCCGGTTTGGATTAGATATTGTCCTAAAATTGCTTGGAATTCAAAAAAATGGTCATGTGTAGTGCAACACATGAAAAATTGGTTAATTATCAAAAAATATATATAGTGATATTTACTTTGATTTCAATTCTAACAAAATTTTTAGGTAATTTACCTGGGAAAACACTACAAGAAAAATGAGTATTTGCGATAACATTTTTTGCGACAATAAAAGTTGTCACAACAAATCTAGTTTTTGCAACAACAAATTATCACAAAAAATGTTAATGAAAACTAGCAATACGTTGTCACCAAAAGTAATGTAAAATGACTTATTTGTGATAATATTGTTGTCGCTAACACATTTGTGACAACATTGTTGTCTCAAAAAATACTATTTATGAAAAGACTTTTGTGATAATAATTTAGCGACAACATGTGTCGCAAATTGTACTTGTGACAATTATTGAGGTTTTTGCGACAACTTTTTATTGTCGCAAATACTTATTTTTCTTAAAAAAAAAAAGACATTAGATATGTTGAGCGATTCAATATACCTGACAAATTTTGACTTTCATTTTGCCAATGTGTCTCAATATCAGTAGTTAATATGGAAATAAAAAATAAAAAATTACATGTGTGTATTCTTCAACCAAAAATTGCGAAAATTAAATTGAATTTTCAAAATCTTGTTTGATTTTTTGCTCAAATCGAACTTGTAACAATCAAAAAATCAAAATTCTGATTTTAGGTTTAGGTTTGGCTTGTGACAAGGGGTGTTTTGGTACAAGGATTGTGTATTTTGGCAAAGAAATTAAAGAATCGTGTTTTGTTTTTATCTTTTCCATATTGATAACTGACGTGTCTGACACGTCAGTAAAACGAAAGCCAAAATTTGACTGATGCTTCGAGTTGCACAATATATTTAATATATACTTATAACAGTTATTCAAAAATTGGATCGAAATCTCAATTAAAATTAGCAACAATGATTTTTCTGACAATTCATCCAAGATCGGAGAAGTAAATAGAATGTCGTTCGAAATGAGCAGGTGTTTCGAATAGAAGTGTAGAAGAAGATGAGTACAGCTCAGGATTTGAGGAAGAGAATAATAATACATTGTCTCGAGTACAAAGCTTCCATTCTTGTTTTAGTGATGAAGAAGATGATGAACCCATTCATAGTTCAACTTCTGGAGATTCCATTCAAGGTATATATCCATTTTTGCAAAATATGGTTTGTAAGTTTTTTTTGTCTTCTTAATTTGTGAAAATAAATTTTCTCTTTTGCGTTCGACTTAAGCTCGATTTGAGCAAAAATCGATTATTTTTATATTTACCTGAAAAAGTAATCAGAAAATTGGTTTAGTAATTTGCAAAGTGAAAAATATGTGGATTATTCGGTACTCCCCAAGAAAAAACTGATTTAAGCTTGATTTGAGTAAGATCAACTAAAAGAATTTAGTTTGCAAGGTGAAAATTTGTGGGATTTTTCTTACAATCCAGGAAAGAAAAAGAAAAAAAAAAAACTAAGATTGCAAAGTCATATTTCTTTTTTTTTAGTAATTTTATTGGTTTTGTATGTAAGACATTTTTCGTTTTCTGACAACTAGTATTCATTTTTCGGTCTTCCATATTTTAATTTTTTCCAATTTCAGTCCATCTTTGTTGGAATTTTCAAATTACTGACATAGCCGTCATGTCATCGGTTTTGAAAATGCTGAGAAAAACGATTGAAATTGAAAATATTAAAATATACAGGACCAAAACTAAAACGAACCCTTTTGTTTATTTAAACTCTGGATCAAAGCACTGGAAAATGGTATTACTTTTTGGCAAAAAATGAGTTAGTTTTGGTCTACTCATAATCACTTGTGAATCCCAGAAGATGAGAGAAAAGAAATGGACATGGAAAAACTTGGAAGAGAAATGGTGGCACAGTGTGGAGGATTGCCATTAGCAATAATAGTGCTTGGAGGGCTACTAATGACTAAGTCCACACTAAGTGAATGGAGAACAGTTCATCAAAACTTCAGTTCATATTTAAGGAATGGGAGAAGCTATGGAGACAATGGAAGAATCCATGAAGTCTTGGCTCTAAGTTACAATGATCTTCCTTATCAACTCAAGCCATGTTTTCTACACTTAGCCAATTTCCCAGAGGATTCGAAGATCCCTACTCGAAAACTCTACCAATTGTGGGCTTCAGAGGGCTTCATCTCTCAAGAATGTATGGAGGACGAGTCGTCTGTCATGGAGATTGCGCAACGTTTCCTGGCAGAGCTCGTGCAGAGGTGCATGGTTCAAGTGCGTGTTGATGAATCAAACGGGAGGTTCAAGTCTTGTCGTCTCCATGATCTTACGAGAGAGTTGTGTCTTGTCAAGATCAAGGAGGAGAATTTCATGAGACGGATCCCTGTTACCTATGAAATGATGTCTTCGCCATTGTTGAAGACGCGTAGGCTTTCTATTGCGGTGGACTCTGACTTCGACACGTATTTCCCTCCCAAGAAGGACAAGTTTGAGCATGTTAGATCAGCATTGTTTTTCTCTAGGCTTAGTGAGAGGAGAAATTTGAATGTTGCTTTGGAGTTTGTTTGCAATGAGATGAAGCTTATTCGGGTTTTGGACCTTGAAAGATTTGAGTTTGGAGAGAAGCTTTGCAAGGGTATTGGCAACTTGGTTTCTCTTAAGTATATGAGCTTGAGAGGCTCTCAAGTGTACAAGTTGCCATCATCCATTGGCAATTTGAAGTGTCTTCAAACACTTGATCTTAGAGTGCCTTTTGTTGTGTGTTTAACCATTCCAAATGTGCTATTGAAGCTCACTAGTTTGAAGCATTTGTATCTCCCTCCAAGTCACAAGACTAGCAATGGCAAGTTGCAACTACATACTTTAGCCAAGCTCGAGATCATCAAGAATTTCGACACAAGAGTTTCCGACTATAGAGATATGACTAAGCTAACAAATCTTCACAAAGTCGGGGCCACTTTGAGCTTGGAAATGGTGAATCTTGAAGCAATGATCAATTGCTTCCAGGCCAAGCATAAGCTTATGAAGGACTCATCTTTTCGCCTCCGTTATGACTTTCAATCAGACAGGGACTTCTCTGTTTTAAGGCAACTCGTGGGGCTTGTCCATGTACATAAGCTCGATTTGATTGGTTCCATAAACAAACTACCTATGCATTGCAACTTTTCTCCAACCCTAAGAAAGTTAACTCTGAGGATGAGTAGACTCAAGGAAGACCCTATGCCTACTCTTGAGAAACTCCCTCGTCTCCACACGTTGATTCTACGTAAAAATGCATTCGAAGGGAACGCGATTTGTTGTTCTTCGCGGGGTTTTCCTTGTCTAGCTATTCTTGAACTTCAGGGGCTCACTAGCTTGGAGTATTGGAGAATCGACGAAGGGGCCATGCCGGTCCTATATTCTCTCAAGATCGATGAATGTGCTAACTTGAGGATGGTTCCGGAAGGGATCAAGTTCATTGCTTCGTTGAGGGAGTTGGTGATCGTGAACATGCCCGACGCGTTCAAGATGGATGTTGGCAAAGTCGAGCATGTTGCATCGATCACCATTGCGGAGACGAGCAATTCTTATATGAAGAAGCTCGAGACTCAGTATTCAGGTTCGAGTCCCCCACCTCAAATTAAAAACTTTGTTACTATAAATGTGTTTTGCATTCTTCTATATCTCACCCTAGTTTCTTTTCTTGGGCAGGTAACTCCGTTTCTGGACTTTTTCAAACTATTTCTCCATCACTAGTTCCCAAGGATTGGCAAAACTCATGAAAATGAATCTCTTGTTATTGTTATTACCTTTACAATTACAAGAGATGATTGATTATGGTAGAATCTTTTCCTTGTATATATATTTTCTTCATATGCTTGTGTGTTAGTCACTTTCAAAATTTTGATAGTTTGAGTTTGACTTGTTATCAAGACAATCAATCCTATATGTATATGTGCTTAATAAATATAAATTAGGAGTCAATTTCAAAGAAAGATCCAATTTATGTATCAGTTTTGAATTTTTTCTCTCAGTTTAACATATTTTTGTCACAAAGACAAATTCTCAATTTAATTAGATTGAGTTCTCAATTTAAGACAAATTCTTTTTTTTTTTTTTTCATTTTTTCCTTTTTCTTTTATATTTATAAACTTATTTCTATTTCAATAGGTATTTATAAACAAGTTGGATGAAGATTGTTCAAAAATTACACTAGCTTGTCTTAATTTATCTAAAATATAACTACGCATTGACATATAAATAAATCCATAAATGTAAAAGAAAAGAAAAATGAAAATTTTGAAAGAAAATGGATATTTATCTTGAATTGAGAAAACATTCTAATTTGAAGCCTTCAATTGAAAAACAAAGCCAAAAAGGGGCCCTTAATGAGAAATTTCAAAAATTTGAAAATGGAATTGAGTACTAGCATGTAAATTGTTTGTGAGTGACACCTGTGTGTTCGGGCACAGGTACCTCCAATTTAACCATCATATGGTGTTATATATATACTCTACAAGTTCTTCAGATATCACATGTATAACACCAAGAAACATAACACATGTAGAATATATATATAACACATGAAGAGTATGTATATAATATCTAGATCCATATCCCTGTATGCCCCAAGGTTATATAAGATTTTGTCATTGTTTTGTTATAAATTGTCTAAAATTATAATTTTTCATACAATCGATTTAGTAGTACATTTTAAAAGCCTTCTCATGATATATTATATGCATATACATACATACAGATATATGCATATAATATAAAAGAAAAAAACCTATCCACAATTTCACACATTTTCATCATTAATATCAATTATAAGAGAATGCATAAAAGATTGTTATTGGAAATTATAGAGAAAGCCCAGAAAGAGTATGGAATCATATACAATATGTAAAAAACAGTGTAATGTAATCTCTCTTTATTCAATGGAACAACACACTATGATAACTTAGGTTTACCATCTTGGTAATCTTTCTTGCTGCTTATTCTTGATACCATATGCTCAGA
Source organism: Scutellaria baicalensis (assembly GCA_005771605.1). Lineage (NCBI taxonomy): Eukaryota > Viridiplantae > Streptophyta > Magnoliopsida > Lamiales > Lamiaceae > Scutellaria > Scutellaria baicalensis. Next base: position 228,719 of record CM016729.1, read on the forward strand.
AACCTGCCAAAAAAGAAATGTGTATTAGTAGCAGCACATATTATCTTTTGTTTTCTCATCGAAGACGAAGTAGTAAGATATGGGGTCAAAAACATTTTATCATCCGAAATATTCAGTGATTTGGCACTTGATCATGTGGATTTCAAATCCTTTTAACCTTATTGTTATGTGGTTCTGGTAACTTTTTCGACCTAAATACATCATCTCCGCCTAAGTTCAACAACCTAAATGATGATTTTACCCTTAAAAATGTGGTGTGAGGCGAAATCATGTATTATGCGGTAAAGTGAAAAGTCTTACTTTTTAGATGAAGTGAAAGGATTTAATGAAGTGCTAAGTCACTGATAGTTCGGATGACAAGATAGCATTCTTTTACCCGAAAATGTGTTTGTAAAGAGATGCAAGAAAACAATTGATATGATAGTAATCAGAAATTCTAGCAAGATTTCAGCGTAAACAGGACTTTTAACAAGTTAGTCCACGAAATACGTTTGCAAAACTATTTAGTTGCAAATATATTGTCTGATTAAGAGCAAAAATGCTAGCAATAGGTAAAGTTGATGTTATACTGTAACAACGAGTATTCTGATAAAGAACAAAAGAACTTAGGTTGTGTTTGGATTGAGAGATTTGAAATACAAGATTTCAAATGACTTTACTTCAAATCCTAGAGAGGATTCAAAATCCACGAATTCATTCAAATAAAAGTGACTGATTTCTAATTCATCTCAATCCAAACACCACAAATGAATTTTACCCATGAATTCAAATCTATCCCCAAATCCCTCCATCCAAACTCAACCTTATAGATACAAAAAACTCTCTTCGAAGCAATGGTCGTTTCAAAATAGGATTTATCAGTGTATAAACGAGATAGAGCACTGACCTGCTCCGTGTACGGCAGATACTTCCCGTCAAACGTCACAACAGCACGATCCTTTCCATCTATGCCTTTGACTTTGTCGACCGAGCAATAGAAGTCAATTGCTGACATACTAATCATGAAAAACGGAGTAACGAATGAATTGAGTGTGATAGATAATTTTAAGAAAAACATCACATTTGATAAGCTATCCATATGCTGCAACATGTACATGATCTTTTATACAATAAAACCAACTCCAGCTTTGCTCACATAAGCTGATAAAACACCAAAATCGACTAAGCAAGACACGGGATGGATCTAAAGACCATACAACAAAAATCAGGAATTCAGGATTATGTATGTAATCCACCATTCAAATCATCAGCTTGATGAAAGGATTGAAATTGAATAAGCAAGCAGAGAAAATGTTTCAAATTAGGGTTCTTGGTACCAAAATTGGGGACAAGAAAACTTACATGCCATCGCCAAATTCTTCATTGATGATCTCTTTGATGCTCTCCCCAAAATGCATAACAGCCTCGTTCAATCTGCAAATCGAAATCACAACCATAACCATAGGAATCAAACTTGAATCCACTAATTTACTCAATTTACACAACCAGAAAAGAGGATCACAACAAAACCCAAATGCAAAAGGGGGGAAATCGAAAGATTAAAGAGGGACCTGTAAACAGTGGGATCCTGAATCAAATTAGGGTCATAAGAACGGAGGGGCGGTTGCATCATTTCCTGGAGGAGCTCGTCGGTCAGGCCGGGCAGGGCTGCCCGGAGCAGAGGGGCGGTGGTCGGCTTGAGCTGAGCTTGGCGCCGAAGGAGCTGAGCCACGTAGACGTTGGTCAAGCCGGTCTCCTCGGCAATCTGGTTGAAGGTCTTGCCGGATTTCCGCTTGATGGCTTGGAGCTCAGCCGTGGCCCTGGCTTTCACGGTGAATGGGGTTTCCATGGCGGTTTGGTGTTCAAACTTGGAACTTTCTAGATAATTTATAATTTGCCTCTTCAGCTCATCATAATCAACTACTTAATAGTAATTCTGCAACTTTAAGTGTGTAAGGTGTACATAGTCAGTTTGGTAGCCGAATCGAATCGAATTGAAATAACTAAATCGAAATTCGAAATCGATTTTTTTTATGAATCGAATTGAACTGAATACATTATTATAACTTAACCTTCTCATTTGTATTAGAGGGAGATTTTATATGATCTCAATCAAGTTGGATGTAAATCAAAAAATATATTTGACTGGTAGATATATTGTAAGATTCGATAAATTGAAAAAAAAAAATACTCAAGTTATAGACGTTTTTGAACATGTATGATCGTAGAACTTCCCTCCATACTCTTACCAACTTGATTATACTCCTAAAAACTCTTGAATGCATATTTAGACGATCAGAAATATATTTGAGTGGTAAACATATGCGAGAGTCGGGTGGAAGTAAGCAGAGGAAAATGCTATAATAATTCATAATTGACATTGACAATATATTTTCATGAAAATCTATCTCACACAAAATTTGAACCCGAGATGTCGGAGAATTTTCCCGAACATCACTATATGTCTTACCAACTCGATCTTACTCTGAAGCTGTCATATGCATATTTTAAATATTGAATAGTGAAGCGAGGAATTGCTTGTTATTAGCAATGTGGGATTTGAATTGTAATGATATTAGTTAAGGAATTAGGTTAATCAATTTCAAAAAATCCAATGATTGTGAAGTATTTTGTTAATTATATAGTAGGAATTTCAAAGTGCCAAAATTGTTATCTTCAAATTAACTAACTGTAAATTTGAAACATAATTTTAATAATTAAGTTTTCTGAGTTATTTATTTTTAACTTTGAATTTAGATGGAAAAGTTAGGAAATACAAATGAACTTTCTCATAAAAAAAAAAGTTAATTATCTTTTTATCCATTATTTTTTTGGTTCAGGCAATTTTACTCATTATCTTCTCAGACTAGCGATTTTATCATTTATCTTTTAAAAAGTCTGAAATTGACTCAAATTCAACCGAAACAGCCATATCGAGCTTAATTCCCATGTGATTAGCACGTGACAGCCCATAAGGATAAAAAACTCAAAAACTTAATGGATAAATTGCCAAAACAAATAAGTTAATGGGTAAAATTGTCAAAACATATAAGTTACTGTGCAAAAATAGTGACAAAACTAGGTGCATGTGCTCAGGTGTGAATTTAGCCCGATTCAGCAGTTTGGGTTGAATTTGAGTCAAATTTCCAAATTTTCAGAAGATAAAGGGTAAACACCAGCCCGAAAAGATAATGGGTAAAATTGTCAGAACAAAAAAAAAAATTAATGGGTAAAAAAAACTAATTAACTCTGAAAAAATTGTAGTTAAGAGATTACACATATAAAATAATTAATAGTTAAAAATTAAAAAAATAAAAAATTTGGTATAATTTATGAAATTATGATTTTACAATCCATCTTAAAATTTTATTTTTATGATATTGTATGTATGCCATACAAAAATAACGAGTAGATATGAAAATATTGGAAACACTAAAATTCAATATGTAGTACAATATATGATTGCAATAACATCAATAAGGTGATGTCTTTTAACAAGTGAGAAATAAAAGTTAATTGTATAGCCAACTACTTAGTAGCTATAGAAAATGCTAAAATGCTTACGGTTGGTAGCTTTTAAAATGTCCACCGTTGACACGTAATGATTTCATCACTTCATTATATGGAAATTAAAATAAAATAAGTCATATGTTTGATGTCAGACAGGTCGGCGGTGAACACATATGATAGTGGGTAGAATAACAGTACTGAATATTTATAGTATATCATTTTAGTAGAAAATGTTAAATAGTGGGTTCTTATTTTTAAAAATATTGTAATACAATAATGGTTAAAATACAACACAAATATGATAATTTAGGGAGCAAACATGATAAATATTAAAAAAAAAAAGTATCATATGTCATCCTGAAGAATTATCCATGTCAGCACAGCTCCAACTCCAGCTCATCAACTCCAGCTCAGCAACTTCAAATATCAGTCATGCAAGCTTGATTAGTATCTTCTAGAAACAATGTAACTAGATTCAGTTAGTTAGTTAGCTAATGATTGTATGCTAATCACATCTATAAATACTCTTTTTGTAATCGTATATAATGACGATGAATAATATGATTTTCTTTGCTTCTTCATTACTCTATCTGCTATACACAAAACCCTAATTAGAATACATGCATGAGTGTTAATGCATGTGTATAATCGATCTTTACATGGTATCAGTTGGTTAATTAAATCCTGGTGTTCTTCATTTCAATGGCTTCGCGCTCTGTTCCTCTCTCGGATTCATGGCCGGCGCTCACCTCTACAGTGCCGATTTCTACATTGCCACCGAACTCTGCTCCTTCTTCTTCTTAGAATCGCGATTCAGATGTCTTTACACTGAGTAACTCAGACTTTCCTGGTATGTGCCTTGTCTCTGCTAAATTGGATGGGAATAATTTTCTGACATGGAGTCGATCCATTCAAATTGCACTACTTGCTAAGAATAAGCTTGGTTTTATAAATGACAATCTTCCCAAACCTTCAGACTCTGCTTTAATTGATCAATGGGAACTTGTTGATGGTATGGTGAGATCGTGGATTTTGAATTCTTTGTTTAAAGAAATTGCAGATGCCTTCATTTATGCTAATTCTGCATTTGATCTTTGGAATACTTTAATTCGTCGATTTGGTAAGTGTAATGGTCCCTTACTTTACCAATTAAGAAGAGACATTAGTAGTTCTTCTCAAGGTAATTCTTCTTTGGCTGTTTACTATACAAATCTGAGCAAATTATGGGATGAGTTTACTTTGATGATGCCTAAACCTATCTGCACATGTACTGCTTCTAAAGATTAGGGAGGATTTTGACATGCATTGTCAATTACTTCAGTTTCTTATGGGACTTAATTACTCTTATGATCATATTCGTAGTCAGATTCTCATAATGGATCCCTTACCTAATGTTGACAAGACCTATTCCATGGTTCTTCGGGTTGAGAAACAAAGGAAAGTTCAGTCCTTATACCCTGATAATTTTAATTCTTCAGCCTTACTTTCCCATACTTCTAGATTTCCTGGCAGGGGTACTTCTCCTTCCTCAGGCAGAGGAGGTTCTTTTGCTGGTAGGGGAAGAGGAGGTTTTCAGAAGAGGTTTTTAACCAAAGAAGAGAAAGTCAAACTCATATGTGATCATTGTGGTGCTCCAGGTCACTCTATTACTGATTGTTTTAAGTTGAAAGGCTACCCTGAGTGGTATTCTAAGACCAGGGATTCTACTACCACTCAGCTCTCTAAGTCATCAGCTAACTTAGTTGATGCTACTACATCTGATTCTACATCAATTACTAATCTCATACAGCAAGAAGTATCAAGATTCTTTACTGCCAAGCCTCCTTCTTCAAAACCTGAATCAACCTCTAATTCAGCTCCTTCTTTTGCTCATATGGTGGACTCAGTAGACTCACACTTTGCCTTCACCGTACCTAAACCACTTGTGCATGGTACTTGGATCATTGATACTGGTGCAACAATGCATATGTGTTGTGATGCAACTCTTATGACTTGCATTAAAGTTTTGGCTTCTTCTATCAAGGTGTGTCTTCCTGATGGTTCCATCAAGATGGTGTCTCATTCTGGTCAAGTAGTGATTTCTAATTCCTTGGTATTAGAGGAGGTATTTCTGATTCCTTCTTTTCAATATAACCTCTTATCTATCTCACAATTGGCATCAACCATTCCTTTGAAAGCTACTTTTCACCATACACATTGTGAACTCATTGATTCTAACACTGAAGTGGTTCTTGCTACTGGTATTCTTTCAGGAAAACTTTACATTTTACAGCCTCAATCTTGCTCCTCATTTTATAACCTCTCATTGGTTAGCTCTCATTCACAGGACTTATTTGAGCAATGGCATAAAAAGATTGGCCATGCTGCTCCTACCTACTCTCAGTCACCTTGAATTTCTGAAACACATTTGTCCTTCATCACCATCTTCTTATAACTGTGATGTATGCCATACTTCTATGCAGACTAGAGTTCCTTTTCCTACTTGGAGTTATTACATGTGGACATATGGGGACCATATTCCAAGCCTAGTGTCACTAACACCCCATACTTCTTAACCATTGTGGATAACTTTACTAGAGCTACTTGGATATGTTTGCTCTCTCAGAAAGGCAGGCCATTTCTTCTCTGAAGATTTTTATCAAGATGATTACTACAAAGTTGGATCTTCCTGTTAAGAGTATTAAAACAGATAATGGCTCTGAATTCCTTAGTAATGCTTGTAAGGCATTTCTCTCTGAACATAGTATTTCTTATCAGCTTACCTGTGTTTATACTCATCAACAAAATTGAGTGGTAAAGAGAAAACACAGGCATCTCTTGGAGGTTGCTAGGGCTCTTATGTCAGAATCTTGAGTTCCAAGTTATCTTTGGCCATATTTTATTCTCACAGCTGTCTACATCATCAATCGATTACCTACAACATTATTACATTGGAGTTCTCTCTATCGAATGTTGTTTGGTGAGTATCCTTCATATGGTTTCTTGAATCCTTTTGGATGCTTGGCCTATATGACAAATGTGTCACCTCATAAAGACAAATTTGCTGATAGAGCACACAAGTGTGTTATGATTGGTTATCTCTCTGATCACAAAGGTTATAGGTTATTCAACCTTGATACTCATCAAATCTCAGTTTCAAGAGATGTGGTTTTTCTTGAATCAGTCTATCCCTACACTCAACATACAGAGCCTCATTCAGAGTGTATCCTTCCTATTTCAATCCCAGAGATTGATCAGGTTTCAGATGAACTTCCAGCTGTCATATCTCCTGCATCTTCTTCTGCCTCTAATCAACCTCCTACTCTGATTAGAAGGAGTTCCAGAATTCATGCTCCTCCACACTATCTCAATGATTTTGTTGTTAATAACACATCTGTTCATGCTCTTTTAGTTCACATTACAGAACCAAAATCTTATGCTCAGGCTAAAAAGGATCCTCAATGGGTAGCAGCAATGGACAGAGAGCTTCAAGCACTAGAGGAGAATCACACTTGGGAATTGACATCTCTGCCTCTTAACAAAAAACCAATTGGCTGCAAATGGGTATACAAAGTTAAATTGAAGGCAAATGGTACTATTGAAAGGTTGAAAGCAAGATTGGTAGCTAAAGGTTATGATCAAATTGAAGGAGATGACTACTTTGATAGCTTTGCTCCTGTTGCAAAGCTGGTAACAGTGAGAATGATCATTGCCTTAGCCACAGTCAGAAACTGGCCTCTTACTCAGATTGACATTAACAATGCTTTCCTTCATGGATATCTAGATGATGAGATCTATATGGACATGCCACCTGATTACAACAAAGATGTTCCTGGCCAGGTATGTAAACTCACCAAAAGCCTTTATGGACTTAAGCAGGCATCAAGACAATGGAACAATGAATTTTATCTTAAACTTCAACTCTTTGGTTTTGTTCAGTCACAGCATAATCACTGCCTATTTACACTCAAAAAGGATAAGGATTTCTTGGCTCTTCTTGTTTATGTTGATGATGTTCTTATCACTGGTACTTCTTTACATCTAATTCAACAGCTAAAGGCTTTTCTTCATAAGGAATTCACTATCAAAGATTTAGGTGAGGCTGCATTCTTTCTTGGAATGGAGATTAAGAGGACTTTTTCAGGTACTTATCTAAATCAACAGAAGTACATTTTAGATATTCTTAATGATTCTGGAATAGGGAATTGCAAGGCTACTTCCACACCATTACCACAGGGTTTGAAATTAGCTTTGAATGACAGTGCACCTCTAGAACATGCTGATCAATATAGAAGGCTCATTGGTAAACTTTTATATCTTAATCTTACACGGCCTGACATCACTTATGCAGTTCAACAATTGAGCCAATATCTTCATTCTCCTACTATTAGTCACTGGTCTTCTGCCATTCATTTACTGAAGTATCTAAAGGGTACTATTTCTTATAGTTTATTCTATCCTTCTTCTGATTCTATTTCTCTGAAAGCATATTGTGATGCTGATTGGGGTACTTGCTCAGATACAAGAAAATCCTTGACTGAGTATTGTGTTTTTCTTGGAGGATGCTTAATATCTTGGAAAACAAAGAAACAATTTACAGTTTCAAGAAGCTCAGCTGAAGCTGAGTACCGAGCCTTAGCAAGCACTACATGTGAGTTGATTTGGATCAATTATATTGCCTCTGGTCTTGGTCTTTTAATTCCTACTCCAATACCTTTATTTTGTGATAATAAATCAGCAATTCATATCACTCAAAACCCAGTATTTCATGAGAGAACAAAACACTTGGACATTGATTGTCATATAGTGAGATCACAATACAAGACAGGTTTTCTTAATCTACAACACATATCATCTAAAATGCAATTGGCAGATGTCTTCACCAAGTCTCTTGGTACCAGCCAGTTTATCTCCCTTTCTTCCAAGCTTGGGATGATCAAGCTTGAGGGGGATGAAGAATTATCCATGTCAGCACAGCTCCAGCTCCAGCAGCAACTTCAAATATCAGCCATGCAAGCTTGATTAGTATCTTCTAGAAACAATGTAACTAGATTCAGTTAGTTAGTTAGCTAATAATTGTATGCTAATCACATCTATAAATAATCTTCTTGTAATCGTACATAATGACGATGAATAATATGATTTTCTTTGCTTCTTCATTACTATGTCTGCTATACACAAAACCCTAATTAGAATACATGCATGAGTGTTATTGCATGTGTATAATCGATCTTTACACATCCCAATACAAGATCAATATTAAGATCACTGAATTATATGAAATAAATAAAATACCTATTGATTTCTTTCTTCTTTTTTTTTTTTTTGGGAATGTAGTAAAATTGCTTGACAAAAACAAAAAATAATAAATTAAAAAATTCCACAACTTTGAAGACAAAATCATTATTTTTTTAATGTCAAAGTGACGTGTTTGACCCAAACTGCTACCTGTTTGATCTTTCCACAAACAAGCACTACCTTATCCTCTCAAAAAAGATAAAATATAAAATAATACTAACCACTTATTTTTATTATAGATCAAGAGATATAAAAGTTCAATAAATTTACTTTTAAGCTCCGGTTGGATAGAGTGATTTGAAATTTAGAATTTGTTTAAATACTCTCAAGTTGGAATGGATTTGAAATCCACCAAAATGACTCCAAAATTAGCTCAAAATGAAAACCATGAATTTCAAATCCATATCCATCCAAACACCATCGGTGGATTTGCTACCATGAATTTCAAACTCCTCTTCAAATTCACATATTCAAATGCACCCTTAGATAATATCAATATTTCACCATCAATTTCCAAATTACTATGAGGTAAATAATATAAACAACAACAAAAATTGTGCTATAATAGATGTGTGAATAAATTTCAAAAAAAAAAATTAAATAGGTAATTTCAAAATTAAGAAAGTTTTTAAAGAAATCGAAATTCAAGGAAATCCTTTAAAAAAGAGGTGGTTAATTAGTTACTACGATGCTTAAATGGAAATAAGACTTAACCTCAACAATGAAAATAGCTTCTTTTTTTTAAAATCAGATTTAGTAACTAATAAGTATCCGTGTTAGATAGTTAATCAATCAAAATAAAAATTTGGCTCAAACACCGTCTCAACAGATTATTCACAATGAAATTGTTTAAATAAGATTTCGTTACATAAATCATAATACATGAGACAGTTGCATAAGAATTCATTGTTCACCTAACATGTGGCTCATATTAATATTTCCAAGATGCTTCCTAGAAATTGAAGTGAAGCATACATCCAAAGCTTCCAAAAGAGCTACAAATAGTTCAAAGAGCACACTATCAATAATCCATCTCATCAAAATGGAGATTGTGAAGGTTGTAGGGTTTTGGGTTAGCCTATTTACTCATAGGGTGAGGTGGGCTTTGAAGCTAAAGGGGATTGAATATGAATATTTAGAAGAAGATATCTTCAATAAGAGCCCTTTGCTCAATGATCTAAACCCTATTTATGGAAAAGTCCCTATTCTTGTTCACAATGGAATTCCATTGCAAGAATCTCCCATCATTCTTGAATACATTGATCAAATATGGAGCAATGATCCCTTGATGCCACAAGATCCTTACCAAAGAGCCCAAGTGAGATTTTGGGCTAAATTCGCAGATGAAAAGGTATCATAATCGTCGCTTAAAAGTTTAAGTTGTTATATATGTTTATTTTGTGGAATAGGGTTATCATGTTTGATAACAAATGAGATAAAATATGGGAGAAGGATGATAACAAGTAATATTCCTAATTTATTTTGATGATTAGAATGAGATGTATGTTAATGCAACTTTTACTTTGGATGATAAAAAAGATGATACAATTCAAATTACTATAGTATCCTTGGAAAACAAGTTTTGAAAACTTAACATGGAGTTTGAAAATTTGACACTAGTTTCTAATTAACCAATGGTTAGTTATAACTATTTTTCTTATACATAGTAGTTTTGCAAATATCATATATATATATATGTATTTATACAGAAAATTTCAAATTTGATCATTTAACTAAAGATCTGACTACTTTAGTTTGTTTTCTTTTTTTCTTAAAACAAAAATTGCTAACGTGGCATTTGAAATACCGCATTTTAAATCTTTTTTTTTTTCTCTTAGGTTCTTGAAACAACATGGCTTGCTCTTTGTTTAGAGGGTGAGGATCAAGAAAGAGCAGTAAAACTAGCCATTGAAAACCTAGAAAAAGTTGAAGAAATGTTGAAAGGTAAAAGCTATTTTGGAGGGGATAAAATTGGGTATTTGGATCTTGTTATGGGATTTATTGCCTACATATTACCTGTTTTTGAGGAAGTTGCCAAGGTTAAAATTCTTGAACCCATGAATTTTCCAAACTTGGCTACCTGGAGCAGTAAATTTTTGAGTCATCCTATGATCATGGCTGAATATTTACCCCCCAAGACTCAGATCTTCACTTTTTACAAATGGCGTCGTGAAAATTTAATCTCGATTTATGCCTCTTATGGGAAGAGGATTTGGAGTTACGTCACTGACTAGAGTTCGATTTTTGAATTTGTGAAAATAGATTTGATTGTAAAATTATGCTTGTGTAATTTTCTTGTGTGAATGTGTAGATTAAATAATTTATTAGCTTGTTTAAATACTTTTTAATTCTTATATTAATTTTTAGTGGATCATTTTTTTTTTCAAAAAGTACATAGGAAGTTGAAGTGTGGTTATTCAGAATACGTTTAAAATAACGACATATATATATTAGAGATTAGGCAAAAACTTGTGTACCCCGGGGGTACGGATCTTAGATCCGTGCCCCCAGATCGGACCCGGCGCGTGGGCAGCCTCCACGCGCGCCCACGCGCCGCCACGCGCACCCATAGCTAATCTGGTGTGCGCCCACACACACCTGATTACCTAGTTGATGATTCAGTGATGGGTATTACATGTATACCCTATAGGTATTACACATATACCCTATAGGTATTACAGAAATATCTTTATGGTATTACACTGATACCTTAATGGTATTACAGAAATGTCTTTATGGTATTACACTGATACCTTAATGGTATTACAGAAATGTCTTTTATGGTATTACACTGATACCTTAATGGTATTACAGAAATGTCTTTATGGTATTACATTGATACCTTAATGGTATTACAGAAATGTCTTTTATGGTATTACACTGATACCTTAATGGTATTACAGAAATGTCTTTATGGTATTACACTAATACCTTAATGGTATTACAAAAATTGACTAAGGTATCATATACTTATTTTCCAAAGTTGATAAAAAACAGTGAATATCTTAAAGGTATTACACGAATACCTTAATAGTATTACACAAATGTCTTTATGGTATTACACTGATACCTTAATCTGTAAATAATCTAGCAGATTGTGATTTATTTACAATACCAATAGAACTAATATACAATACCAATAGAGGAAACTTACAACACCCACAATCACAACACAATAGTTATACATTAAAATCTTTTTTTTTTTTGAATACAGAGTAACATTTGTAATTATTCTATGCTGTGTCATTAGGCACAACAAGATAGGCAGGAGAATGTTGTGCTTAGGGCAGAAAATGAGAGCTTAAAGACAGAAAATTATCGACTTCAAGCCACTTTGAGGAACATAGTTTGCCCTAATTGTGGAGGTCCAGCAATGCTGGGAGAGATGGGGTATGATGAGCAGCAGCTTCGAATCGAAAATGCTCGTCTCAAGGAGAGGTATGTACTCCAATTTTTCAAATTATATTTCACGCAATACACTGGGCGGCCGATGCAATCAATAGGGCCTAGCTCGGATCATCTCCTGCAGGCGCATTCATTAGAGTTGGATATGAGTGTATATCCAAGAAAAGTACGAGGAGGAGGAGGAGGAGAGGAGGGAAGAAGAAGAAAGAAGAAGAAGAAGAAGAAGGAAGGGATCTCCACTGCAAAATCAGAGTAGGAGGAGGAGGAAGGAAAGAAGAAGAAGAAGAAGAAGAAGAAGAAGAAGAAGAAGAAGAAGAAGAAGGAAGAGGATCGAAGAAGAAGAAGAAGAAGAAGAAGAAGAAGAGGAGGAGGAGGAGGGGAGGAGGAGGAAGATCTTATATTTGTGGTAAAAAGTACTTTTGTTATATTCAATGTTAGAAAAGTAAATTTCTTAAAAAAATTTGTGTAATTTCGGCTGGGCTCTCTATATATATATATATATATATATATATATATATATATATATTACAGATTAAAAGTCATATTAATGGAGTAACAAGTCTATCTCTTATGTGAAAGAGACAAATACAGTATACAGGTGACATCTTTTTTGTAGGATGGAGGAAGTATTATACGAACTAATATCTTTAAAATCCAAATGATAGAAATCATCATAAATTTATTTAAGATATTAAAAAACCTCATGTATCACATGAATCTTCCACCAATATAAATATATCAAAAAGATCATTATCCTTTTCTTGCAAAAACATCTTGCAATAACTCTACTTTGGCACATAACAAAGTTAAAAGCTTGCAAAAGAAGAAAAATTCAAACCAATTTATATGCTTCAAGATTCAAATCATTCAAATTTATATTATTATTACAACTACAAAAAGAAGAAGTCTCAAAAGTGTAATTTCCTAAGATATTACATAAACCATTGAAAGTTTTAAGCAGAATCCATGACAAACAAAGTTGTAACAGATCACAGCATGCAAGAATTCGAGGTGGTTTCGACTCAGAAGTCGCGGATTCGTTCGTGAAAAACTTACTGCAAGAATTCTCGTGGATCGGTGACGAAGCCGGTCAATGCAGAGGCTGCAGCTGTGTATGGAGAAGCTAGATAAATCTCCCCTTCTTTGTGGCCCATACGACCCGGGAAATTCCTATTTGTCGTTGAAACGCAGACCTGCATTTAACGGATAACACATTGTTCAACAATATGTAGCTTAGAACCCAGAGAAACGACAATGTTAATATGTCGTTTTGACTGATGAAAAGGATTCACCTTGGAGCCGAATAGGTTCAAATAAAATGAAAACAAATTCAAGATCCACAAATATCCAGTTGCACTTTATTTCAAAATGAACTTGTTCTTTATGTGTCTGGTAATTTGGTTAATATCGAAAACCAACCTGAATTTGATTTCTATTTTTTTTTCGATTTCCAACCTAAACTTTTTCTTCTTCTGATTGCAACCCAAAGTTCACAATCTTTTTTACTGCAACCTAGAGGCATTCTCCAATCCCTTTTTCGATCAAAATCAAATTTGATATGTCCCTAACTTTCCAACCAAAATACATGAAATATACGTCAAAACACTCAATTTTTCAAACCAAAGGAAAGCTTCCCTAGATCAATTTTTTAATGTCCTCTTAGATTCAATCACAATTTGAGCAAACAAAGCTGAAAAAATTGTCTTGAAACAACCTTACATTGCAATTTGAAAAAATTGCGACTTTAGGATGCAAATGAAAAAAGAAACAAGTTTAAGTTGCAAATTGAAGAAAGACCGGAGTTCATGTTGGTCTTTTATATTAACCTCTACTATTTATTATACTTGCACAAGTACTTCTGTCACTTTCCTCATTAAAACCAAACAAACAATCTTGAGATCGCACTACTAGCATATGAATGTAAAGGAACACGACAGCATTTTGTCCGTATCAAAAACAGTAAGAAGACTTGCCTGAGGTTCGTTCATGCGTGCGTAAGTGTCTCTCGGTCCTCCCAAACAAGCACCGCAACTTGGACTTGCAGGTGTATCACAGCCAGCTTCCTCAAATATTTGTGAACAAGTTCTCCCACCAGATCCCGGGACGGGAAGGCTATATATGTCCATCCACACCTGAGAATATGAAACAAATTTAAGTCATACCAAAGTTTCGGGATTCACACCTTTGATTTATCAAATATGAGGTGATTAGCTTAGCAACACAACACGCATACCTTCTGAGTTGCCGGAACAAGGAATGTCGGGACTTTGACCTTTTTGCCCTGCAATAAGCAACTACACATAAGTTCAAGAAATGCTATCATCTCGAGATAACAAATTTGTCCCTTTAGCTTTTGATAGACTAATTAGATAAGACACAACTAGTTTTTTTTCCCCAACAAACTTTTGTTGCTCTTGTACTAGAATATGTATAAAGGATTTCTATGAGGTAAATAAAACGAGAATACATATGGTTAGGCACTTGACGGACGCCTAGGACCTAGTCGCCCCCTAGGCGATTCCTAAGTGCTGAATATTAATTAACATGGCTTCTCATTAGTTTAGCTATTTTACTTAATTTTTTAATCTTTAAAAAATATTTTGAATTCTTATTGATTTGTTTTTGAGATTATGTTGGAGGACAAATAAAAATAATAATATCTCATTCGAATTATATTTGTATACACGATTAAACTTTATTTTTTATTTTTTTGTATTTATCTACTCATTGACTTTCTATCTTTATCCAGACAATAATTATTCGGTAAAAACATATAATACAATAAGAACAGTGTTTTGCTAAGAAGTCAGAGAGAGGGAAAATATTTTATCTGGCAACTAAGATCCTGAATGTTGTTGGTTGTAGGCAAGAGCATGCTAATTAGATTCCAGTAGCCAATGAAGGTTTAGAAAACAGAACATTTTTCCAAAAACACGATATTAAAAAATCGATAATATGGAAGCTCAAACTACTTACCGCAGCAAGAAATAGTTTAGCAACAGCCATGAAATCCTCGGTTTTGCCACCAGTACAAGATCCAATATATACTCTGTCAATTTTCACATCTTTGCATTCTCTGGCTAAAGCGCGGTTATCTGGAGAATGCGGCTGAAGACACACAAGTAATGAGTTATTTAGAGAGATAACAACAATTATTAATAAGATAACACTAAAAGAGAAGGTGCATTGACCATATCAGAACTGCAAAATGCATACACTTAAAGCCTCTCTGATTTCGAGCAGATTTTCTTGAAGGAATTGCAATTTGTTAAAAAACGAAATATTGTCTCGTGTTCTTGGAGAACTTAAACAGATCAATGGAGATTATTTATATTACTCACCTTAGCCACCAGTGGCTCCAGCTTTGAAATATCAAATCTGTACTCTTTAAGAAACCTATCAAAAGGAAATGTAATACATAAATCTCCACACCAGTGAGAAATAGTTTCATATAGAACAGAAAATTTTGGAGCATTAAAGGTTCATTTGATAAACATAGATTAAAATCTTAAAAAAAGGAGCTGCAGACACAGAAAATTTTACTGCTACGTCTTAATTTGTAATTCAAATGCCAACGCCCACAAAAGTTCCCACTTCTAAATCAGTCCAAATATCCACCCACGAGTGATAAGCAGTGTGATTCATAGGAGATGTTTGTATAAGCATATCGATTACTTTTGGGAGGATATTCCAAACAACTTTCTACTTACTATCGGTTGGATTTAAGAATGCTAGCAAAAAAAAAAAGGATACAGATCTTAAACATTCCGGATCATGTAAAGAAAGCTACCTTGCTTGTCCATCACTATAAACTGGTTCATACGGTAAAGATGTCTTGTCCTGAGAAGCAGAAAAAGGAAGATATATAATGATCCCAAAAAAACAAAACCAAGAAAGAAAGAAAAGCAGAAGGTACAAGTTCTTCTTGTTTGTTAAACCCATAATTATTTCTAATTCAAGTAAGATTGAAGACTACATTAACCTGGATTGAGCACGTAGAATTACTTGTATGCATGTGTGTGTGAGAGAGAGAGAGAGAGAGATAACCTCAAGATACTTATATGTAGTACTGTCAGCAGGGACAACACCATTCTTTCCTCCAGCTTCAACAACCATATTGCACAATGTCATTCTTTCTTCCATCTTTGGCAAAAAATAACCAAAATAAAACTCATCAGTCACTCAAAATTATTGTCGTGGTAGACCCAAAACAAGTGACCGCTGATATGCACTTACTGTCAAACTTTCAACAGTAGAACCGACAAATTCCATTGCTTTATAAGTCGCACCAGCCACCGAAATTTCACCAATAATCTACAAAATATGCAATGAAGCAAGATGTTATTTTCCACAACTTAAGTCATTTGAACGATTTTAAGCTCATATAACTTACTTGCAAGATCAAATCTTTAGCAAGCAGATAATCCGGCATTTGACCATCCATGACAAATCTCAGTGTTGGAGGTACCTGCAATGCTTTGATGAAATATTCAGAACACTCATACAAATTTGAGGAACATGGATATATTTCTACAAAGTTATGTATAATGAATTACACTCATACAAAGTTATGTATAACTATCAGTTGTGGTTACAAATTTAAAAATAACGAGTTCATACATCTGCGGGTGGGATATTGAGACTGTATATGCCGCAAAAAAAAAAAAAAATGATGCACATATAATCTAAACATAATATAAATTTATGAACATATGACACAAATACGTCAGAAAATCTTTAATACTTTTAAAGAATTGATTTTTATGTTTATGTTTTGCTAGTTAAATGAAAGAACGGAGTGACTTTTTTTATCTTTTGTATATCTTTGTTTGCTTGAAATGACAATCATAGAATTAGTTGTGATTTTACAACAGCAAAATCAGATTCAGATTCATTTTTGCCACATTCAATTCTTGCAATTAAATACATACTAACACTGTAAATTGGCATGACCAGTTTGGAAAAGAAAACTCATTTGGAAGAGACAAGAAGCGAAAGAATTCTTGCACTCACAAAATATACCAGTCAAACACTTACAAAAAAATAAAAGAAAAAACGAACAGAATAAGAATATACCTTAAGCAAAAGCTTTCCAGTACCCAACACAAAACCTGCATCAGTGTTTCCAATTCCAGTAGCAAATTGACCAAATGCCCCAGCAGTACATGTGTGAGAGTCTGTACCGAGCAAGACCTAGAAGCACATTACACAATCCCATAGTAAATTCAGGTTGTGTTTGGATTGAGAGATTTGAAATTCATAGTAGTAAATCTACTGGTCGTGTTTGGATTGATATGGATTTCAAACCCACGCTTCCATTTTGAACTGATTGTTTAGCAATATGGATGGACTGAATCCACTCTGATATATTTGAATTGATTTGAAATTCACTTATTTCAAATCTTGTATTCAAATCCTTCAATCCAAATGAAAAACTAAATGCTAGTAAAATCTTTGGAATGGCTATTAGCTACACATCATATACAAGTTTAAGTGGTTAAATTGAGACGAATAAATTATTATTTTCAGCATCCTCATGACAGGCAATACTATTTTTGTGAAGCCCAGCACATGAATCTTTTTCGTAAATGGGATTTGAATCAAGACTTTCAGATTGATTGTGTTGTAATATGATGATATCCTCAATAATTCTAATAAAACAATTAATACCTCTCCAGGTCTGCAATGACCTTCTTGGGCAAGAGCCACATGGCACACACCTTTATAGTCTGGATTGGCCTGCAATGTCAGTTTGTTGTGTTTAATTCTTATAGCACAAAGATTACATAACACGATAGGAAGTTTCAGCTATAATCATAGAACATAGCCATATACCTTGAAATTCCCAAGATCTTTAATGTCGTAGAAGTACTTAATATTTTGCTCAGTACAGAAATCCCTCAAAATGTCAACATTGCGATTTGCTCGTTCATCACTTGTGAAGATATAATGATCTGGAATAATTACTAGCTTTTCACGGTCCCAAACCTACAATAGCAAATGAGGCACAAAATACTAAGTTAGATAGTCATAAAATATACGTTTTATCAGCAGGTGAGGCAACACGGGGAGAAAAAATGGATCTTTGGAGACACTAAACTGAGAAGAAGTGATCAAAATTAATACTCATTTTGAGAGTCTAAGCTTAAATTTTCTTCATCTTGTAAACATCAAAATGTGTTGAGAGGAATACATGAAATCATCAGAAATCGAACCAAATCAGAATAACTACATATGGTTTTTCAAAACCACACAGATTAGTTCAAAACAAAAGAAAAAAGATGGTTTCAAGTTCATATCAATACAAACACTATCAATGAATTTACTACTACGGATCTCAAATCCCTCAATTCAAACGCAACTTAGAGCATGTAGAATCAACTAAACATATGAAACACCAACTCAACAAAAACAAAAGAAAAGAAAACAAAGCAAGAGCGTCCAATATAGCCTCAAGCTCCATTACCTAATCAAATAGACCACATCATGAGAGCCCTAAACACACTTACTCCAACTAACAAAAACCTTTTCTTTATCAAATTACCTTAGCATTTTGTCCAAACTCCTTCTTGAAAATCCCAATGGCACCGGGCCCACAAACATCATGGGTCATCAAAACATCAACATTCACCCACACATTCTCACCAGGGACCAATTGAGCTCTCTCAGAAGCTCTTGCCAATATCTTCTCAGTCATGGTCATGCCAGTCTTCACCTGCAAAAACCCATCAATTCACCAATCCAAAAACCCAACAAACCTCAAAACCCTCTTCCCAAGAAAACACTTACAGCCCCAGTTGTCGAAGGCCTGCGCTCAGATTGCTGAGGTGTCATAACAGACACGATGTTCTTGGAGACCCTTTTCTTGGAAAGCTGCGTAGAACACGGAAATGAAGGCGGTGCAGAGAAAGCTGAAAACCCCACATCTTTCTGCAAAGCCTAGAAGCAAAATAGGGAAAAACTATGGGATTGATTACATTATTCATTAACATCGCAAGTAAAGATTGCATTTTTAGGACGAAATATACCTTGTCGGCAAGAAAGGAGGAGCTGGGTGCGACAGCAGATGAAGCCATCTGATGTTGTCTGAATAGCAGATGTTTGGCGACGTGAAAGAAGTGGAAGAAAATGGCTAACAAAATTCACCCTTTTCAATTTGGCGGCGCACCTTCTTATTCACGATTTACTTCACCTCTAATTTGCAATATTTTCTTTTAATTCTATATTATTATCATAACGTTTTGGGTGAAATGTGAAAAAAAAAAAAAAACAATTTAAATTATGACCTTTTTCGTTTTATAATCTTAAAGTTGTTTTTTTTAACCAAATTGCTATTGAAATTTATAAAATTGCAACTTCTAAACTTTGTTTCCAGTAAAATTAAAGTTTAAAATTGAAATGTGAGACGGATTGAGTCCAAATGGAGAAATCTCAAAACTTAGATTCAGAAATGAGAACTTACAAATAAATGAGGTTTTGTTTCTAAACACACTTAAATTTTTAATAATCCTATTTGAAAAATAAGATTAAATTAGACCTTGTATTGAGAAATCACAAAATTTGATCTTAGAAATTGAAAATAATTAAATAAGTAAAATCTTTTGGTGAATTTTATCAAGTGGTTTAGAAATTAGGAAACTTTTTAAATCAAATCAAAGTTTAGAGATTTTAAACAAAACTTCATGGGCCCAATAAGAACGATTGAATCATGTGCCACTAATAATTAAATGGGACTGGATCCACAACTGGGCTTTTTAATAAGAATAATGGGCTTTGTTTCCCTAAATGTTATCATGTTATTATTTATTGCATGAGATGAAATTCTCATAATTACAATTACATTTTTTTTCCTTTTAATTTCACCCATGTCTTGATTGAGCAATTTTGTTGGAAAAGATTAACTTATTTATTATTTTTAGTCTAAGAATATATATATATATATATATATATGCAGGATTTTATATGTGCAGTGATACCTACTAAATAACATAAGTTATGTATCTTAAACAACAAAACACAAACAAAAAGATAGCTTCATTTGATGGTTAAATGTACATTTTTTTAAAACATAGATATTTATGTCTCAAACAACTAATCCTAATAGAGAACAATATTAATTTCCTCATATTTCTCTTCTACTAATTTGAATTTGTTGCGGTTTATTCATATTCAACGTAAATATAATTTGATCACAAATGATTCTAACCAGGGGCGGACCCATGTAGGGGCCAAGGGGGGCACTGGGCCCCCCTGAAAATTTACCAAATTATTAGGGGTATTTTTGGAATTTCATAGTTTAAAAAAAATATAAATATGAATCTTTCTTAGGCACTTAGCAATTTATTTCTTTTCAATTTATCATTTTTTTCCCTTCCAATCAACACACAAGTTTAGAAATTTTCTCCTTTTCTTCTCGATTTCTTATTTATATAATTTCAAGAAAATGCTACATTTATATTACATTCTTGCTTAAATTTTTGTTCAATATTATTGATTTATTGGGATTGAAATTGTGTATGTGATTTAGTGATAACTTAGAAAATAATGATAATAATTTTTCATTTTGATGTTATTTATTTCTTGATCAGTGTACTTGAACGATGACCTAAAATTATTGATTAATTATTTATATGTGTTCTAAAGTTCTATCAAGTTATCTGTTTTTTATATTGATATTGTCAAGGTTTAGCCGAGATTATGTTACTAGTTTTGGATGTTATTGTTATATATTTTATACTCTGACCTTATCGAAATTATGATAAATTTATATTTTTATGTTAGAAATATTGAATTTTTTTTATTAATCAATTTGGGCCCCCGATTGAAATTCTGGGTCCGTCACTGATTCTAACCCCAGTTATTCATATTCAAGGTAAGTATAATATATGATCGCAAAAGGTTTCTAACTCCAATTATTCATATTCCACGTAGCAAAAGGTTTCTAACTCCAGTTATTCATATTATTCATACTCTTTACATCATGCATGATGTATAAGATGATATATATATATATATATATATAGAGTTAAATTCAATTTTAGTTCATTTAAAAAGTCACTGTCCAATTTTCGTCCACCATGGAAGCGGTTTTCAATTTTAGTCCAATTAAGCCAAAAATCGTCACTATTTGGTCCATTTTTGTCACTATTTCATCCACCATGGAAGCGGTTTCCAATTTTCAATTTTAGTCCAATTAAGTAAAAAATGGACCAAATAGTGACGATTTTTGACTTCATTTGACTAAAATTGAAAACCGCTTTCATGGTAGACGAAAATTGGACATTGGCTTTTTAAATGGACTAAAATTGAATTTTCCCATATATATATGATTGTCCTAATATATTGACTTAATACATTAAATCTAAGTTGTAGCTAAAACACTTAAAAAAAAATTATCTTTAAAACAATACCTTCATTTGCACAAAAGCACATGAAAGAAAATTGTCTAATAGTCAAAAAGAAAAGTATGCCATAGTTCAAAGTCTCATATCATCATTTATGTCCATCAAGAACATTCAAACTTGACTAACAAATTATTAATTGGTTAGGATAACATTTGGTCAATGATGTCCTATCTTTCTATCGCGCCTCTTAATCACAAACACTCATATAAAACGATCTCTGAATTAATATTCAAGAAATCGAACCATACTATCAGCAAACTAAACCTATTGCAAAACTCATACATGAAATATGGATAATCCGGATCCGTTATGGACTAATACGTCAATCGAAATCAGATTTGTGATGAAACCCTAATGAGTCTTCCAATCTAAATTTACAAAAACCAAACTAATTCTAAGTCAACATTCTCCTCAATTTCTCATGCCAAACACCACTCACTTTTTTCTCTATCTTTTTGCATCTTCACCAATCCCATGATCTCAAATCCGTGTCAACCCAAAATGACAAAAATACCCTCACAAAAAATCGCTCAAAATTGTGGTAAATCGGGCATGTCTTCAGCTCGAATGAACAGATTGTACCAAAAATCCATGCTATCATCAATCTTTGAAGTATCATGATCTTCCACATTTTCCAGCAATGGAAGTTGCAGATGAATATCATTATTATTGTCTTGACTTTCATTGGATAATTCTTCAGACCAAAAAGTCTCATCAATCTGAGGAAAATATTCAGATGAATAATCCATTTCTTCTTTCTTCACTGTTTTCTGATCAGATGATGATTTCTGATCAGATGATGAATCTGTCACTGATGATATTTCACTTGAATCTGAATTTTCCAATGTCCTATTTTTACTTGAATTAGTGGAATTATAGTTCTTGATTTTTTTCTTCAAATGAGTGTGCCAAACATTTTTGATCTCATTGTCTGTTCGTCCCGGTAATCTTGCTGCGATTGCAGACCACCTGGAAAAATAATCATAATCTAAATTATCGAAATGTAAATAATAAATTTAACGTAATATAATAAGATAAAATGAATCGAATGAGATTAGTCTCATGAATCTTGTTTTTCTCTATTTATTTATTTATTTTTTTAAATTTTTTCCTTCAAAATTTAACGAAGCAAAATTATGGAGGCTTTAAAAAGGTGCAAGGAATTAAAAAAATAATTTCCTAATGTACACATAGTTAATAAGTATTATAATGTTAGTATCTTAAAGTATAAAAAAGAAATCAAATTGAGTTATAATATAGTCAAATAAATGAGCTAAAAATTGATCATATAGTTGAAAACATGAATTTAAAAAAAAAAAAAACCAACTCTCTATATACTACTACCTCCGTCTCAAAATATATAAATGTTGTTTTAGCAACTAAAATTCGTCCCAAAATAATTATCATTTTCGTATTCCAAAGCATATTTACATACAATATATCAAATATATCTTTATTTATTCATCTCAAATTAAATGTGTTAAAAAGATAAAACATCTCATTAAATAAACTTAAACAGTGGTAGATAGAACTTTTTACCATATTCCTTAATTTATGTGCAAAATGTTAATTAAAACGACATTTATTTTGGAATGGATACAGTATGATACAGGAGAGTGATGGATTAATTTTTTATTTCTTGTTATTGGTGATTTAATGAGAATTAGCAGAAAGAGGATTAGATTAATGATAGTGGAGAGACATTAAATCTTGAGCCTTAGTTTAATTAATTAATTATTGAGGCACAGAATCTTAAGAAGATATAAACCACTGCGTGCATTCTTGTCTGTATCCACACACATTAATGATTCGATCTCAAATACATTTAATTATGTCTTAAATTTTAATTACTGCAATTTTAGAGAATCACTTCATTAGTTCTGGATTATTCGTTTGCTAAATTCCAACATGCACGTTTAAAGAGAAGGGATCAACTAATTATTATTTTCCTAAAACCATTCAAGACATATAGAGGGCAACTTGTAGTTTGTCATCTTTTGAAGACTCACTATTTAAAAAATAAACAAAAGCCTAAAAAATTACTATTTCGTTCAAAAGAAATGTCGCTTTTATTAGAATTTTGTTTTTTTTGGTTTAAGACATATCAATATTTTATCAGAAAGACGTCCACAATAATTATACTTAAATAAGATAAGTCACACTGTTTTTCACCTTTGATCAGTGTGAAAAAACCTAATTACAACAACATTCATTTTCTATATGAAGGGACTATATGACAATGTATTCTTGATATAACCAAAACTCGTTTTTAATAGTCAATTTGTATGATCTATGAGTAATGACTCATTGGGTTTTCCTGTCGCACAAAATTACATTTGTAAAACAGTTTTCGATTAAAGTTTATATAAAATAACAATGTATTAAAGAAAAGATGAGGTCATATTAATATATGTCCTAGTAGTCAATTACATTTTGTTTGTTAGTGTTGTGGGCTTGCAAGTTGTTGATTTAAATATTTGCTGACGTGGGAGATCAACAAATAGATCTTTCAAATGGCCAATATTGACTTGATAACTATCATGGTTCATAACCTTATTAATTTTATATTTATATTAAGCTTTTGAGAAATCCCTAATATTTGGTTTCCACTAGCTAGAAATTGGTTGCAGTAAGTCTTGACATTTACTCACATGAATAATCATGATCATAGTATCATATTAAATCCCCACGTTTTAGCAAAGAAATATTATTGGAGATAAATTAGACATAAAATTAAATAAATATCTAGAACCTAAAACGAGACTTAATTTGAAATAAAATTTAATGTATTCCATAAAACAACACTTATTTAAAGGGAGAGGTATATTAATTCTTTCATCCTATTTTAAGATCATTTTATAAGGATCAATATGAAAAACGAAAGATCTGCAGAAAAAAATCAAGATCAGTGATAATATTCGGAAAAAAAGATTGATTTCTCCTTGTAAGTAAGAACTATGAAATAATATAACTAAGGATAAATTATTAATGGATCATTAATTGTCCAACCAAAAATGAGGAAGAAATTGAGGAAAAATTAGTGCAACTTAATTTTATAATGAAATTCTGAATAATATTGCTCTAGAAAGTAGTGCAATAGATGCATATCAATATGTATGAATTAATATAAATA
The DNA here is from genome assembly GCA_005771605.1 of Scutellaria baicalensis. Lineage (NCBI taxonomy): Eukaryota > Viridiplantae > Streptophyta > Magnoliopsida > Lamiales > Lamiaceae > Scutellaria > Scutellaria baicalensis. Next base: position 253,427 of record CM016729.1, read on the forward strand.
AATGTAAGATATATGTACATTTTTGTAATTTTCTTTTCCAAACTTACACATGACACATTCATGAATTAATGCAAGAATCTAAAGGTGATAGCTATATCAAAATTTTCATGCAAAATTGCAAAAAAAAAAAAATCAGTTGATGGAATAAAACACACACCTGTTGCCAAGCATTTGGTGCAAATTGATGATGGTTTGTTCTTCATCTGGGCTGAAATTCCCCCTCTTAATATCCGGCCTCAAATAGTTTATCCATCGAAGTCTACAGCTCTTGCCACATCTCAACAACCCTGCACATTCATTTTACACCAACATTATTATATATTAATTTTCGTATATAGCACTGTGACACAATTCAACTACAATTTAATTTTCACAAAAAAATCAAGAACCCTTTTCAGCAATTCATCAAGTATCAAGTCATGTACATGAGAGCTTTTTCAGTGGAAAAAACAAAAACCCTTTTCAGAAATTAATCATATTAGGCAATGTGTGTGTGTGTGTGTGTGAGAGAGAGAGAGAGAGAGAGAGAGAGAGAGAGAGAGAGAGAGAGACCAGCTTGTTTAGGGAGAGCTCTCCAGTTTCCATGGCCATTTTGGTTAATAAAAGAGATCAAAATCTGATCTTCTTCAGGGCTCCAAGGACCCTTTTTGAGTCCCATCTTTTCACAGCAAGGAGCTCTTACCATTTGTATCTATAATTGATTTTGCAAATGAATCTTCTTGTTCTTGTTTCTTTCACTTAATAATTTCTTCACTTGGAAATTATCAACACAATATTTGGTGTGTTATTGAGGAATATTCAGAGTGGTGGAAATGGCAAAGATGGGTATTTATCTTAAACTTAGGACAGCATCTTATTGTAACTAGTCTTGGATGCCACTTTCCACGAAATTCAACCTCTCTCTCTCTCTCTCTCTCTCTCTCTCTCTAATTAATTATTCCACAATTCAAATATAAAATATGAGGTAGCTCTATAGGAGGACATAGTTTGGTGTTTTCTTGTAAGAAATTGTCATGCAGTGATTTGATTTGAGAAAATCCACACATGAAAGCTCCATGCACTACCAATAAGTGGATACTCTTTCATGAATTTAGATAAATTTAGATATATGAGACGAATAAATTTATAATTTTTAATGTATATTTCTACTCGGCGAAATAAAATTTTAGGATGTAAATAGTGAGTTTTGGTGATCCGTAAAATTTATATTCGTTATATATAGGTTTTTGTAAAACTTGTGTTTTATATATCTATTTGGATAATTGGTTTAAATATTTTTATCTAGCTGTAAATATTAATTCTCCAAATTAATTTAATCTACATGCATATCGACCTGATCATTTACACCACAAATCATGATTCATAATTTTTTGTTGTACATCCGTAAAATATATCATTTATAACTTCAAAATAATACATCATCACATTATTATCATACATCGTATGTATAGAAGAATAATATTATGTAAGCACAATCATATCATAGTAAAATAAAAATACTTATAACAATTATCATTTAAAATTATTCCATAAAAAGGAACGAAACAATTTAATATAGGTGTAAAAATGTGGATCAAATGACTATACATTATGCATCATTCAATAGACATAATATATACATAACAATAACTAAGTTTTTGTAAAAAGAAAAAAAGAGAGAAACACTATAAAGGTAAATTAGTTATAAGAATTTATTGACCTTTTTTGTAGTATAAAACCCCTAAAAAGTAATGAAAAAAAATCTTATTTTAAAGTGATAAATATTTAGAACTGAAATAGTAATTATAACAAAGTTATGATATTTACTAAATTATCAAATATCATTTTACATAAGTATTGATGGTGGGCTTTTTACGACTGATATAACGTCTCAAAATTTGCTACTAACAACAAATTAAGATCACGAAAAATAATTTTACAAAAAAGCTAAAATACTTTTATGATAACATGATTGTATTAGCGACTACGATACTAAAATATTTAATATATTCGATTTATTTTACGTGTCAGTAACATGATATCTAGCACTGTTATCAATTATGATAGTCATATTTAGTGTAATAATAATTATAGTGTAATTTCATCTGTCATTATTATGATCATTATATATATATATATATAATTGAAAGCTAGCTATTGGTTTAAACTAAAATTAATAAAATCTATGGATTATTGTTTATATTAATATTATGATCACAATGGAAAGATATCGGTTTAAGCTATCTTCTTTCTTACTATATATAATTGTATGATACAGGTATAGAGATACCCGTTGTCCCAACCGTTGTCTTTGAGTGAAAAGATTTGGTAAAAGACAACGGCCCATAAACAGTGTTGTCATTGAGCACATTTTTTCGCTCAACGACAACGGTAGTTTACAACGGTTTGACTCACCATTGTCGTTGAACGAAAAAATGCGCTAACCACAACGGTAAACAATTATTGTTGTCCCAACCGTTGTCTTTGAGCAAAAAAAATTCACTCAAAGACAACGGTATGTAAAACATGTTGTCGTTGAGTGCATTTATACGCACAACGACAACGGTTTTATACAAAAATGTTGTAAATATGTTAACAACAACACAAAATGCAGAAAAGTGTTGTAATTCTCGTGTTGTTGTTGAGCGAATTTCTTGTAGTGTCATCCCTTAATATGTTCTTAGAGAAATGTTAAGATGTCCACAGAGGACAACTCTTAATATGCCCAACACCGTGTAATAATCTCATACCCTCATTATATGAAAATTAATTGATCAATATGCTACTTTTTTGACACGTCAGCGGTAAACACATATTAATAGTGGGAAGGGTAGCAGAACTATATATTCTTAATCATGTATAGATATTTTTATATGAATAATTTATCTCTCTCTTCTTCTTTTTTTATCGACAAATTCATATCTTTGTTGATAAATTAAAACCTAATTTGTAATGAGAGGGGTCGAATTAAAGGCACGGATCCAAGTATCTTTATCTCATAACACATTTACCTAATTAGTGGAGCGAATTTGAATTTGAAAAAATTAAAATAATTTATTGTGTATATATTAAAATTTAATCATGTGATTAAGATGCAGATAATATTCTGTGAAATTCTCTGCACTTCTCCTCCTCACGTGCCCTCGTGCAATCAAAACCAGAAGCAGCACGTGCTGATCTTCTTACTATGTTTGTCAATATATATGTAGTAATTGCAGTTATTATTAAATATATTTTTCTTTCAAAAAAAATATATACATGATAATAATTGATTGATTTTGATGAGACTATTTAATGCTATTTGGGTAAATGAATTAAGGTTAATTTCATTTTTTGTCCTTTATATAAGATTTTTTCCTCCATATTTTGACCATCAAGGATACGTTTTTCAATTTTGGTCATATATGTTATAATTTTTTTTTTTCATTTTAGTCATGTATATCTTAATTTGTTCCAATTTCAACCCAAGTTTAGTTATTATTTCCAAAATCGTAGACGTCATTTGATTTCCTGACTGTCATCCGATAAAATTGAGTTGAAACTGGAAAAAAATTGAAACTTACCTAACCAAAATTGGAAAACATGACTGCATGAATTGAAAAACAAAATTGAAACATATAGGACCAAATTTGAAAACGTATATTTAGTTGTTCAAAATGGAAATTGTCGTATAGCCAAAACTTAAATTAAACCCATAGATTAATATATAATATGTAACTATAAAATAGATAATTATTAAAAATAGTTTTGTATAGATTTTAATGTTGAATATAATACGTGAAATATTATTTTATAAAAACGACCTTGATTTGAAACAGTGCATGTAGACATATTGTCAACAAAAGAAAATACAATTCAACCTATAATATTTAGTACAATTAATAAAACGCAAAAACTCATGTGAGACGATCTCACGGATAGTTTCCATGAGACGGATCCTTATTACCCATGAATTGAATCCATATCCACAAACTTTCATATGAATTGCTAAGTATGGGTAATGGGTTGACCCATCTCACGAAAAAAGATCCGTGAGACGGTCTCACACCAGACTTACTCTTAATAAAATCAAGTACAAGATCAAGTTCCAATATTTGGAATTGAAAAAAACTGCCCAATTATGAACATCAATTTCTAATTTATATGTAAATTGTGAAGTGTGGCTGTAGGTTGAATCGTCTCATGTAATATGATCCGTGAGACGGTTTCATATATCGCTCATGCACTCTTTTCTAAAAAATAAAATTAATAATAATGATTCTTGGAATAATTATGATTTTTATGTGGTGAGTTATAAGAAAACACGTGGATTCAAAATATTAAACATGTCTTATTTATGCATGTATATTAAGTTATATTATTTCATCTGTATATCAACTAATGTATTAAGAGATATATGATGCGGGCCGGATCAGGTCAGTCATTAAATGACATGCGAATCCAATTTGTTTCCTTTATTATTTCGTGCATGTGTTGTTGTAACATGTAATATTTTGATGTATAAATACTTTTATATATACAAGTAGTAATCATCGTGTGTTGCGCAGTTTATTATTTATTATAACAATATATACAATTTGTAATAATATAATGAAGTTTTTATATTAAAAAGTTATTCATAGCATCTTATTATTTTGAAATTTGTAAAAACCAGTATTTTTTTGACACATTAATATTCAACAATTAAATTTAAAAATAAAATTAAAAAAATTATAATAATAGTTTTGTTTGTTACTTTTATTTTTTAAATAATTAAGAAGTGACTATTTTTTTATTTTTATTCCTTTATATCTTAAAATTATTTTTAGAATCTGTAAATAATTTTCTAGCATTGTTTTTAGATGGATATTGTTCCACGAACAGTATGATTAGTTCTAAAATATTGTAGTTTATAATTAAAGATTTTGGGTTTCAATTTAATCTTACATTTTTTAAAACAACATTTTCTTAGCTTTTTTAAACCATTTAAAAAAAAAAACGCAAAACATATATATTGTTGTTTTTTAGAAAAAAAGAAGATTAATTATATCTATTTATTTGATTTTTTTGTGAATAAAAATAGTTTCTCTTATTTTATCTATATACAAATTAGAAGATAACTTTTGACGTTTTTGGGAGCCACTAATTACCAACAAATTTTCGAACTTCTCCCATTTTATATATACATATATATCATGTAAAACTAGTTTTGTATTATATACATATAGTACATAGTTTATTTATCAAAATTATAATATCTTACGTACAAGTAAATGTATGATACATTAAAAATATTATTTAATACACACAAAAATATAACACGATATCGATAGATTCGACCAACGACATCTTCAAAATGGAATTTTTGAAACGGTATCATCCAAAAAAAATTAAAAATTGTTGTGAAATAGGGTTATACAAATCCATCATTGCAACTTATAATCTTTAGCTCCCTTTCATGAATATGGTTTATTTTAATATAATCCAAATGTCAAAGTTTTGTCATAAATCATACATCTCTTTATCATATCCAACATTACAATTACCAATAACATATCTACATGAGATGACATCAACCACTACAATTGTATTTGAATTGAATAGTTTCAAATAATTTTTTTGAAATAAACATATTTCAAATTCACAGAAATTAGAAAACTCGTTTAACTTGCTCAGAATTAGTTCTAATAGTAGTTATGAATTTAAAATTCATATGAATCCAAATAATAAAGTACTATAAATTTCAAGTTTTCTTTTTCTTTTTAAATCATTCAGCCTAATAACAACCTTGAATTATGAAGGATTTGAGGTAAGATTTGTAATAATTCATATATAGTTGTAGGTGATTCGTGTTTGGATTAATATGAATTTGAAACTTATCACTTTTATTCTAAATTGATTTTGACCAACGTCCCAAAGTACACTCTAATTCATTTAATTTGTTTTATGGATGCTAAATTATTAACCCATAATTCAATATTTAACAAAAGAAAAAATCTTATATACAATACAAAATTATTAATTGACCTTTTGCATCAACTCTTTTAGATAATAATGTAGGAAAAGGAATGTGGTGTATTTGAAAATGACTTGGAAACAAATAGGTAAAGTCGAGGCAAGAGTTTGACTCTTTCTCCGTAAGACGAAATTGCCCTGTATTCAATGCTTTACGGTCTACGACACACGTCCCCAAGATACAACGACTTACTAACTTAAGGATCGCAGCACAACCAATCCAAAAGTTTTCCGGCGAACAAAAGAGATATTTGGAACTTTTTAGGACAAAATGAAAAGAGTACTACAATTACTAGAATGCTATGAATGCAAGTTGTAGTGGAGTGAATGAAATGATTGAATGTGAGACCTATTTATAGAAGTTGAATAGGTGATAGACACTTTTTTTGTTTGAATTGATGTCTTTTCATAATGAGACACATTTTCATGATTAGACATCTATTCGTTTGAATTGAAGTCTTTTCATATTTAGACACCTCTTTCTATGAAACAATGTGTCTAATTGGAATGGTTGCATCCATTTTATTTGGGTTGCATCAATTTAATTCAAACTCACACCCTTTCACACCTTCACACCTCTTCAATTTAAGTTGTCAACTTTAAGCATTAATTTCTCATTCATCCGAAATTGGATTTAAGAAAATAAATACTCTAAATTTATCTACTCGAAACGTAGATTTTAAATTTGCAACTTAATTTCGTTTTTGACAAACGAAACACCATGTAATCAAATTGGTCAAAGATTGGTCAACACCAACTTTTCCAAACCAATTTCCAACAAATAAAGCATCTAGCGGCATACATAGTTGTGCAAATAATTTTTATAATCTTTAGGTGAAAAAAATCAGATGTAATTGTAACATGCACATTTTTATTTAAATTAGTATTTTATATATTAAATATATAATACTTTTGGCAACAACTAATTATTAAATGTATGTATTAATTGATTTCTAAATATTGGAATCTTATAAATAATATCTCATATATAATCTATAGTTGAAACTAGTTTAAAAATATTTTAATTTTTACCTTGGCAAAAACTTTTATGACCTTTGGAGTTCAATCAATTGTATATATAATGTACTCAAACATTGTATGGAAAGAAGTTGATGAATGAATAACATTTTTCTACAATATTGTACTCTTTCTCTATTTCTTCGTATATGTTGATCACGTACTGAAGTTGGTGGTTTGGACAACACGATTTACAACACGTTATCAGCACGATCATCTACCGAATCTGAGTTGTGCCTTAGGAAAGAATCGTGTCTTTCCTGCAAGGTTTTTTTTTTTTTTTGAATCAATCCCAATATCCAATTTATTGTCATGGTTCAATCTAATGAAATAGTTTAATGTCTCCATAATTCTTTTTGTGGATTTTAATTATGTGATCTAAGTATCAGGATTATATGATTCTATATATGTGAATTTTATATGAATTTGTTATATTATCCTATGTCCTTTGGACACGCCTTGAAAAGAACAGCAAGTTGCTTATGCATATACTGATTTTGGACTCCTTTGTTTAAGCATAACCTAAAGTCATTTACTTCTTTACTTGAAATATATCAGCATGCTTCTTCAGATTTGCATTAACTTTTTATTTCTATTCTATGCCAATTATGATTGTTCTTTTCATGAGCTGTTTTTTTTTACATGTCATCATACTCAAAGTCGTTCATTTCCTGAACTTTACGTGTTGAAACATGGTGTATAGATATGGTGAACTTTACGTGTTGAAACATGGTGTATAGATATGGTGAGTACTATAACACAAATATTGATATATTTAAATATTGACAACAACTAATATATATTGATTTTGATATTGATAAGTTATATGTTGATATATAGATAGATATTATAAGTAATATAACACAAATATTGATATAGAATTGATTGAGGTAAGAAATATGAAATGAAATCAAAATGTATTAAATACTTATTTAAATAAGATTAAATCATATATTAATTTTTCTAAGTTATAAAATAATAAAAAAATTGATTTATTAATACAGTATATGAATATTAGTGCATATATATTAAATAAAAAATCAAAATAAATAATAATAATAAGAATATATTATGTTTGGTACAAATAAATGTTGGAGATGAGTAATTGTTATTATCATATGATAGTGCAAAAGTTGCACTAATTTTTAATGTAGTGCTTGGAAATCTTTATATATATAAAAACACAATGGGTTTTAAAAAAAGTAATAGCAAGATTTTCCCGCCAAAACTACATTGTCAAATCAGGAAATGTTTTTTCATTTTATTTAATAAATTTAATAAATATAAGTCATATTTAATATATTTATATATAAGGAAATTATATGTAGTAGTTAATTATAATTACATGATCTAATTACCTTTAAGTTTGTTTAATATTTCCATGTCTAGATCTCAATAATTATAATTATTATGTTATATAAATTCTATGTGATAAATTTATATCCGTGCATTTAAAGTTTGCTAAAATATTATATACATAAGGTGAAATATATGCTAATTATACATATCATATAGGAAAAAATTAAATGATTTCATTGGATTAGATAACTCATATGCCTCCCACGCGCTCCTACGTGCCTGAACACTTGCATTGAAACTCACCCAAAATTCGCTCCAATAGACCAACCTTTGTGTATGGTTAGACCAACCTTTGTGTTATGTTAAACATACCTAATGTAGGTAGGTCTAACTATATACAAAGGTATGTCTAACATATATAAAGATATGTCTAACTATATACAAATGTATGTCTAACATATAAAAAGGTATGTCTAAGTATACATAAAGGTATGTCTAACACAACATAAATGTATGTCTAACATAACGTAGTGGTATGTGCCAACATTCAAAAATCAAGCCCAAAAAAGACAAAATATGAAATTTGGGCAGTATGGTATGTTTAACATAGCTTAAAGGTATGTCTAACATAACGTAAAGGTATGTCTAACATAACCTATTGGTATGTGATTTTTTTCAAAAATCATGCGCGAAAAGAAAAAAAAAAGAGGCGGTCCCCCTGACCAGGATCCGACCCGGGTGCATGGAACAAGAGACTTACTCGTTTAACTTATATAAACAAGCTTCTTGTTATTTTTATATAATTAATATGATAAAATAGAAAATATAATTCTAAACAAATCACTAATTATTTTTAAAAAAAATTAGTCGGCAGTAAAGCAGTATAGTTTGTGGGATGTGGATGGAAGATATGAAAGGGAACATAAGATCTTTTTATATCATTTTTTGCTTTGAAATTAAAGATGATATACATAATTAGGAAAAAGTTAAAATGGTAAAAAGAGAAAGAAATAATAAAGAGAAAAGGAGTTCACATTTATTGACTTTTGTGAAATCTAATTAATATTTATGTAACAATACTCTCACTTTGATCCAAAACATTAAATTTATTTATTAAGTTCCCTAAATTCTACAATAGACAGGAATTTATAAAAAAGATTAATTGTTATAAAAATTATGCACTTTGCCGAATATAATAAGAGTTATACTCCAAAAATACCACAAAAACTATAAAATTTAACAAAATTAACACTCAATATAATATATTAACTATTCTATCACAAAATATAACAACATATACTTTTCTACCACAAAATTTTGTGCAAAGACTAAAATATCCTTATGACACACTTTTTGCAATTAATATTAATCATTGAAAATTGTTATGTCCAAACTTATTTTGCTACTTCCAAACTATACATATTTTCCAAGAATTTCCAATAAATCCAACCCATATGATTATTAGATCCGACCCGAATCCGAAAACGGTATATAGGCTGGAAACTGTCGACCTACCCCTTTATTATCTCTTTGAGATACCAGGGTAAACTGGCTGTGTCATAACACCACATATCGTTTCGAAATAGGACCCAAAGATGGTATCAGAGCTTATAAAAAACTCCGAGCCTCTCGCGCGTGACCTGACGCGAATCGTGACTCTCCGTAGGAGTTGACCAGAAACCCATCTATTTTAGTGTGGGTGAGGTTAGCAAGTTGATAGGTACATTTTTTGGCGTCACTCTGTATAACCTCATCCCCTTGTGATTCTCGGCCTGAGGGCCCATAGTTGGGCGATGGGCCTCACCTTGATTGATGTATATGGTGAGCGGGGTACGGGCAGAGATGGTATCAGAGCCTAGGTTTATTAAGAACTAAATTTATATTTAAATTTATCTGTAATTCACAATTGGTGAGGAGAATTACATGAGAGAAAAGAATGGATTTGGACGAAAGTCCAAGATGTATATTCTACAGGAGATATCGTCAAATTTTGACGATGTATGCTCAAGAGCATCGAGATCAGGTGACATATTGACATAACCAATATGCCGAGAAAGAGGAAGCAGGTGCCAACGAGGAAACCTTAAGGCAGTGCGACAGATGAGCCGCATATCATATGGGTTACCTTGCGGTAAACGAGATGTTATATTGCGATCTGATGAATCATCAGGAAGCAGCCCATCAAATCCATGTCTGATGGAGGGCCCGAGTGGAAAGAGATACTTCCAGATACCTCTAAGATCTCCGTAGATCTTAGAGAAATCTAGAAGACGGTGTAGAGTTATGACAACCGCCATAATCACCTACCGACATAAGTTCATCAGATCCAAAGCCAAATGGAGACGATGATAAAAAATCAAAAGGAGACTCTTGAAATCATTCATTATATTCAAGAAAGAGTCAAGAATCTGGAAAACTGACCAAGTTCATCCGAAGGGAGGAGACATATTAATTTCGGGACAGTTCCCTATCTACACCTAGATGGGAAACCAACTGAAGTTGTGCGACGCATGACAGATGATAAGAAGCTTATTGCCATCATCAAAGGAAAATCCGTTACAAACAAGTAATGGATTTTGAGAAGATAAATCTAAAAGATCTACATGACCTTGTTGAATCCTTTGCAGGATTAGGAATTGTGGATCTAAAGATGAACGCAGGAGATGGATCTGCCTTAGCTACTCGTGATCAACAACAGAGACCACCAGTCAATCCCAACGTAGCAGAAAGTTCCGGATCACATCATGTGGATGAACAAATGCCACACGTAGGGGATTTCACCACAGAAGGAGATCCTATTGCTGTTATAGGAACTCGACCACTCGACCACGTTCCAGAAGGCCGAATCTTTTCAATACGCTTTATGAAAAGTCTCAGCTAGACCCAATTCATCCATATGGGTTGATGCTAAATCTGGACATCCCGGATTTCAAGAACCGTGAAATCCTTATCGATGATTGGGCATCGGCTATGAGGATTACAACAGGAACCCTTGATCTTACAAAAGAAGGATTCATCTTACTACTAGAGATGAGTTTTGAAGGATCTGTAAAGATCGCGTGGGACATGACGGCACCAGAGATGAAAAACAATGTTACAGCTGGTGAATCATTGAAAGGTATTGTCGGTAATATGACCAAATTATTCAAAATCCATTTTATCGGCATAGGCTATTTTGAGGGACTAGAATAAGAAAAAAGAAAAAGATATAAACAAGCCCTCTACAGCCTCGAGGTTGCATGATATTTGTCATAAAAATTGACTGAATATATCAAGTTGTTCACCGAGTACCGATGGAAGTCCAAGGTGGAAGACAAAGAGGCTTCGCAATTATTCTTTGCTAAGATACCAAGTCCCTGGAGAGAAATGTTGATCAGGGAATACAAGAGTGCAGATGACCTAGATACAGTGGCCAGAAGAATGTTCTTCTTAAAGGCCAAGCTATCAGAATGGTGTCATTAAGCGACACTTTACAAGAACTATAAGAGACTGCGAGGAATCAATTAAATGGTTCATTTATGATGCGAAGAGAATGACATCCCAACAGTCGTTGGAAGTCAGCCATGGAGGTATAAAAGGCAGAAACAAAGAAGTCATCCATACCACCGTGGAAGCAACACCAAGAGAGGCAGTCGTTGGTCTTCAAGGAGACCAAGAAGAGTGTGGTCAAAACAAAAGACCCGGAGTTACAAATCAGGGCAAAGACCAGCACCAAACAGGAGTAGAGTCCTTTTCATCAGGTTCAAATCAAGGAGCATCCAGCAGGACCATAGGAAGGAGAACTTTCAGACGAACTCACACCAGAGCTAATGAAAGTTTTAAAGATTGCAATTGTTGTACATGTGGGGCAAGAGGGCATATCTTAACAGATTGCCCAGAAAATCAGAAACGAGGAATTAGACAGTTCGAGGTGACACCCGAACTCGAAGAAGTTGTCTACTATCAAGATCTCATACAGGTGTATCAATTTGAGGTTCTACCCTTAGATGAAAGCGTCTATGAAGAAGAGATCTATTCTGAAGATGGAAGTGAATCCAGCTCAGAATTAGAGTGAAGAAGAAATTCTTCAATCAACGGTGAGATAGGATATGTCAGGATTTTTCTCCCACACGACAGTGTCTCATAAGACTCTACTGAGGATTATGAAAGAAGATCCAACGCTCCAAATGTACAATGGTTTTACCATTGGAGCTAGGGAAAAGACGTTGGATAAGATTAGGTTTTCGCAGCAGAAAACACCAGATTATCCACAGAGTAACTACCGGAGAATTTGTCATCCCAATAGAGTTCACTGGTAACTTGATCGAGATGCAATTGGTCCCTTACCGAGAAATACAGGAGATCAAAAGCAGAGTCAAGAGAGAAGTTGCAAATACACTCTCATGGATTCACATCAGAGTCATAAGAGTTGTTATTAAAGCAACCTTCAAAGAAGGAATTGATTCGCCGCTCAATCTTGCAATTCTTGACAAGCGAATCTCAAATCTCAAGGATTCATACCTTGGGGCAGTTACAGGAAAATTGGCATTCAATGTCTATCCAAGAATTGCATACAATATTTAGACTTCAACAGAGTCTTAACCCTTCATCAAGATTTCAAAAAGAAAGATCTGATGAAAGAAGGAATAGACCCTACTTGATTACCTACAAGATTTCCTACGCTCTCTCGAATACACATCATTCAGATGTATTCTTAAGAAAGGAATTCATCGAAGTCCCAAGAATCTTCGAGGATTTCGCCAGGGTAGTTCTACCGAAACCCATAGAATCTCCAACCATAAAGGAGATCGATATGAGGATCCAAGATCAACCCGTCTTCAACAAAAGCCAAAGTCTCAGAATTGAGCCAATGATGATGTCTTTCCAACAAGACAGGCTAATGAGTAGTAGCCGTTGGGAGGAGATTAGACCGAGCACAACCCAATGAATCCCAGATGTTTTCAAAACACAAGGAGAGGTGAAGTGCCCAGAAGGATGAGAGGAGTTGAAATGATATTCGACATTACTCAACGGGACAACATATTCCCTTATAATGTCCTATATTACCTCCAACAATCGATAGTCGAAAATTTCAAGGAAGCCTAAAAATGGGTGAAATTGAATTGACTATCAGAGGAGTTGCAGGGAGGATCCCAGATTAGTTGATACTTGGGATTGAGTTTCTCGAGGATCATAAACCTTGGGAAAGATTATAAGATGGAATGGAGTCCACAGTGGCCAATAAAAGATACAGAATCAGATCGACCATTCTCTCTAGTTTTCTTCAAAATAAAAATATTTTTGTAATATTTTAAGTGTTCGAGTTTTTCTAGTATATGTGTAAACGAGTAATAGCCTTCTCCATGAGAGGCTAAGTTAGTATTCTCCTCCCAAAAGGAGATTACAGATATGTAATAAATATTTTTAGTTCTTAATAAAAAAGAGGTTTTTGTTTCAACGTGTTTTCCGTTTGATCTATTCATCCTTTGGAAGGATCACCTTGTACACCTGGTGTAGGAAACGAACTAAGGTTGTGCTAGGCAGTTGCTGAGAAGCTGGATAACTTGCAGACCATCTTTCCTGAGGGTTGAAGTTGAACGGTGAGGAGTTGTTCGTAAAACGGTTTGGGGGCAGTAATTTTCCAGCTGGTGGTGTTGCAAACCATCTCACCCGGTGCTGTTCTGGTCAAAGAAAGGTATGAATTCCAAAGGATTAATTAATTTTACGGAAGCATGTTGGGCCTGATATTAATTGAATTAATGATGTTTTAGGGTGTAATAATCATATGGTGTGGAAAATGGAAAATTTTGGTCGTAAATATTTTTTGGAAGTTTGTGGAATTTGGAAGGTTGTGAAAAGGTCAAAAGGAATAGTTGCAATTGTGGTAGTTGAATATAATTATTTATGTTTTGTGGTAGAAAAATATGTATTGTTATATTGAGTGTTATAAAAGGATAAAGGTTATAGGTATTGTGGTATAAGTGGATATTCACTCAATATAATAATATGGAGTTTCCATATACTTTACAATTTTAACCAACGGACATATTTCGCGTAAATGTTTTAACATACAAACTGATAATTACTTTGACATGGTGAAAGTTATTTCCAAATAAACATATCTAAAATTGAGGAAGTCTTGTGTGAGACCGTCTCACGGATCTTTTTTCGTGAGACGGGTCAACCTATAACCCACACTTAGCAATTCATATGAAAGTTTGTGGATATGAGTTCAATTCATGGGTAATAAGGATCTGTCTCACGGAAACTATCCGTGAGACCGTCTCACATGAGTTTTTGTGTCTAAAATTTGTTTGCTGGTTAAAATTGCAAAATATTTAAAAGTTTGTATTATATTTATAAGTAATATTAAAATTTTGATATTGAAATTTCAAATTTAATAAAGGTCGTGATCTTTTCCACAATTATCCCACTAAATGATAATTTTATGAATGACTGCTTTTTTGATTACAAAACTTGTACACTCACGAGAACTCCAATTTAACACATATTTAATTTATGTGGATTCCAACAAGCAAAAATAATAATTTAATAATATTAACAGTCAAACATAGTTGAAAGTGAAAACCCTAATATAATCTGAAAATTTTACATTATCCTTAATTAACTAGTATGGTCAAGTTTAATCATGTATTGACAAACAATCACGATGAATTATTATTTTGATTAATGTTTGCTTATATATACTAATTGTCGGCACATTAAGTCCCTGATATAGATGAGATATTCGTTCGCAAAAACGTATACGAGATCAATTTGATATATATTTTCATGAAATGGAACTGTTCAATCAATTTTTACATATTAATCTTTTTTTTTAACTATAAATTATAAATTGACTCGTCTCTTATAAAATCAGATATGTAACACGATTTACAGGAATCTTACCGACTCAAATTTGATTGTACCGTACACATTGCTAATTATATTAAATAATACTTAAGAAAAGTAATTATATATAAGTATTAAAGTCAAAGAATTGAATTTAGAGTGCCAACAAAATATAGTGCAGCTTGGGGCCATGATTGGTCCAATTTCCACATTTTTGGGCTCCTTTGCACATGACATGTCCGCACGTGTCAACAGTTTCTTAATCTTTTATTTTCGTTCCAACGAGATATTTTATTACATTTTATGTTGTATTTTCATTTTCATTTTAAAAATATTAAATGACATCACTAATTTATGCATGATATATTTTAAATGTATGAAATATGAGATGTAATATTAAAATGTAATAAAGGATCTAACGTCTCATTTTTGTTAGGTTACTTTGCGTTTCGTTTTCTTTAGATTTTATGATTTTTTTTTCACTCTAACAATGTTTTAGATGATTGTGCTAAATCATTTCAGTCGCTCTGATTCCATTTTCTGATCTTTCTTTCTGTTATTTTTTCTTTTTAATTTGTTTTTTTTTCATTCATTAGCTTTTATTAATTGTTTTGTTATCATTTCTTTAAATTTATGATTGTTATTAAATGTTATAAATTTATTTATATCACAAGTAATCTGTCAGAATTTAATATTTAAAGTACTTCATTTAAATGTTAAATTATACCATACATTATTTGAATACTATACAAATCACAAATATTAATAAAATTGCATGAAATATCTAAACTTGAAATAATGATAACATTAAATATTACATAAAATTTGATTAATTATATTTACTCACAAAATAATAATAAGAAGAATAAATATTACATAAAATTTAATGAATTATATTTACTCACATCTATCTATATATATATAAAAGCAGGATATCCTGCAAAAAATAACTGCAATAAATTATTTACCTATTAAATAATTACTATTTTAAAAAACCTATTAATTGTTTTCATATTGTATTTATTGTAAGAAACTCAATACAAATAAATCTATTTATTGTATTTTAAGAAACTCAATACAAATAAAAATAAATAAACCTATTTATTGTATTTTAAGAAATTCAATACAAATCAATAAATATTTAATTTAAGACATCAGTTATGATACTCAATTTAGTATTTATTGTATAGAAATTTCAAATAAAAAATAAATAGATATATAAGATGAAATAAGGGATTATATATATTATCTCTCATCTTATTTTTAAGTACTTATTTTAAATGGTAAATTACAAAAAACAACTCCACCTATCGATTTTTTTCAAATTGCAACCTAATTTTTTTTTTTTCAGATTGTCACCCAGTCTTTTTGTGGTATTGTACGTAGATTGCAAATTTTCCGGTGAAATGGAGATTAATTTGTTCACTTTGCAACCTAAACTTTCTTTTTTTTTTTTATCTAATTGCAACCTGAACTTTGTGTTTTTATCATATTGCAACCAAGAATGAAAATTTCGATTCCGGTAGAAATATAGGTAACTTAAATTCACGGAAATATCGTGAAAATATCGATATCGATGGAAATATGGGAAATATGGGTACATATATTTATTGTTATTTTTCCAATATTTACCAATATTTTTCTCGATATTTATTGATATTCCATCGATTTTTTACCGATGTTAAATATATTTCACCAATTTTGACCAATATTTCCTGAATATTTATTTTATGAATATCGATCACACTTATATAACATAAATGTCACACTCATATATATAACATAAAGGTATCAGTGTGAAGCGAAAAAAAAAACATGATTTGCAATTGGACAAAAAATTAAAGTTTGGGTTGCAAAGTGAAAAAAATTAATTCATTTGCCGGAAAAATGACCGGAAATTTTGCAATCGACAAAACCACAAAAAGATTGGGTGACAATCTTAAAAAACAAAGATTAGGTTGCAATTTTAAAAAAGTCGATAGCTAGGGTTGTTTTTTTGTAATTTACCCTATTTTAAATCAATTTTAAATAGATAGTATATAAAATCAATCATTATTTAATGATCTTAAATTTAATATTCATATAAAATTTATCAAACTGAAATATGGAAATGTATGTGTGTGGGCTTTAATAATTTTTCATTTTTAAACATTTTTATGATATATAATATTAATTTATTGTAAATTGATATTAAAATGTAGAAATAATAAAATACTATAGGTGTACCTAATAGATTACACATATAAAACATATCAAATAGAAAAAATTAGATTAAAATTATTATTGCAAGTTAACCAACTTATTCATTTGAAATATACAAATATTTTATTTTATCTTTCTTATTTTATATTTATTTGTTGTCAAATTTTATTTATATTATATTCTGATTAATTGAGGTAGCATAAGGGATTGGACAGAGGTAATTTTTCTGGTTTTTCACAAATTAAAATTTCATCATTCTTAGTCCCTGATATATTGACTTATCAATCTTATAATTATTATTCATAAATTTTTATTCAAAATGTGTAGATTAAGTCCAATTTTGAATTGTTTCATTTAAATAGATAGCAAGAGAAATTTTCATGTATTTGATAAACTGATATAACTTTTTATTTGATTTAAAATAAATAAGTTATATGTGGCGTTGAACAAAAAAAAATTATTAAATTACGTGTGTATTTATAGTTATAAATGCCAATAAAATATAAATTTATTTATCTCAATACTTAAATCATAACATTTCTAATACATATAACTTACTTTTAGATATTAATTTTTTTTAAAATTTCACTACCCATGTAATGTTCTGACACAAATTTGTTTTATTTGTTTGTTTAATCCATAGATTAATATATTACTTTATATATTTCAAATTTCTAATATTTTCAAATATAATTATTTATAATGACATAAATTTAAAGTTAAAATATCTAGCTTTATACTAATACAAATTAAAAAAGTATCAATATATTTTTGTTAAAATAATAATCATTACATTTTATATGTTATTATATTTTTTTAATAATTATATATATAACACACTGTGCAACACACGGGTACACTAATAATAATAATAATAATAATAATAATAATAATAATAATAATAATAATAATAATAATAATAATAATAATAATAATAATAATAATAATAATAATAATAATAATAATAAACTGTTGGAGATGACAGATGAGTGACAACTTTTATATTAAAAATAAGGAAATGATGTATTATTTTATTGTGCATTGCTGAAAATATCACTAATACCATCCAACCCATATCAATTATTACAAACGAAATTATTAATCATTGGTAAATTGACAATAGACTGCTAACAAATATTACCAACAACTTTTTAATTTATTGGTATTATACAAATCGATTATCAACCAATCGTGGGTATTTTACTAACAATTTACCAACCAACTTTTGTCGCTAATTACAAATAAATTTCAAATTGTTGGTGAATTCATACAAATTACCAACACAATCTAGACTACAGTTTAGCAACGACTTCACGTTTACTAACGACTTCTCCAGTGACAAATTGGTTGGTAAATTAGCAACGACTTTTTTTTTCCATTGACATTCTGTTTGTAATTTACTAACAGATCAAATTATTGTGTTGGTAAAATTTGTCAACAAGCACTTTACCAACAACTTCACTGTTGTCATTAATCTGTTGGTACAATTATTTACCAACGGATTTCCTTAGTTACCAACAACTTGAATCCGTTGGTAATTTAGTAATTTCTTGTAGCGATCGATCATGAGCCTTGCTAGAAAGAAAAGGAAAATGGAATATTATTTATCGATCTAGTCGTATATTTATATATGGTTTGAACTAGTTATATTATGATTAATTTATTATTTCAGATAATTCACTAATTAATTATTACATACTTAGTTTAGGAATTTAATGTAATTAACAAATTAAAATAAATAAGTTCATTAAATTGCATTTTAAGATGAATATTATGCCTCGTTTTAGTTCAATTTACGAATCCTTACAACTTTGTGATAACGAGTTTGCTTTATGAATAATGAGTAGTGAAATTTGTTTTACGAATTTAAATCCATGAAATTGACTTGTATACTTCGTTATAACCACTTCAACCCCAAATCAATAGGGATAGAGGTAACTTAATTAGTCATGATAAAATGAGATTGTTATAATGTTTGAATTGTTCATGTCACTAAGATTTACTAGAAAATGACATCTAGAAAATGAAAATCTAACTGCAAATGATAATTATACATTAAAAAAATGTGTTTAAATGAAAGGATCATCTCAAAATATGGATTTGAAATTTGAAACCATCGTTTTATATATTTTTTATCCTAAAATAAAATCAATCTTACACTTCACTTCAAATGTATATTTTATTTGCATAGAAAGATTTGATCACATTGGACCTATTCCATAGATTTTGCTTGTGTATGAACCGGTCTGTTTTAATTCAATTTTATGAGAAAATATCCCATCGGAATCCAAGTTATATTTTATAACGGGAAAAGTTGCCCGAAAAAAGTTCCGATTATACTTTAAAAAACTCATGAACTTCATGTTGCGATCAGATAAAAGACAAAAAAGTTTAGATTCCAAATTGAAAAGACGGCCGTATTTAGATTGATCTTTGCGTTTAATCTCACGTTGAGTGCGCTTCTCTAACACGTAAAATCATCTTCCAATAATAAATAAAAATTATTTTAACAGTACAATTTATAAAAATTAAAATCATTGCACATATCAGATTCATGAAATGTAGCATCAATTCAACCTATTTGTTCTCTGTCAAACAATTAACACAAGATTATACAGCAGGATTACATTAATCTTGCAAGATTGTTATAATTTATAATCCCTTTTGGACAAATGGTACAACACTAACAAAGTATTAACCTAAATCACCAACTGAAATAAAAGTAGCTAGCTAATATTATCTAAGATCAAGATCATCTTCATCGTCGGGATCTAAGTCGCTCGAGAGCCTCATTCGTTTTACTTCCCTCTGCCCTGTTCTTCCCTTCTTTGGTTTTCCCCTGAAGATTGAACGACGACAAGAATGGATACAGTTTAAACATTAATACAAAGGGTTTTGAAGCTCAGAGCTTTCGGACAAACTCTAAGCCAACACAATTACCAAAGAACAAAAGAAAAACCAAAAAAGGTCCTGAAGCTCAGAGCTTCAAGTCCAATTCTAAGTACCGGCTCGAGTCAAATTTCTTAAAAAGAGCAAATTAAAGTCATTAAAGGGAAGTTTAGTCTTCTTTGCAAGAATGATCATTTGGCGAAATACAATTTATAGTGTGTTTAGAGCAGTTGAAAGTTAACTTACTGTCCAGCAGTTGCCAAGCCTCCAGCTTTTGGTCTACCTTGAACCACATCCAATTTCCCATCTACGGAAAACGAGACAAAAATGCCACTCAAAATTAATTCAGAAAGAAATAATAAAAAGATCTTGAATGTGCATAAAAAGAAACAGCAGTTAAAAGGGACCGGGGCAGTATGTAGGCTGGTTATAGTGTCATTCCTCTATGCATAACCTTGCAAGAATGTGTCATTTTTCTGAAGGAGTATTACATTGCAAATGAAATAAATATGTCGTAAAAGAGACGAAATAAACACGAACCTTCTTTCCCAACTCTAAGCTCCTCTGCCTACAGATAAACATAGAGAATATAAGTCAGCGTTTCATCTAATATCACAGCAGCAAGTGTGTTATTCAGTGTACATTTCATCCTCATCTTCCGCTTTTGGTGTTCTTATTTGTTTGGAAGCAAAAAAAATAAGTATCTATTAGTGGTTAGAGCCATTATATAAAACAAACATGCAGGACCTAAAAAAAGTCACTGGATACATTTCAGTTCCACTTCTTCTCATGAATTCACGACATTTTTTTAGAAAGGTGAAGTACAGAAAGAACCCCCACCCCAAAATAAACAACAAATCGAGTACATGCAAGAAGAAGAAAATCATCGCCATTTGATATCTTTGCTGCTAATAATCTATTAGACATTTGTCATACATCTTCTTATCTGAGTAAAGTAAATCAAGATTCAGCTCCATTGGGTTTGTAGAACCCATCTAAGTTTCAACTCACCTCGTAAGTAGGGAGCAAAGAGTAGAACTATCATAAGTGTGAAGATGGTGTTAAAGAAACACGTAACCAGAGAAACCAGAAAATTTAAGCACGCACCATCTTAAACTTATGTGCAATCCAAATCATAATATAGATGATGTCTACATTATATGCTACATGCATGATATCTTTACTAATCATACAAATCGTGCTTCTAATCTCTACTCATCAAGTGCAAAACATAATATCTGAGAAATCACTTGGTCTACAAAGTAATTATATCATAAAATTGCTGGATTTTCTGTTATTGCACATACCGCTGGTGAGGTGACCGAGGACAAGGAGAATACTCTATCTTCAAGCTGAAATTTTCTGGATCTCTTTAAGCTAGAGAACGAAGCAACAACATTAGAAGTTGCCAATTTCCGAAAACTACAAAACAGCTAATCATAGTAGATTGCAAAAATATGAGGTGAGATGACATCAAAGACCTATTAAGTCAACATTCTATGTTTATTAGCTAGAGGAAAATGCAGTTTCTGTTTACAGAAAATAACAATCGCATTTCATTTGAGCATAACAGAATGAAATTGACTATACGTGACAAGAATCTTCATATTTATTCAAACGTCATCCAATGCTCTATAAATCATGAATGTCCACAAGAGCATCATATATTCCTTACGAAGTTTCTAGTCAATAATCAAAAATGGAAATACATTTTTCAATTGATTATTTACACCCATTGACAAATCAAAAACTTACATCATCGTAGAACCAAGCATAACATCATAAAAAGAACTATGCCTTCCTGTTTTGTTTCTTGCACCACCCTAGAGTACTTAATCCATTTCTTTATAGCTTCCAGTACAGATGATACTTTCTTCCACGTAAGAAAAGAACTCGACTAGTACTAGAAATTTTTTAATACGTATAGCTTTAAAGCACACCACCATGCATCCATTCCAAAGAACTTTGGGACATAAAACTATTAAAATAAATAGTCCGCTGTTTAGAAAAAAAATTAACAAATCTCAACGTACACTTCTCTGAGCCTATCCTCCTAATGATTACACAAATCGTCTCACTGAGTGAGCCAGAAGAACCTGATCCCTTGTAAAACAAGAGCATTACACGCTCATTGTAGATGAGTAATTATGGAAACATGTAGATCTTCATTCTTTGGAAGGGTTAGGAAATATTAGATTTGAATCGAGAACAACAGAAGTCATCGATGGGCAAAAAGCCATTTGATTGCAGCAATTATGATTTTTAAATAAACCATGCATATTCTTTGACGTAGTATGTTGACGTTAAGCCATTTAGAATGAAATTTATCTCCAACAAGGACAAAAAAAGTAAGTAAAGAAATCACAGTACAAACATGGTACACAAATAGAAATCTCACTTCATGACATGTCATAAGACGAAGCAGCTTACTTGGCTGTATTCTTCGAAGAGGAAAGAAACCCATCAAATCCCTTCAACGCATTACCAAAATTCGTCGTTTCCTGCAAGTAGCTCGTCTCCAGCTCATATACCTAGGATAAAATACCAAAGCTTGACTACAACAATGAAGTGTTGAACCTCACTTCGATATCCAATATATATATATATATATATATATCCTAACAACACTATGATACTGTCCGTTTTGAGCTCTTTCAAGCCAATACCATATCAATTTCGGGCTTACCCGAAAAGGCATTTCACTAATAAAGACATTATCCACTCTGATAGAACAACCACTAGACGAAAACAGAGAAATCCAACACATAAAATAAAACCCAACAAGAATCAATTAAGAGCAACCATTTGCAGTTCAATAGCAGTATCCACCACAACAAAAAAATAGCAAAAAATCCAATCGCACTAGAAATTCACAACATATACCAAATCAAAACCATACAAATTGGAGAAATTATAACACCTGTTTTTCGACACTTCGAAGCTCGTCTTGCAGCTTTTCTCGCTTGTTCAGCAGAGAAGAAAGCATGGCTTTGGGATTATTAGAGCCTCTGAGCCCTAATAACATCATAACACATCAAATTAAACGGATAAAAGGAAACGGGCGGAAAATTGCGTTGATAATTCTAGGGTTCAAGAAAAGAGTAGGAGGATGAGGAATTGAATTAACCTTGAAACTCCATGTTCGCGCCAATTGCTTTGCTTTTGAGATTACCAGATTAGGAATAACGGTATTTTGAAATGAAGTGATTGAAATTGGGAAAATAAATCAAAAAGGGGGTCTTATAGTATAGTTATTGTGAAGATGCTAAAGTGAGTGGATAAGGGTACAAACAAGAACAACCATCATATAAAATACGAGGTCGAAAATATCAATTTTAGTCTGATAACTTACGTCTTATTTATTTTTAGTGCACTTACTTTGCGCTTTCTAGTTTTGGCCCCTTAATTGTCGATTTTTTTCTTCTAATTTTAATATTTTCTTATCGGAACTACCAAAATTGCTGACGTGACAGCCATATTCCGACAGTCATGTCAGCAACTTCGGTCATTCAGACCAAAAAGAACTGAACTAGAGAAAAAACTGATAGTTAAGGGCCCAAAATTGCGGATGTAGTTGCATATAAGATCCGACTTTGAAATCCTTGATTGTGTTGGCTAAAAAACATTGTTTATGATATGATGTTACTATAATATTCAAATCACATATATTTGAGAAATGTTTGTGTTTGTACTATTTCAATTGTGAAAACGTTTCGTCGATAATGATTGTAATTGTAAATCTACTATTGTAAAGATGTATTTTTTATGTTAAACTAATGTAGGTATACTTTAATTATAAGATAGAATTTGGTGGATGAAAATTTTGCAAAAGTGTAGAAAATCAAGAATTTGTAATTTTGACATCTTAAATCCATCTATGAAAAACTAGAAAGAAATATAAGTAGGGTTTACCTAAATTGGATTGAAGCAAAAAATACCATTCTGGTGTGGATAAGATAGCATGCACCAAGGGATAAAAAATAGACCCCAGAAAATGATTTATTATGCAGTACATTGAACCTATCTTTTGCCACAAAATCTTCAAAATGTATCTCAAACTTAATTAATTTACATTCACATTTTCCATGTGGTAAAAATTTATTTTGTGGGCAATGCTAAGTTTACAAGAGTAGATTGTTTTGTAACACTTGTTTTGATAATCTTGTAGTTATAAATAATAACATAAAAATTAAAATAGTTACGATACATGTTTATCTTACCACGTCTAAATTTATTTACGATATAACACATTCAAAATCTATTTAAGGAAAAGCTCAGATAGTGTATGACTATGGTGATTTGAAATTTAAAATTTGAAAGAAATGAGTTTTGTATATTTTACTTTTTATATGAGTATCGATCTCACCGAAATACCCAACCATATAACAATAATAAAAAGTACCTAATTACGCTATATTTGATCTTGTATAATAAAATATGAGATTTATTGGTGTTTAAGTCCATACCTAAATTTCTAATAAAGGCTATACCTAATAAATACTACTCCTTGAGTCCCATAAATAAACATGTACACTATTCTTGTCCGTCTCACAAAAATATGTTTGTTACTATATTAATATGGTTTATAATTTGTAATTCCATATAAACCTTATTTAAATGGGAAAAAAATTCAATTTTAGTCCATTTAAAAAGCAATTGTCCAATGTTCGTCCACCATAAAAGCGGTTTTCAATTTTAGTCCAATTAAGCCAAAAATCGTCACTATAATTGGTCTATTTTTGATTTAATTGGACTAAAATTGAAAATTGAAAATTGAAAATTGAAAATCACTTCCATGGTGGACGAAATAGTGACAAAAATGGACCAAACAGTGATGATTTTTGGCTTAATTGGACTAAAATTGAAAATTGCTTCCATGGTGGACGAAAATTGGACAGTGACTTTTTAAATGAACTAAAATTGAATTTAATCATATTTAAATGCAAATTGAATTACCACACTTCCTTCTTATGTACCTTTTAATAAAAAAAACTTATTTAATACTAGGATTAATGAAAGATAAGACATGATGGGAACTTCAAATATTTTCTTATTTTGTGTGAATATATAAGTCTGTCTATTTTTGTGGGACGAAGGAAGTAACATTTGATGAGTATTTATATGAATAATGAATGTAATGTCCATTTAAAGCTATTGAACATTCTATGGACATGTGATTGAATGGGTACCCACACATCCCGTGCAATATATTATGTTAGACATTTATGTCCTCTTTTTCATTAAACACGAATATTGAATTTGTATAAATAATAATAATCATGATGATGATGATTATAATGATGATGATGATAATAATGATAATGCAAGGTGATTGTATTTTATTCCTACGGATTTGTTTTTTCACATTTTTCCAATAAGAATTTTCATCTCGATTTTTGTTAATTCCTAAATGTAAGCATTATAAATTATACAAATTCATTTATTTGAAATGAGGATATTATTTGTTTCCATTTCAGCTCTCATATTCTTGAGTGGAATCATAATGTTATATTTGAAATGATGAATGATTTCAAAATTTGAGGATTATAAGGTTGGGTCCTTCTGTAGTACACCTGGTGTATTAATACACCAGGTTGTCAGTCATTTTTGTCCATTAGATCTAAGTACTTTAAATCCTGATCATTCATTTCTCATTTACCTTTCTTCAATATTTACTATGGTAACTTCTTATGATTCCCCAAAATGGTATAATGTTCTAGATAATGAGTCCAAATCCTCCTTCTCCTAAAATTTCATTTATCAATTATTATCATCCATAAAACCAAATTCACGTATTCTAATATTATGCATCGTTCGACGACGATTCATTTGACATCCATATTCGATATATTTTATTGTAATTTACGATGGTTACATTATGAATGACAATGGTTACATTATGGATGGCATATTAGAGTTGTTATGAAAATAGGGTTTTTATTTTTTTTTTTTTTGTAAAATGAAAAGATATTTTGATTATGATTAGCAAAGAGAGATACAAAGATATATATAGGCAGCTACACGCATGAGAAGAGAAATAACTGCCTAACGACTTATGCTGACATGGACAACTAATTTCTAAAATATCTAAACAACAATACACAATACTATAACAACAACAGAGAAGAAAAACTGTAGTCTATTTCTTGTGCAAATAAAAACCCTATTTTCATAACAACTCTAACGGGTACCCAACCTTCCCCGCAACTACTACCCGCTGGGCGGGCGGGGCAGAAGCTTGCTCCCCGGGCCGTTTTTAAAAAAATAAAAAAAATAAGAAAATAAAAATTTGTAATTTTAACATGAATAATTTGAAAAACACCTAATTAAATCATTAACTAAATAATTTGAATAATTATTTGATTGAATAATTAGAAATGAGGATTTAATTTTACTATTTTACACAACTAACAACAAATTAAAACATTATTTTACATGTAATATTACTACTTTAGTCTTTTACTTAATTAATTAAAATATGATCCTAAATTACTTATATATACACACACATACACTTAATTATCATAATATATACATTAATTGAGATTAATGTATATAAACTTAATTATCACAATATATATTATGTATATAAACTTAATTATGTATATTAAAATATATTATGTATTTTATGAATGTTTATAAAATGCTCTCTCAACATAAACACTTCTCAAAATTCACCAATAAAATATTATTTTAAATTTTCAAATGTATATATATACTGACAGAAGAATTAAGAACTTGTATTTTATTGATATAAAGTCTAATATATATATATAATACACTTCAAGATCTAAAAAGATATAATGAGATACAAAAAAAATCTTAACAACTTTATATGTCTAACATTATCTCTAAGTGAAATGTAAATTATGTGGGAAAATATTCATTTATAGTGCAAGACATTCCATTCAATTGCAATGCATCAACGCATTGCTGCAAGTCATCCAAAAAATTCTTATGCATAGTTCATTGTGAACGGTTAGAATGGTTTGTATATTTTTATTTTTTTGTTAGTATGATGCATTGCAATAACATGCATTGCATTATATCAATGCATGATACCATGCAACCAATGTTATGAATTGCATTGCAACCAATGTTATGAATTGCATTGCATTGCAATAACGATGCATTGTATTATATCAATGGCATGATATGAATTGCATTGCATTATATCACTTGGAATATGCATTGCAAATATGCAAATATATACAACATAGATAACATTGGTGAATTAAAAAAAAATCATAATCCTATGACTCGTTCATATATTACAAGATAAATCATAATCCTATGACTCGTTCATATATTATAAGATAAAATAGAATGTGTTAATGACATATAAGATTGTGAGGGTAATATGCAATATATACAAATTAGTTTGTATCTTATCAATGACATCATGCAATGGTTAATGACATTCAATTATTAATGACATCATGCAATGGTTAATGACATTCAAATGTATACATTGATGAATTCAAATAAAAATCGTTGGGTAATAAACAATTCATAACATTGGTTGCATGATATCACACAATGGTTAATGACATCCAAAATTGTGGGGTAATATGTATATATATAAATTAATATACAATTAAAACATTCGTGAATAAAAATTAAAATTGTGGGGCAATAAACATATTAATATATCTGAAATATATTAAATATTTCAATCTAATGGTTCAAGGAAATGGTTGTAAGGTCAAAATATACAATAGTGTATGGTTGAAATACAATGTTTTGCACATATAATGGTTGCACTAATATGAAATTGTTAAAATGGCATGTAACCAATGTCCTTATTTAAAAAAAGCATGCAAGGTTATAATGGTTGCACTTACATCAAATTGTTAAAATTGTTACCATCGTTAAAACAACATGTAATAAAATTAATTTTATTATGAAATTTATTAAAACTCCATGATCATATTAGTATATCTCAAATATATTAAATATTTAATTTCAATTTCATCACAATGGTTGTTAATGTTTTATCATTTATTAAATTAGGTATGATTTATGCAAATGAAATAAGTTTGTAACAAAGATTTATATTTTATATAAATGAGCATTCTAAAGCGTACAACTCATATGACCCAAAATTAAATGTAAAACACACAATATATTTCATAGCCCAAAATAAACCTAAATTAAATGTAAATCATACAATGTATTTCATAGCCCACAATACACAAATCAAGACATTGCAGTCCATTGTCCAAAGGTTACACAACCCATACATATTACAAAGCCCACAACTCCTATAGTCCAAAATTCAAAAAGTTACCTTAAAAAAAGTTACTGCGGTAAAAAAACTCTGGTGTATTAATACACCAGGTGTACTACAGAATTACCCTATAAGGTTTGCAATGAATATATGTTTGTTTTAAGTATTTTGATGTGTTGTAAAATGTGAAATCGTTTTGCAACAATTGTATACAAAATAGCTTTTGAGTACATACTTTTTTATTGAGATTTGAAAATGTAGAAAGTAATGTTTTCCAATAAAAATTGGTTGAAACAAATTTGATTTATTTATACCCACATTTAATAAGCAGACTATTAAAAAAAATCCATAAAATTTGAACATATATATATATAGTAACATATAGTATATATTTTAGTCGAATTTTGATTCAAAGTTGGTGAATTTTACATAATAAATTAACCATTTGAAAATTAATTTCCATTACAATATGTTTTAATCAAAATTTGATTATACTTGGTAAATTTTTGCATTCAACTATTTTTTTACTTTTCACTTCTTCTTTTTTCCGTGAAGATTAATGATTGTTCTTACAACAGTATGGGGACAAGGATCTGTTGAATTTGTCTTTGTTTAGTTACGTATAAAGATAGATTTTTTAATAGTGCTTTGCCATTGTTTCTTCTCTTCTCTAGACTTCTAGTGGTCCAATAGATATCATATTTTAATGATTATTTCCATTTATGGTTTCTTTGTCTTGGAAGCACCCAACTTGCTCACATGAGGTCTAGTCTTGAAGCTCCCACATCTCCTCCAATCCCCCTCTCACAATTGGCATCTTCTTCAAGTCAATTCTTGTCTGCAGTTTAACGGTACTCTCTCTCTCTCTCTCTCTCATAGTTTTTCTTGAGTTTTTGGTGGTGGGTTTTCTGTAAAGATGACTGTTTGATGGTTTTCTGCTTGCTAATGGGGTTTCAAGATTTGCTTGTGGTAGTAATTCTTGATCTTGATGTTGTGAAGTTGTTCTTTAGCATATGGAAGTGTGGGATGACACCCAAGTTGTGAATTTTGAAGGATTTGAGGATGAATTTGAAATCTTGGTAGCAAATTTGTTGGTGGGTTTTTCGAATTAGTACGAAATGCTAGTTTTGAACTAATTTTTGAGTGATTCGAGTGGCTATCTGCTTTTTAAATGTTTGAGCAACTGATTGATTTATTTGATCTGATAGAAAAAGATTTGTTCTTGGAAATGGTAAAAAATGTTCAAGAGCATATTGTGGTTTAGGAGAGTGAAGATAATAAAATGAGGTAAGGATTTGAGGACGAATTTGAAATCTTGGTAGCAAATTCGTAGGTGGGTTTTTAGGATTAATGCGGAATTGGAATACGTCGCTCTTATTTTGAACTAATTTTTGAGTGATTCGAGTGGCTATCTGTTTTTTTAAATGTTTGAGCAATTGGGCTGTCCTCTAATGTTGTTATTGATTTGTTTGATCTGATAGAAAGAGATTTGTTCTTGGAAATGGAAAACAACTGCAAGACGATAGTGTGGTTTAGGAGGGATTTGAGAATCGAAGATAATCCAGCTTTAGCAGCAGCTGCAAGGGATGGAAGTGTGTTGCCTGTGTTCATATGGTGCCCTAAAGAAGAGGGCCAGTATCATCCAGGCCGGGTTTCAAGGTGGTGGTTGAAGCAATCACTTTTGCATTTGCAGCATTCACTTAAATCACTTGGTGCAGAGTTGTTTCTGATCAAAGCTGAGAACACTCTATCTGCTCTCCTAGATTGTATCAGTGCAATTGGGGCGACGAAGGTTGTGTATAACCATCTTTATGGTATGTTTTCCTCTTTACGTTCCATTTATTGAAATGGTGAAAAGATGATGCCACCAACATTAATAAATAGTGTTGGTTGATTTAGATTTTGGAGCTATGAACGTTGGAAATTCTTGTGGTTGTAAACTTTCGACTCACTTTAAGCTTAAGATGTTTTTAGAGTTTGTAAGTTGTTCTATCTTATTTCAAAAATAAGTTGTTGAAATGGTTGAATAAATAAGATGACAGTACTTTAAATATGTTCGTAATGACAATTGTGTAAGTTTAACGATCAAATTTGAATGAATTTATAAGAAATAAAACTTTATTCTAGATGTAAGTTGTGATCCTCTTACTTTTTGAAAATGAATTTATAAGCTTCTAACATCTAATGTGATGTTTCAACGAAAGTACTCGAAATTCTGTAGTTGCATTGCATTTTCTTTTTTGTATTTTAGTTCATCAATTGCCAAAATGCTTAAATCTACATTAGTTGTCTTCTTTTCCAGATCCAATTTCACTCGTTCGTGATCACAATATCAAGCAGAAGTTGGTTGAGCATGGCATCAATGTCCAAAGCTACAACGGTGAGCTATTGTTTGAACCGTGGGAAGTGTATGATGGTGATGACGAGCGTGCTTTCACAACCTTCAATGCGTATTGGGACAAATGCTTAAACATGCAAAAAGAACCCGTTTCACATCTTCCACCATGGCGTTTATTTCCGGCTGAAGGTATGATGAACTTTCGTTAAAGATAACAACTTTATAGTAAGATCAAAGAATGTAGAAAACCAATGAGGGAAACCATTTACCTTGTCGTGTCTTTTGATAGGAATGGTTGAGAACACTTCAATCGAGGCATTGGGTCTGGAAAACGACTCAGAAAAGTCGAGCAATGCTCTACTTGGAAGAGGGTGGGCCCCAGGTTGGAGCAATGCCGACAAGGCATTCACTGAATTCATCGAACATCATTTGCTCGACTACTCAAAAGATAGGCTCCGAGTTGGGGGCAACTCATCCCTTTTATCCCCGTATCTCCATTTTGGAGAGCTTAGCGTTAGGAAAGTGTTCCAATGTGTTCGAATGAAGCAATTAGTCTGGAAAAACGAAGGTAACCCTATTGGTGAAGAAAGTGCGACTCTTTACCTAAATGCTATCGGGCTCAGAGAGTACTCGCGCTACATATGTTTCAATTTCCCGTTTACTCACGAGAGATCATTGCTTGGTAGCCTTAGATTCTTCCCTTGGGATGCAAACCAGATCCATTTTAAAGCTTGGAGACAAGGTCGAACCGGCTATCCATTAGTTGATGCCGGGATGAGAGAGCTTTGGGCCACCGGGTGGATACACAATCGGATTAGGGTTATTGTTTCGAGTTTCTTTGTCAAGTTTCTTCTTCTACCATGGCAATGGGGGATGAAGTATTTTTGGGATACACTTCTTGATGCTGATTTGGAAAGTGATATCCTTGGTTGGCAGTATATTTCCGGAAGTTTGCCCGATGGACACGAGCTGGACCGTATGGATAGTCCACAGGTACGACTAGGATATTGAACCTACCTATTGTGATATTAAACACAACAACATCTGCTAAATCCGTTTCACACGGGAAAATCTAGATTTTCCCAGTGTGAAATGATGCCATTTCACGCAGCAGATGTTGTCGTGTTTACTACGAACAATTATCCATGTTCATTTGACCCTATGTTCAACAATCCATTACATTAGTGTGTTGTCATTTATGCATAGGGATAGGGTTATAAGTCAATTGAGTCGAGCTGAACATATAATTGTTCAAACTTGTTCGTAATTATGTCAGAATTTGTTTGATACTAAATCAAGTCGGGCTTTAGTCGAGCCGAATACCAGTTCAAGGCAAACTTATCATACGCAGAAGCTTGCTGAAACCTTGTTTGATATATTTATCTAGTCGAGTTCTTAAATCGAGTATCAATGTGGTTGATTTGATTTTCAGCCCTATATAGGGACTTGTTTTCGTAATCATTGATGATTCTCCGACATTTTAATCCAGATTCAGGGATTCAAATTTGATCCAGACGGAGAATACGTGAGGCAATGGCTGCCGGAACTAGCACGAATGCCAGTCGAGTGGATCCATCATCCATGGGATGCTCCTCTCACCGTTCTCAAATCCTCAGGCATTGACCTCGGAGTCAACTATCCAGAGCCAATAATCGACATCGACTTAGCCAGGGATCGCTTGACCGAAGCCGTAGCTACCATGCGAGCAAAGGAAGCAACAAACACTGACGGAACGAATGAACAAGTCTTCGACAACTCTGAACATCACGTAAATTTGGCCGTATCAAAGGTCGTTACCGAGCAAAAGAACCTCTGTCCAGCTGCTTCTTCTCATGATCAAATGGTGCCATCATTGATGAACTCCAAGAATGGCATCCCAAATCGAAAAAGACCCAAATTGGGCCAAGATGATGATCGGATGATGAATGACAAGCTACGTGGTCCCAAAATGGACGATGACTTGTGCTCGACAGCTGAATCTTCGTCGTCTAAGAAACAGACGACCGATAGCAGAATGTCTTTCTGTGTTCCTCGGAATTGTTCTTCAATTTCAATCACCGACGCGCCCTATGCAACGGTTCATGATTCGTCGGACATCAAGTCTAGTTGGAAAGGACGATATTGGCTCTGAAGATCTGTCGAGCAAAAATGGTAAGATATCGATATTTGCTTTTGTTGCAAATTTAAAAAGAAAAAACAGTGATCATATGTCGATTGTTGATGTGTTCGACATTTATACAACTCATCAGTCATACTAACATAAGTTTTTTTACGATTTTTTTCAGGAGCCACAAATTTGAGGATTTCTGGAAAACAAATTATTAAGGAAGAGAAAAGTTCAAAACTCGATTAGATTAGTAATTTATGTCAATATATTTTCATTTTTATCTCGTGTTGGAAAAAATGAAAAAGGAAACAGATTTGAATAGTGTGTTTAGATACAAGTTTGCTATTATTTTTTCTACTTTTCCTATATATCTAAATAATACACTATTTCTTCCTCTTATTTGTTTATATATCAGTCTTCTATTTTCACATATTAGATTGATATAAAAGCTTATATAAAATCATCTTACAAATACAATTTTGTTACACGAGGCATAGTTTAGTGTATTTGATTACATGATTTATATAAATATATATTAAATTTAGAATATAAGATAGAAATATTATTTGTTATAAACATTATTTTGACAATGTTTTATACCACATGTTTTAATGTTTCTAGGTTTAAATATAAGTACTTATATAGCAATTACTCCTATATCATAATTATGACATATAAGATAAGATAGTTGAATAAAACACAAAAAAGTGGTGCAGTCCTACTACTATACTCACTATGAACTCGTTGATATGAGCCAACGGCTGACGTGTCAGATATTCAATCAATTAATTTAATTTTTCATATAACAAGGGAGTGAGCTCGTTACATGTCAGCGGTGATATATTAAAAATTGCCAGCCGTGAACATTTTATTATTTTCCAAAATGTATTCGGCTCAAATAAAGGCACATGCAACACACACTTGTGTGTGAACTTAAAGGACAAATAGAAGATTTAAATATCACTATAATTAATATTAAAATTTAAATTAATTTTATAGTAACATCCCGTTTTAAATTAAATACAACTCAATATAAAAAACCATAAATAACCAAAAAAAAGTATATACATAAATAAAATTGGGTTGGCATTTAAATTAAGGAACACGTTCCAAAACTCGTTGCATTGCTCTTTTAATTCCCTCTTGATCAAGTGATGTTGTCATCTGTATTTCTTGCACCTGAAAAAAAAAAAAAAAAAACACTTCCAAAATCGCAAAAATAACAACAACGACAACAATAATTATTGTTCTTAGCTGCAAGTTAGAATGTTGATTCGTTTTAGTAATTTTTGCCTAAGTATGCCCTTCTAAGTTTCTGGGATAGGTTAGAGTGATATGACCTGAATATGGAGTGAACTTTGGTAGGAAAAACGAACGAATTATGTTTCTATGAGATACGGTTGGACACAGAAACTCATGTAAGACAATCTGATGATAAAATACCATGAGACGGAGCATTAAGAATTTTGGATCGACCTGTCTTGCGGAATTAAACTTATGAGACGATCTCACAAAGAGTACTAACTCTATGGTGGAAGTGGAATGTAAGGTAAGAACATACTTTTAGATAAAAAAGAAGAATGTAGGTCGTCTCATAAGTGGCTCGTGACGAAGTGAAAAAGAGAGAAAAATGGCGTAATAATACATGCCTGTCGTCCGGCTCGAGCAAGGAGAGTGTATTGATCACCCGTAGGTGGCGCCTGTAGATGGTGAAAAAACGATGCAGGATTATTGAGAGAGCAAAAGTTATGGAAAATGAAGAAGAATGCATAGTTCATCATACATTTGAAAGCCAGAGTTGCAAATCTTGCGAAACGACCCGTTTCTCAAACCCTTGCCGGCTGATCTTCACACTGTTAATGCTGAACAGCAGAAACACAATTTCCGAACACAAAAATGAGATCCCGATTAGATAAAACAGGGACATGATAATGAATAAGAGGTCATTCCATGAAGGGAAGAACTTTCATTACAAATGCAAAGAATTAATCATAAGAGGAATAAAACATGAAAGCAAACTATACCCATCTTCCTTCAGTAGCTCTTCAATAATTGCATCGAGGCCGGGAAGAGGTTCTATATCAGAACGATCACTTGCATTTAAAGCACCATTATCCACGGAGATGTCCTGTGAAGCATAAAGACTATCAATACGTGCATCAAACTTCAAATGTCGCTTAGCAGTAAATTAACCAAACCTGAGGAATGACTTTGTCTAAAGTTTCCAAAAGTGGATCTTCCTCCAGTTGTTTTATCGACAATGTAATTCTTGACTTTTCGCTGCAACATGGCCCCCGATTTTTAAGAAAACGATCAACATACGCGTTCTCTAGAACAAGTTATTAAAGAAAGTAAAATTCACCAAGAGCTTGTCCCTACACCCTTACTCAAACATATGTAACTACTACTATAATCTAATACTGTACATTATACGTCGGGATAATCACAAACTACCCCTCGGGTTTGGCCAAAATAAAAATTAATAATAATAATAATCGTTTGATGAAAATTATGAGATCATATGATTCATATTCATTTGAATATCGAAGTGGGGGAACAAACTAGTCTATCTGTAATATTTAGTATTTAATTTTTGGGTTAATTGCTAGACAAATCACAAACTTGGCTTAATTTGCAATTTTAACCAACTTTTCGAATATTGGCAAATTTATCATGAAATTTCAAATTCTTTTTGCAAATTTAACCAACATGTTGTTTTTAAATATAGTTATCTTGAAAATAACTCTCATGGTTCCAAAAATAAAACAAGACTTAACATACAAATACAAAATGATAGTTATTTTGAAATAGTAGAAGTTACTATTGAAATAAACATACCGAAATCTGTCGGTTGGTTAAATTTATAAAAGTGCATGTCATATTTGCTAGTATTCAAAAAAAAAAAAAAGGTTAAAATTGCAAATTAAGTTAAGCTCGAGATATTTCCTACAATTAACCCTTAATTATTTTATTGAAATATGAAGGGCAAACAGATATATTCACTAAATTTGAACATAGGGGCATTTGTAAGTTTCTGTAGTGATGAACCCCTGAATATAAATTTATGCATAAGCAAATACACAAGACATTCAAATCAGCATTATTGAATAATCACCTGTCGATGTTGACAATTTTGACTCTCACGTCATCACCCTCGGATAGGACGTCTCTCACGTCTTGCACTAAATCCCACGACACTTCTGAAACGTGCACTAGTCCCGTGAGGTGATAAATACCTGCAAAGATTCAGATAAAACATTGACGTATGAGATTATGCAGGATAGCATACTAAATCAACTGAAAGATTTGCAGAAATACCATCTGGAAAACATAGATGAACGAAGGCGCCATAATCCTCCACAGATCCTACTTTAGCATCAATAACATCCCCCACTTTTAGTCGAGGAGAAAACTTATACCAATTAGCTTCCTTCTCTGAGAAGATCAGCTTCTTGTTCTCCTCGTCAGCTTGAATCACCTAAAAGTGGTGTAAAGGTTCTATAGTGTTAACATGTTCACCGACATTGGTTTAATAATTCAAAGATTCTTAGATGCATTAGTGCTTATTCAGCACCACTGTTAAGGAATTGAAACTGAGAACAAAATCATATTATATAGAGATTAGTATTTAATCTACTCCAGAATTTAACAGAGATCGGATAATGCATGCAGTGTGTACTCTCATAAGATTATTGCACGTTATGCACTCTGCTCATCTCCCCAGAGAATGAACTCGAATGGATGAAAACAATTTTTCCAATCTAGAAAATCATACTCCTTACGAGTAATGAGTTGTTCCCAAATAAAGAGTCTTTTTTATTCCATGTACAACTTTTACCTTTGGTCAACTTCATTAAATCCATCATCGTCCTAAGTATGTTTCGACGAAGAAAAAGAAAAAGAAAAAGAAATATAAAGCAGATAAGAGATATAGAGTAATGGAATCAAGGGCACACAACATTAGATATCAGCAGATGAAGATCCTCATAATTCACCTCTCGTGGTTTATCTCAAAATATCAAAGTGCTCATAGCAGTAAAAAACATCATGGAATCAACATTTAGCATCATCATGGAATAAAAGGATGATCATACATTAAGAACCTCATACCTTCACCGAAATAATGGAACCTATCAAAGATCTTGCAACCTCTTGGATGGTCTTGTTAGGTTCTGCATGATAGATTATACAACATTCATTAGAAGACGGGCCATGTAACTTATAGTTGGATATGCCACTTAGTATATTGATTTTCTTCACAAATAAGAAACTAAATGCTCATAAAAAGAAAGGTGACAAACCAAGAGTGTCAAAAGGAGCATTCATTGTAGAAGTAATATAAAATGGGCTTCAAAACAAAAGGAGAAATATGGCTTCACATAAACGATATCTTCATCATATAAAATTCCAAAATTCTTCACTATAGAGTGTTTAGTACCTTTGCAAGAATGAGAAGGGCTCAACTGTGGAAAGGGAAGAAAACCAACAAGAGAATAAAATTTGATGAGCAAGCCACCACCATTGAATCCTTCAACTCTTCCCTCGTAGACGAGTCCCTTAGTATGGTATGCCCTTGCTGCTTTCCAATCAGCAGACATCTACTTCTTTGCATAACAAAGGAATAGGTAAGAAACATGCATCATCCAATTACAAAATAATTAATCACACATGTTTTTCTTCTGTTCTTTTCTTTTTTGCTGTTATCACAGTGTTCCATTCAATACTTAAATAAGTACACATATGTTTCTGACAAAGAATGTAGGCCAACAACATTTTGCAAGTATATATGCATTCAGTTCAGCAAAACCATAGTCGCTCAAAATTTCCACAAAGTATTCAACTTTTTTCCTGATAAAAAAGGGCATGAGAACTAAGATTCAAAATAAGACAAAACTGGTCTTTTTCATGTTTCAATCAAACAGATGTAATTTGGTAATACATGATCCTCATGCTAACACAAACAATGTTATGAGTTTTGTGCATCATACTCACTCCAATTACCTTGGCCACCAGCATACAGCTATTTTGTATAGCATCTCTAATTTAACTCATACTATTACATGATTAAATAACTCAGCAGAGTTCATGCTCGTTCTGTTTTATGTGCCTCGGCAGGTAGATAATATCCAGCAAGCCCTAAGTCTCCTGCTTTCTATGCCTAAAGTCTGTTACTTTCTATGCTCATTCTTGTGATATAATGGATACAGCTGAGTGGAGACTTTGCGAATATTTCATCTCTTTGATGTTATGAAAACTCCCTAGGCTATAGCCTATATAGCAAAATGAACGGCTCAAAATAGCACAACAAAGAGGCATTCGCAGGAAGAATTCCAAAGCTCTCAATTTATTAGACAGTACTTTTCATGATATAGCTTATAGTCAAAGCGAACAACTCTACTTCCTGCGCAAATAACGACCAACTAATAAGACATGCTTTGGGCCAAAATTCGTTCACTTGAATCCAAATACTTCACACTTGCACATGGCAAAAAGGGTTGGTCCAAAAATTCAATGGCGTTCATTACGATATTATGCACACAAACACCCATGTATTCACATTCTTATGAATCAAACACTAAGTATATATAGGAAACAATGATCTGAACCAGTGATACAGTCCAAAATAGTACCAAGGAAGTGCCCCGAATAGCTCAAACAACTCATTTTAGCTCCTATCTCTCTATAAGCATTGCTTTGCAAATATAGAAACGCTTTTATGCACTCAAAGTGATGGACAAAAAGGAAGAAAATAAATTCAAACACTATTAACCATTTTTACTTAGATTTATCCCTCATCATATCACTACTATCCTAAACACCACCAAACAAATTCTTCAATGAAGTATTGCAATCATTAACAAACAATTCAACTTGCATAAATTTAGCAAGAATTCAACACAATCTAGCAATATCCCCCATTCTTGCCAATGCCAACTACAAACCAAGAAAATCAACACCATCAAAACCCAATACACAGAACAGGGTTATGAGACATGGAAACACTCAAACACACCCGGGTTTGTTTATCATCATCAGTGAAGAGAGAATCGTCGAGCCCATCATCAGTCTTGATGGTGCTGCCACTCGAAACCGACACTATCGGGGGGCTCATGAAGGCGTGGCGCCTCGCGTGGGAGAGGGTGCTGCTGAAACTGAGTGAGGTCGATGGGACATTTTGACAAGCAGTATCTGAGCTCCAGAAATGGTGGGGCAGAAATGCGAGGCCCCCTGAAACTGACGCAGCAACCATTACAGGCATCTCCCTCCCTCTCTCTCTCTCTCTCTCTCTCTCTCTCTGTGGGTGGCAATGGAGTTTGCAAGAATTGAGGTTTGAGTTTGTGGATTGGGTTGGATGTGGTTTACGTGTAGTGATAGAGATGACTCAATGGTGCAAGATGTTTTGGATCATCCATATCTTCTTTTCTTCTTTTCTTCTTTTTTTTTTTTGCTTTTGTTTTTAACATTTTATCTAATAAAATTTGGTAGAAAATTGTTTGTATTAATTGTACTAGTTTTGTACCATGCAACAATGAAGTTTAT
Organism: Scutellaria baicalensis; assembly: GCA_005771605.1. Lineage (NCBI taxonomy): Eukaryota > Viridiplantae > Streptophyta > Magnoliopsida > Lamiales > Lamiaceae > Scutellaria > Scutellaria baicalensis. Next base: position 292,853 of record CM016729.1, read on the forward strand.
ATTTACAATTATAAATATATAGAATTTGAAAAAGAAATAAGATATAAATTTAATACAGATATTATAAATATATAGGTAATGAAGATTAACTTTGTATATTGTCAATAAAAGAAAATATTATAATGTTTCAACTTAATTTGAAAAATTTAGAATTAAATGATACATAATTAAAAGTAAGGGTGATTAACAAAATCAAGTAACTTTCAAAAAATTGATACACTTGTCATGATAATCCTTTTATGAATCTATCACATATAACGATCTTTAACTCAAAATCTAAACTTTATTGTCCTAATCTCTTATTTGATAAGTAATATCTAAACATTTGGCCAAATGTAATCAACATGTTAAAATAAACATTTTTTTTAACAAAAAATGTATTAATAAAATCTATACAATTTGAAACATCATATATACAATTTATTTTCAAATAGATTTTGCATAATCAACATACTAATAAACATTTTTAATTAAAATACAATCAAAATAATTATCATACCTGCCAAGAAAATCTATAATTTATCGTTGAGTCCATCAAAGAGGGTGATTGATTGTAAGTTAATTCTCCCTCATTTATAATGTATGGTTTGTTTGTATGATTATATGTATAATTTGTATGACATAAAATTTATTAATTTTTTAGTTATTCTGATTGCATGATTTCATGGTTAATATAAATGCACATTTCCCAATTTTCAGATCTCTTTTGATATCAATCAATAAACATATAAAGTGACAAACCAATGGTATTACAATACACTATGTATGACAAATTTAAAGATATTTTTGTAACAATTAGTTTTGAAAATATTGACATAAATTGCCATTGTGCAACTAACTTTCTTAATAAATAGAAAACAAATTGATCAATTAATAAAGCACAAACTCCACAATTCAAGAAAATATTATTGACGATCAATTCATATATTGAATGCCGATATAATTCCAAATAGTTACACGTACTTTGTCATATTTATTTAAATATATATTATATCAACAAATTATTAATTTATAAATCACAAAATCAAAATTTTCAATATATATTATTAGAAGAATAAAGTAGTTGTATAATAGTATGCCTCGTATATATAATCTAATCAGTTCCCACAATCTTCGGTAACTACATTTTTACATTTTGAATTAATACATGCAATTTTAAAATACATTTATTTTTTAAAAAATTGTGAATTAATCACATCCAATCAATCACCACACTTTTTGGTAATAATCACATGATTTTTGGTAGGCAATTTCGTACATTCATTATCTATGTGAATTGGATTCGTTTTAAATTAGTCGACATTAAATAAGTTTTTTGACATCTTTTTTTTCATATCTAAGATGAGGCTTTTGGACATAGAAGCTATTACATATTTTTTCAATATTGTTTTCTCATTTATATACACACATTTATATAAGAAGGAATAATGTAAGAGAAAAGAAGGAATAATGTTTATATAAAAAAATGCCAACATGAAAACCAATCAACTACATTGCTTAATTTATATATGTATGGAGAAGAATTAATTCAACTAATTGCATTGTCTTTGATATCTCTATAAGATAAGTAATTACATGACAAAAATGTCCCAAAAAAAAAAAAACAATATAGATTCATCTTTTAAAATCTAAGAAAAATTAAAATCCACCTTGTAGAGCTAATTCTTCAATCTTCAGAAGCTTTACAACTTTTATTTTGTTCAAAAATTGACAATTCTTACTCAGATTTCATCATTGAATTCCTACATTGCAGAACAAAAATAATTAGAGTAGAGCAAAAATAAAACTACATTGCAGTAAGAATAATTAATTTATATGCAAAATTCAATAAAATAAATCACACATTGAACAATTCCAATCTCAAAGTACTTAAAAAACTTGAGAGAGAGAGAGAGAGAGAGAGAGAGAGAGAGAGAGAACTGTCCATGAGTCGATAAGAACAGAATATTGAATTTGAGAAATTGTGAAGAGAAAATGTGAGTAAATTTTAAGTTTATATCTCAAATTTATAGTCTAAAAATATTTGTTTAATGGATATGGAATTAGTGCATTATGTGTGGCATAAATGTTGTTATTTCCTAATTTATAGAATATTTTTTTCAAATATATTTAAATACATTGGCTGGAAATAAATCATGTTCATTTTTGTACTCCCATTAAATCACATTTGTCATATCGATTGATTTAATTATAATACTCTAATAAAGTAATTGCCATGTACGTAATATTATTTATTATCATTTTATTTTAATTTTTTAGAATTTTAATTTTCAAAAATAGAAAAAGGTATTTATTATAGTTTATTATTTATTTTCACGTACGTAATATTATTTTTTTCCTTGATATAAGACCATTCAATTTAAATTATACATACAATATATATTACATTGTTTACAAAAAAAAAAATCAAATATAATTGGTTCATCAAAGTCAATTAATAGATATCAAAATACCAATCAAAGATTAATTGATTATAATTACTTACAAATTTAAAAAATTAGTGCGTAATAGTGGAATCACATGAAATCATTCTATAATTAGAATGTATCACAAAGTTTCCTTAAATATATATATATATATATATTTGTATGTATATATCAAACATGATTTATATTTATTAAATATATAATTATAAAACTATGTATAATAAGAAGCATAAAAAATATATAATTAGTATATATCTTGGATTGGATTTTATCATAATTAGTGCGTAATAGTGTAATCACACGAAATCATTCTATAATTAATATATATATATATATATATATATATGTATATTGAATTTTATCATAAAGTTACCTTAATTATATATTTATATGTATACATCAAATATGATTTATATTTATTAAATAAAATTTAAAAAATTCTAGTTTTGACAAGGTATTTTTGGCGGGAAAATATGCACATTACTTTTTCTGACAATGTTTGTGTTTTTATATATATAAAAATTTAATAAAAAAGTAAATTGAAAGAATCACGAATTTTACGTAATCTATAATTTTAACAAAGTTTTTGAATATTAGCAAATATTACCTGAACTTTCATAAAAAAATTTTTTAAATTTTAACCAACATGTAGTTTTCGAATGTGGTGACACTAATGCTCAAGTGTAAAGTTATTCGGGAGAAATTATTACTGAAAGATTGGAGTTGAAAAAGATCGAGAATTTTACAATGAAATAATACATCCTTGAGCGTACCATATCCGAAAAGTGTTAGATTGTTGAAATTGACAGAATATGAAAATTCATGTTATATTTGCTAATATTCATAAACTTGATTAAAATTACAGACTAAATAAAATTCTTGATTTTTCCCACAATTAAGCCTTGAAGAGACAATGCATGTATTTAGCTGTAAAATGTAAAAGATATTTTATTGATAAAGGTAAAAGATATAATAGGATCTAGCTAGTATCACAATTTTTGAGGTGTAAAATGTGATATAGAAATAGGACTATATAAATTAATAAAAAAAGGAGTATGGATGATGATGATGATATATGATGATGATGATCATAATAATAATAATAATAATAATAATAATAATAATAATAATAATCTATATTATACTAAAAGCAAGTAAGTTGGAGAAAATTTCAGATTTGCCATTTTCCCCCCAAAGCAATCAACCAATAGAAAAAAAAGAGAAAAAAAAATTAAATAATTTTTAGGTATCTTCTATAATAAGCTTCATATATATTCACACACACATACATACATATATATACACACACTATTATATAATAAGTTATCTTCAATTTTACATATCTATATCTATACTAAAAGCAAGCAAGTTGGAGAAAATTTCAGATTTGCCATTTTCCCCCAAAGCAATCAACCAATAGAAAAAAAGAGAAAAAAAAACTAAATAATTTTTAGGTATCTTCTATAATAAGCTTCATATATATTCACACACACATACATACATATATATACACACACTATTATATAATAAGTTATCTTCAATTTTACATATATGAGTAAAGATGAAATACAATAAACTCTTTTAAATTATATGACTATATCTTAATGATATAGTTCAATTTTGAAAATAATGAAATTTAAACATTGTCAAAAATTAAGCTAAGTTTAAATTAGTTTATAATTTTGATAGATATATAAATGTGGAAAATAGGTTTTAATCTAAAGGGCTATAAAATGTTTAAAAAATTGAAAACTATTATAGAAATATCAAACATTATAATTAATTTGAAATTAAAATTAATAATAATAAAGGTTGTGTACCAATCTAAAATCTATCTATATCTATATATCTATGTCTATATATACATAATAATAATAATAAAATGTTGGCAAAATATATAAATTTGTCACTTTCCATCCTAAAAATGTCACATCAATTTGTGTAATTTTTTTTAATTTTATTTTGGTTTTCTAAATTAATTTAATAATTTTGAATCAATCTTTCATCTCAAGCCACTAAAATTAGGTTTCCTCTACAAGCCATTGGAATTAGGCTTCCTCTACAAGCCATTTTCTGATTCTATATAAGCAATGTATAAAATGAAGATGGAAGTCTCACTAAATGAGGATGTACTAACTTTTTGAAATGGAGGTTATAAATATCGAAACAAGAAGAAAAATAACGGAGAGTTGAAATATTAAAAGAAAAAGTAAATTAGTGAGGGAAATAAGAAGAAAAATTGAGATGAAAGTTATTTTCCCATAGAGAAAGACAAGTGAAGGAGAAGGGGTTAGGATATGATTATGACTACAGTACTGTTTTTAGACATATTTAAAGAGGAGGAAAAATAAAGATGAGGGGAAAATGTGAAAAGTTTATAAAATACAATTATTTATATAAGTTGAATATATTAAATATTTTTATTAATATAGACATTAAAAGCAATATATTTTTTTATTCTTAACCAATATATCATTATACTATATCATCAACAATAAAAATTATTAGATAATATAACAAGCCGTGCATCGCGCGGATGCACTACTAGTAATAATAATAATAATGATGGGAAGAATTATTAAATTATTACTCATTTAGGAAGGAGTAGTAAGGACTGAGGACTTAGAGTTCTGGAAAGTTTTTGAATTTTTTTGATATATTAACTGAATTATATATATTAATAAAATATCAAACGAGGAATGAGTAAGCACCGTTTCATATAAATGGGGTCAAGTTCGGGTTTGGGATTTGGTGGGAGCATAAATATCATTCTCATGTCATCTCCATAAATTCTAAACGGGAACTCATCGTTCCCACCCTATTTTCCGATCGGAAAATCCTCATCCGTTAACATTGGTACTAAACGGGATGGTTCACACGAGAAAATTGCCATGCAACCCTAGTTGCAGTTTGCATTTTGTAGAAAAGTAGACTCAACATGTGATTACACCAAGTAAAACTTATTTCTACACTTCTTAGATTTGATTAAGTAGTTGTAATGTTGTGATCGATACAAATTTAATAAAATCCGTTTTCGGAAAAAAGGTGTAGAGATTAAAATGATTTTACTGATTGATTTATCTTAGTAATTAGATTAGACGAATGAGAATTGATTAGATTAAAATTCTACTACTATTAACATTAATAATATATCTTAATCTAATATGTCACAAATTAGAGCACTCAATTGTATAAATAAAAGAAGATTCAACATTTTTTTTCTGTCTATCTTTTCATGATAAGTGTCTATTACATTAATTTTGTACAAAAACTTACGTGAGACGATCTCACAGATGATTTTCATGTGACATTCTTTTTACCCATTAACCAAACTCATATCCACAAATTTATATATAAATTGTAAAGTGTGGGTCATAAATTGATCTGTCTCACGTGAAATGATTTGTGAGACGATCTTACATGAGATTTACTCTTAATTTTGACATTTATTTTTCTAAATATACCCTTAAACTTTTCACATTTGCTAAATACAAACTAGAAAACTAGAAAATTAAGTTAAATTCATGAGCAACTAACAACAAACCTAACCCTTGAAAAGAAGCCACTTAAAAAGATTTACTAGTCATGAATTCATTCAAAAGTCAACCATCTTAAAGCCCAACATCTCTTTTCTTTGGCCATTTTGATTCATTAGGTTAGTTAAATTAGTTGGATTGTTGTTTGTAGCCTTGACTTAAATATTTGATGTGTTTGATTTGAATGTTTAATGTTGAGTTTGATTTAAATATTTTGTTTCAGCATTGTGGTATTTCTTGAATTAGATTTATCGGTTGTACATTGAAACCTTGTTTTCTCGAGTATTTAATTTGATAAGTTATAATTTGACCAAAATGCCCTTAAATATAAATTAAATAATATTTAATAGTAGGGCCCCTTTAGTCATTTGACATGGTGCATCAAAATATGGTTTTCAGCATGTTTAATAAACCACCAAATTTTGGATAGGTTATTAATTTATATAATCTAAAGGTACATTCCCATTTTGAACTTGAACTCAAATATTATCGAATGTTTTAACCAGAACAAATCCAAATAATACAAATTTGTTCTGGTTAAAACTTTCGAAACATGACTTAAACCAAACATGCCAAACATTTTAATTAATCAAGTCTTTAGATTGATTTCCAACAATTTCTTGTTCTATTTGTACTTGAAAATGCAAATCCAAATATTCATAATTTCTATATAAAACATAATAGTGCTCTAATAACTTGAAATGAAGAGAATCAAATTAAACAAAAATTAATTATGCAATAAAAATCTGACATTACTGTCCCTCAAATCAAAGGCATCCTATCTTTTAGTAAAAAACTAAATCAAACCCTCAATTAATAATAATAATCATGTTTTTATTCTAAGATTCCTTCTACAAGGCATTAATTGGAGGAGACTTCTCTCATCATTTATGTCAAAATATATTCTTCAAACAAAAGTAAAATGTTAAAATATTGAAAAATAAATAATTTAAAACAGCAATTTTGTCAGTAATAATTATTTGGCGAAGTTGATTTTAAATAATGCTTGGCCTCGATGTTTGTGAAGTTTGACTAATGGGGAAGTAACAATTGTCCCTAAGTTGGTATATTTATTTAGGGTTTTAATTAATTAAATTATGAGGAAGTTGCATACATATGTGTGTGTTACAATGATTGAGTGTCACGTTAGAATTAGATCAAGAGTATTAATTATTTTAGTTCATTTCATTTCTTGCATTTGCATTTTCTCTTTTGCTTCTTGCATTAATTAATGGTCTCACAACCGACCTACACAAATGTCTCATCTCAATTAAGTTTCATGTTTTAATCTTTGTTAAATTTTGAGGGGAAAAAAAAAAAGCTTGACTAGTACTATATGTATTTTTTATTGAATTTAAGATTGTAAATTTAGTTTTGAACAAAAAAAAAAAAAAAAAGTTGTGCATGATTATGGGGACTAACATTGTGTTCAAACTATGATTTCATATTAAAATGTAATTTACTCTGAAAATGTTAATTATAAAAAAAAGGACTAAAAGGGCCTCATCATTTCTATTGTTAAAGATATATATATATATATATATATGATATTTATAATTTTACAATAATCATTTAAAACAATCGTTCTGAACTCATCGTGGATTATGGTTGGCTGATCTTGAAAAATTAAATCAATAAAATAATTTTAAAAGAGACTTATTATTACAATCTGTTGATCAATAATGAAATTATGAAGGTTAGACTAATATCTTAAAATATGAAAGTACTTTAAATTATTTAAAACTAGTGCCCACATGTAAATTATATATTAGAGGTTCATGATATATATTCCAAGGCCTTGTTTGGTAGGCTTGTTGAAATAAACCTAATACTTTTACATTAAATTGTGATCTTATCAAACCTTCCCTATTTTATTGATAATTATTGACTATATAAGTGTTAATTGATATCTCATTTAGTTTCCAATATTTGGTTGAATTTGATAGATAAAGTCAAAAATACTTTGTATTTAAACTTCTAAAATTGGCTATTTTGTACCTCTCTTACTCTTGGCATAATTTGATGGACCATCCAAAAATTAGTATATTTGCACTTTTTTGCTGAATTTTGCACATAAATTTTAGCCATGCTATATATATATATATATATATTATTGTATGAGCCAAATAAAAGATTAAAATGATGCATATATTTATGAAGCCTACATACTAAAATACCCTACAAATACAACAATTACAAGAGAATAATAAACCTATTACTGGTTATACACGTGAATCACATTTTGTAAGACGAGACTCTACTTAGAGTCATTTTATTTCATCTTATTATTAAGTTAAAAAAGTTAAAAAAGATGATCTCTATACATACATTAAGAATTTTCTAACTATATTTGATTCTCGAATCCAAATTTATGAAATAATTTAATGAGAAAGTATTTCGGAATTATATATATATATATATATGCGTACATTAGCGCGAAACAACCACGTGGGTATGTTATGATAGAAAATATAGAATTGCTATCGTTCACATTGTTCATTTAGTCTCATTTTCAGCTATAACTTTTTTGCAAGTAGGAAAAAGAATAAGAAATTTTTTTTCATATACATGGGAAAAACGTATATACCTCTGGGGTACAGATCTTAGATCAGTGTCCTCAACATTAGGTGTTATATATGTATTTTTCAAGTATCACTTGTGTATCTTAAGGTATTACTTGTTTATTCACTAAAAGTATCGATTTTTTGTTTTGTATATAAGTAATATCTTAAGAGTATATACGTGATACCTGAAGAGTATATATCTAACTTCATGCGGTGGTCAAGTTGGAGATATCGTGACCTAGGGCATATAAGTTTCATATATATATATATATATATATAAAAGTAGAGTTGTTTGTGCCACCTAAGTTATTTAAAGCTTCCAAAATGGGAAAAATTGTCAAGTATATATCATATGTGTTCTCTATATGCTATTTATGTGTCATTTAATGTACAATTTAATTTAATTTTAATCATTGTTGCAAAAATCGGCCTAGTTGGCCGACTAGTCGGTGCCTAGTCGCTAGTCGGCCACTAGCCGATTCGATTTTTTAAAAATCATCCCTAAAAATCGTTATTGATGTTAATCGGTGCCTAGGCGGTCTAGGTGCCGACTAGTCGACCTAGTCGATCTAATCCCTTAACATAATCTTTTGTTTTTATTTTATAAATTCCATAGCAGATCAATTCCAATGAGTAATAATTATAATTATAATAAAATTGAAGACTAAATTGAATATTTGTTTATTTGGTACATGGTGGTTAATAATTTTATACATATTATTTTGAATTTGATGTGTGTTGGAGCCTTTGGGTAACATGTATTATAATTAGAACGATATTCTCCATATTTTTCAAAAAAAAAAATTGTAAAGATAGTTGTGTGTGTATATATATTTATATCATGCCAAAAAAAATAAAAAAATACAATGGCGCCTAGTCGGCGACTAGTCGGCATAGTCTCTTGGAAAACGCCCGGCTAGCGATTTCCGACTTCTGCAACCATGATTTTATTAGGTCCTACCATCTCTGTTTTAAAATAATTTTCATTTTGATTATTGAGATTTGTCTCAAAAATATTTGTCATTATATAAATTTAAAAAACATTTTCCTTAATTCTTCCGAAATTGTATCCATTTATTCTTCCTTAAATGTTTTATTATCTCAATGTGGATATTGATAATAAAAAGGAAGAAGATATGTCATGGATAAATCGATCATTTTATAGGCCTCCTTAATCTATGTAAAAAATGCCAAAATGACAATTGTTTGATGACGATGGTAGTATTCAGTCCTTTGGACACTCCATTAACCACTATGTTACTATATTGGAAAGGTTTAACTGTCTATAATGATTGCGTTTGATAACTTCGTTATTTAATGTATTTTGGGTTTAATTTCATATCATTTTGTGTTGAAAAGCATGCAATAGTGAGATTTTATTTAGATTTCATTATCTTTTTAAGATTTCACGTTTTTGCTTGATTTGAAAGGAATTTGATAGGTTTTAGCACAAAATGAAAGTCCAATGGAATTTAACGCCAAGTTGGAGTCGAGATAGGGAGTCGATAAAGCGCAGTTATGGGGGAATAATCATATCTCGAGCTCCAAAAGTCCAAATTCAATGTTTCTTGTCTTGTTAGAAAGCTAAGAGGAAGTTATACAACTTTCATGTTGGAAGATTTCATCAATTCTGCCTTAAAGAGAGCATAATAGTACAAGAAGTTGAAAGTCATGCAAGAATGTCCTGATTTTCGTCTTGATAGAGCTTGAGTAAATTGGGTATAACTTGGTGTACAAAACTTATATTGGGCTAAAGTTAGTGGCATCAGATAGCTAACTTGAAGGGCTACAACTTTCATGAAGAAGTCGAAGCCCAATTATGAGCGTAAGAGGGCCGAATCGAGGCTGAAAGCTGGGAGTGTGGGCCACCTGGGTCACTTGGCCGGGTCGGTGGTTAAGTTGCGGGTTTTTAGGCCTGTTTGGACTCCTATTTGGATACAACTTGTTCCAAGTCCGATTTTTACCTACTTAGATACAAATTAGGACTTGAGAACAGAAGATAGAGAAAAATATAAAAAGATCCATACACATCCAAAAAAGGGGGCAATAATCCACATCTTGAGAGTAAGGGAGAAAACAAGAAATTGAAGATTCAAGAGTTAAGAGGAGCAACCAACGATCACAAATTCAGTAAACTTTTCTTTGATTTATTTCTAGTTTTTATCATGTCGTTTTGTAATTTATTTTGCTTTACGAACATGATTTTTGGCTAGGGGTCTCGTGATCTTAGGACACGAGAGTAGTTCTATGGATTTCTTGTTGAATATCTAGTTTTAATCTTTCCTCTAATCCATGATATTTTATTCATGATTCCTTGTACTTATTCCATGTATGAATTCTGGCCAAATTTATGCATGCTCTAATTAATTGGATTGAGATCGAAAGATGATATCTTATTATGGATTTGGGAATGCATGACTCAATTAAATTGTCTGGATCGAGAGATTGGTAAATAATTGGGGTGAGAATACGATCTTAAGAGCTTTTAGGAGTTGATTATTAACTGCGAGGTAGAGATACAAACATTAATAATCAATCAACGGGTTAAGTTGCTCGAGAGAGAGGTTAATCTACAATCGTAATTGCTCACATAAAATAATTGGATTTGGGGGTTGATTTTTGATAGATTAGTAAACTTGATTGAAGTAGAATGAAATCGTTATCTTAGAATCCTTGTTTGAATCTTGATTTTCTTAATATTTTCTTGTTTGATATTTTTATTTCATTTATTTGTTTCTAGACATAGGTTTTTAGATTAAATTCTCTTAATTCGGTCACCTAGATAAAATTAGGTAGTTAACATCGTTCTAATTTACTAGTCTCTGTGGGATCGACCGTGTTTGCCCTATCTATAGTTGACACCGTACACTTGCGGTTTAGTTTAGAAATAGACCATCGATCAGTGTTAGAATTACATCTTTTCGCAGACCCTCAAATAATAAATATTAAAAAAGGATGTGAGATTTTATTTTTTGAAAAATTTAATAAAGTTTTTGAAATTTGAGAATCACGAAATTGGCAGTAGTACTTTAGCAACAAGAAATGGACGTCAACGAATATTAATAACATCCGCCATATCAATGTAACTGCGGTAACGAAAAACAATTTTTTTTCTTTTCAATAAAAAGAGAGACCACAGATTGGCCAGCAACTAGAAACAAAGATTTAAATAAAAATAGCAAGAAAATACACATTATTTGCAGCTCTGCATTTTCTTAACATTATCACCTAACCAATAAAACAACTTTCTCTCTCTCCTTTCTCTCTCTTCATCCACATAGAGAGACAAGGAGACAGAAATCAGAGTAGTTTTGGCAAAGGCAAAATACACATTCACAGACAAGTGAGAGATAGATAAAACCATTTTAATATAAGTAGTAAAAAAGGGAAAGAGAGAGAAAGAAAAAAAAAAAAACAGAGCATTTTGGTTAATTTATGTTTGAATTAATGATTGATGTTAGAAGGACAAAGGTTGCCAGTGTGTGACAGACTTGTATTACCATATAGTCTAAATACTATATTTGTTTTTAGGAAATTATTTTAATTTTTTTTACTTTTTATCTTATATTTTATTTTCTAACTTTTTACTTTTTTAATTCTTTACTTTTGTTCCTATACTTTTTCTTCCTTTTAAGTTTTATCCTTTATGTTTATGTCTTTCAATATTTTATTCTGATGGTGTAAAAAGTTGAAATTATTATATATAGGGTGAAAGTGAATAAAGAGAAAGAAAAGGTATTTAATACTAGAAAATAATATATAGTAGGCAAAATTAAATAAAATTTAGAGAAATTAATATGCATTTTCCTACTTGCAATTGACTTTGCATTAGATATATCATACCAATTTCTCGTATCTATCGAATAACAATTTTTTCTACCACAATTCAATGAAATGATAGATTTATTCTTACTGATAAAAAATAAATGCAATGATTATAACATCAATTGTTTTTGCACTATCCGACGTAAGAAAATATTTGAAAAGTAAGAAAATTATACTGGTAAAAATATCTTCATTATTTGATTTAATTATATTTGAAAATATTTTTGAATTAAGTTATATACTTATCAATTAGTGCTATTAGAATCATTTTAACTGGATTTTAATGAATCAACTAAATGAGTCGATCATATAGGTTACGTCTATCTACCTTGATTAGTAATAAAGGGTAAAAGTTAGTAAATGATTGATGGAAGTTTCTCTAATTCTTTTTATGAATCGAATTAATTTTGTTACTTTTCTGTCACAAATTTTGTAAATCGACTAAAATAAATCTTGTATTTATATTGTTCCCGATGGGAATAAGACGAGTCAATCAATTTATATTTTATCAAGGTGTTTAAATTTGAGAGCAAACGTGTTATTTTTAGTAAATTGTGATCACTTTATAAATTATATAAAGTAGTAGAAAAATAAATCTTTATATTAATTGTGTATGAATTGCAATGCATGAACTCATTTATTAAGTTTCTCCACTCCAAAAGTTTAAATGAAAAAAAAAACGAATTTGGTTCTATTCAATTCGACTTTAGACTGAATCGGTCAAATTGCACTAAAAATGAGAGAATCGGACCACACAGAGTAAGTCAGTTACGCTCAATTTGGTTTTGAGAAAAGATCACAATTTTCAGTTTTTAGTTTGGTTCGATTCGAAAGAACCGATCATCCCTACTCATGGTGATGGTCGGTCTTATACAAGCAAAACAAATGTATTCAGAATTGAACATGCAACAACAGGACTTTGGCTCGATCATATAGGTGAATTTTCGAAAATGCCCCCCAACACACTCTGAGGACATTTTTCGGAATCATATATATACGAGTACAAAACCTTCTACATAAGCTATACATAATACATACACCATACATGTATGTATACATATATCTATTACCTATATAAAAGTATAGATATTCCTTACAAAATATGGATTGTCTAATATATCCTTATTAATTTTTTTATTTAAGGTTATAATAATAATTTATGATTTTAATATTTAAATAATTTTACAAAAGAATTTTAAACCAAAATCATATAAAGTTCTATTACGAGTAGGACTCTAATTTACTATATTTTTTTTAAATTTAATTTAGTTTAATATAAATTGTATATTCTTAAAAATGTTATTATTTAAGGTTAATAGTATTATAATATTTTTGATTTAAATAATTCATTATTCATATGTGACGACGCGCTGATATTCGTATAGTATATATATATATATATACACACATTATAATGAAGAAAGGTCAAACAAATCTCTCTCACCTCTCTCTCTCTCTCTACAATCATAATTCTCATTTAAGTGAAGTAAAAGATCAAACAAACTTAATTCCAATCACCTCTCTCTCTCTCTAACATTCTCTCTCTGCTCATTTCTCCACTTCCACATAAACATTCCAAGAAAGTGAAGAGCACCAATCATCTGACAATGGAGAAGGAGAATCACAACAACATATTTGGGATTTCTGAGCTGAATTGCAGCAGCAGCTTCTTCAAGCCGAATTGGGAGCTCAACTCGATGGATCAAACCGATCCCTTCGAGTCAGCATTGAGCTCAATGGTCTCCTCGCCCACTGCTTCTTCTGCAAACGGCAACGCCAACAATGGCGAAAGCATTGTGCTCAGGGAATTGATTGGGCGCCTTGGGAGTATCTGCAATTCAGGCGAGATTTCTCCGCAGCAGCAGAACCCTAATTTCGTCGCCATCAATGGCAATCACAGCGCTAATGCTTCTTGCTATAGCACCCCGCTCAATTCTCCCCCGAAACTCAACCTCTCAAACCCTAATTTGAAGCTCCCTCATCAGGGGATTCAGTTCCCCTCTCTCTCAACGCTAGCCCCCTTTTCGACTGATCCAGGCTTTGCTGAACGAGCTGCTAGGTTTTCCAGCTTTGCCAGCAAGAATGAAAATGGGGATTCTAGAGAGAATTCCTCGTCGGTTTCTGAGCAGATCCCTGCTGTGGAAATTGGGAATTCTAGAAAGAGAAAATCTGCTCCAAAGGGAAAGGGGAAAGAAGCCCCTTCTAAAGATGCCAATGTAATCATCTCTCTCTCTCTCTCTCTCTCTCTCTCTCTCTATAGAAATCTTGGGTTTTCAATGACTGGGTTTTTGGTTGATTATTGTTGATGCAGGTTGTGGCATCAGAGAACAGTGAATCAAGTGCAAAAAGGAGCAAATCAGATGAAGAAAAGGATGGTGAAAAGCAATCATCAAAGGATAATTCAAAGCCACCAGAGGCTCCAAAGGACTATATCCATGTGAGAGCTAGAAGGGGCCAAGCCACTGATGCTCATAGCCTTGCTGAAAGAGTAAGAAGCTTAATTTTGGAATCGAAAACTCCTAATTATTTCTGCATTAGTTACTGAAGTGAGGGTCTTTTTCTGTAAAGGTGAGGAGAGAGAAGATCAGTGAGAGGATGAAAGTGCTTCAAGATCTTGTCCCTGGTTGCAATAAGGTAACCAGCACCAATCTTGTTTGGACACTTAAATTGTTTCGATTTTGTGAAAACATATTCTGAAAACAGATTCTTGGATGATATGTATCTGTAGGTGACTGGAAAGGCTGTAATGCTTGATGAGATCATTAATTACGTGCAATCTTTACAACGACAAGTTGAGGTAACGAATCAGGATTTTCACCGATTTGGATCTTCTGTTGTGCGAATTTGAAACGAACCCACCCTTTGCGTAATGTTGTGCTTAGTGTAATCTTATGTTTGGTGTTTTTGTAGTTCCTTTCAATGAAACTTGCCACTGTGAATCCAAGAATGGATTACAACATGGAAGCTCTTATGTCATCCAAGGATGTGAGTAGCATCTTCATTTCAAAACTTTGTTTGAAAGAAAATAAACGATGATGATATGATTAGAATCCCTTGAATCTGGTTTTGATTTTGTCTTTGCTTAATTTGTTGACTGCAGATGTTTCAGTCTCGTGGAACTTTGCGTCATAACATGTACCCTTCGGATAACTATTCAAATATGAACAATGATAACGAGGCACCATTTCCGTCTCACAATGTGAATGCTGCTTTAAGTAGAAACCAATTGCCTCCTATGGATAATTTCAGCGAAACGGCCTCTCAAGTATGTGTTCAATCTTGAGAACAAATTGCCAGCATTTTAGTTATATGTTTGAATAATACTGTTAACTAACTCGTTGTTTAGGTTTCCAACGCATTCTGGGAGGACGATCTCCACAGCATCGTGCAGATGGGATTCGGCCAAAACCAAACCCAAAGTTTTCAGGGTTAGTACTGCTTAGTAACATGAACTTGATGCAGTGTTTATCTTGAAAATGTTGAGATTGTAATATATATTGACCCCTCTCTCTCTCTCTCTCTCCTCTCTCTCTCTCTCTCTGCAGGAATTCTTTCAACAGCTCAAATGAAAGTAGAGCTATGATGTATATGTATCATCATCATCAATCATGATTGTTAATTCTATTTATTTGAGGCCCCAAATTGAGAGTGGCTTCTGTATATAGTGAAGCAAGAAATCAAAGGAGCCTTTCTTCCCTCTCTGTAATTGATGATCAATTCTTTGCAAGGAAACTACTAATCTGAATATTCAAATGTAACATGTTTTTCCTCTTTTTCCCCTCTTTTAAAGCCAGGTAAAGAAGTGTGTTTTAGGGGCTAATATATGAGAGAGAGAGAGAGAGAGAGAGAGGAGATACAGAGAGAGAGAGTCTCTCATGTAACCATTTTCTTGAGACATTGTTTTGTAATTCTACTAAGCATATTCACAATCTTTACCATTACTTCATTGCACTTGTAATTTCATTATGGAATCTTGAAAAAAGAAAGATGGATCATTTGATATGATCATAGAATAGTGGGAAACAAGAATTAGGCTTTTCTAACAAATTCTTTCAAAAAATAAAATTCCACAAAATCATATTCATTGAGTGAAAGAATTCCCATAGTGGGATGGGACCTTATCATAAAAACCATTTTAATCAACTAAGATAGGATTCTTTTTCATAAAAACAGCTGTTAGTGGGGACAAAATGTTGTCTTAAAATTGATTTGGTTGGTACTAAAAGTGATTGAGCTGGATTCCAAATTCACTTTGACAATTCATTCATCCCTATTTACTGTTTACCATTAATAAATTAATGGCTTTTTTTAATAATTAAATTTTGTTAATTTTATAATGAAAATTGTAATCACAGGTTGGCAATGGTGAATCTGTGAGTTGGCTAAGGAATAATCAGAATAGACCATTCCATATAGACAGACTGTTTCAAGAAATTTTTATTACTATACTCTTTTTTTAATTTCACAGATATAATTTCAATAAATAAAATTTCGTAAAATTTGTTGTCATAAATTAATCTTAATTTTGTAGATTGTAGTTCACCGTCGCACAAAATGAGTAAGACTTTTACTTTTATATTTCTCTATTTTTAACCATGAAAAGAAGTCACAACCTTTTTTTATTCCTTTTTAAAGTATTTCAACATTGCAAGTTACCTTTTCTTTAGTTTTTAGGAATGCTTTTTGCCTTTTCTTGATTCATCCATTTTTTCAATACTTTTAAAGAGAGAGTAACTCTTGAGTGGGACCCGTTGATCCGTGAGACGGGTCAAGCCACATTTCACAATTCACTTATAAATGAGTGGAAATAGGTTTAATTCATGAATTAAAAAGATCTGTCTCATAAAAACACTCCGTGTGACCGTCTTACGTAAATTTTTGTATAAAAAAAAAAAAGAATAGTATATTTTGTGTGTGCAATTCCAATAAATTTTTTATAGTTTTATTTTGTTCCCAATTGAACCTCTATACTTTTGAATTTGGTCTATGAACTCTCAATTTCATTTTGATTTGGATCCTTATGTTTTACAATTGCAGCGGCAACAACAATAACAACGACGACAACAAAATATAATTAATTCGAGACAAAATAAAATGTATAGAAACATAATTCAACTGAATTTGTATAATAATATAAAAATGAAAATGTGGGAACTTCATATGCATCATTTTATAGATAAGATCCTCTATAATAAATATAATTTTCATCTTCTACTTCAAACATTATCGTCAAATAACTCGTATATACTATCTACATCCCAAAATATATGTCGTTTTAGCCTTTTGCACATAAATTAAAGAATGTAATAAAAAGTCAAATCTACCCCTATTTAAGTTTACTTAATGAGGAGTTTTTATCTCTTAAACACATTTAATTTGAGATGAATAAATAGGAGCATATTTGGTATATTGTATGTAAATATGCTTTGAAATACAAAAACGACAATTATTTTGGGACAAATTTTAGTTGCTAAAACGACATTTATTTTGAGATGGAGGTAGTACATCTCTAGTAAACATAATGTTACTTATCATAATCTAAAACAAGTATGCTTCTCTTTATTACAAACATAATTCTTACATTATTATGTACAAAATACAATATAATATTATTGATTTAATATTTTTTCAATTCATTTTTTCTCCAAATCCATAAAGCAATGAACCCTAATTTGATAAAAAAGAGAGAATTTAAACTTACCTAAATTTGCCTTTTGATACCTAACAAAAGAGTAGCTAATTAAGGGTATATATGGGTCCTCCATATTAACTGGTTTTAAGTGCATGAATACTTTTTTTTAATTAATAAACCCATTTACTGTTTATAAATAATAAATTAATACTCAACAGTTGGAATAATTAATTCACCTTTACAGCTATATTCCTCAACAATCAGTATCAGATTCAGATGATGAGTATGAGAATTAATCTTCTATTTGATCAATTATGGAAATCTTCAAAGATAATTTTTGAATTTTGTTTTGTAATTAATCTATATATATATATATATATATATATACACACACGAGTATCAACACTTGCGCCGCACGTGGAGAATGAATTTTTTAAATCAAAAATATTATATTTCTACTAATCTTAAATAATAATTTTTTATAAGGATATACAATTTATATTAAATTAAATTCAAAAAAATTATAGTAAATTAGAGTTCTAATATAATGAAGTTCTACTCATAATAGAATTCTATATGATTTGATTTAAATTCTAATGTAAATTTATTGGAATATTAACCTTCAAAAAAAAATCTTTAATAAAGATATATTAGGCAATCCATATTTTGTAAGAAATATTCATACTTTTATATATGTAATAGATAATAGATAATAGATAACATATATATATATATATATAATTGTTTTATTAGAAATTTTGTCAAAAAGTTAAGGGTCAATAGAAAATTATAACTAATGAATCCTTAAATATATACTTCTTTTGATCTCATTTAAATGTGTTTTTAGAATCTCTAACATAAATCAAAGAACACTAAAATTGGATAAAAGAATGTCTTTTAAGAAATCTTATGCTCTCAAATAAAAAATAGGTGATATATATTGCATGATATTATATATGATGTTTTACAAAGATTGAGGAAAAATGTGGAAGAAAATAGACAAATAATTAAAAACAAAATGGAGACTCTAAACAATTAACATTTAAATAAGATATAAATTAGTAGATTCTTTTTGTGATAGGGGTGGGTATATACTTTAAAATAAAGTTGAATCAAATCTAAACTGACAAATAATATACAATAAAATCTCACCTTTTAAATAACAATTATTGTGATAAAAAAGAGTAATATTTGTGTTGAAAAAACACCTCAATAGCTATTTTTAAAGCTAAATATAATGTAAAACTGCCATTCTCTTCAATCCATTTAAATATCATTCAATATTGTTTTCAATTATTTATCTTTTTTAGCTTTTATTTGAATATATTTCAAACATATCAATATCTCTATTCCTTAAAAATCAACTGATTATCACCTAACAGGTGAATTTCTTTGCTGAAATATAGAAAATTGATAGCGTTTCTTCTTATTTTTTCTCTCTGAAATTAATTTGAATAGTTAAGAATAATTAGTCAAAATTTCATATTCCTTGATTTTTGACAAATATATTTGAACTGTATATAACCTTTTTTGCCCCGTAATGTAAAGGGTCTAGCAAATTTTGATAATACCTTTTCGTGCCGGTAATTTAAGAAAATAAATGGTCAGAATTTGTGAATTTTGTCCAATTTCAATATTCTGAATTGTTCAATTCTAACCATTATTGCACGTGGATCGCAAAATCTTTGTGGTAGAATAATATTTTGTATTGTAAAGGCACCAAATTCATAGTCAGCATGGTTGGTGAAAAGAGGTTTCAATCAATTGCAAAATTGGTTAATTAAGTCAATCAAATAAGATTAGAAATGAAGCAATTTTTCACTGCAAAGTAGTACTAATTAATTTTAAAAAATGATGGATTTTTTTCTTTTACTTTTCCAAGAATTACTCCGGACATAACGAACGGAAAAAGGGTCCACATTGAGTGATATAGATTGATGTTATATGTTTCCTTCTTGTAGGGTTTCTTATATTTTGATGAAAATGATCACACACACACATATATTAATCATACATCTGAATAATATAGGGATAAGATTCCGATCTTTCTAAATTGTTATTCTATAAATCACGGAATATGTTCAATACTCCATATCCGAAGCACATTAGCGTCTAACAAGATTTGCAACCACTTCACGTGTCACTCCATTATGAGGTTTAAAATGATGAATGTTATTGATTGGGGAGGGTGTTTGAGGTCCTGTTGCTTTGAATATATGTACGTGTATAAGTCAGTTTCGATCATACTTCTGGCTGATTTAAAAATAATCTTACTAAATTGCTATTGTATAAATCACTGAATATGTTTGATACTACAAATTCGAAACATACTGTCAGCATTTAGTATAATTTGCAACAACTTCATTTATCGTTCGCTCATGAGGTTTAAGACCATGATTATTATTGAGGGGTGGGGGTGGGGGTGGGGTGGGGGTCCAGCTAACAGGCTGTCACTCTTGGTACAATCAACCAAACTTGACTTTATGTCTCTTTCTTTCAACTTAAGAAGCATTAGCTTTATGCATAACTATGGCTTGGTTTGGTATCATATATTTGATCGATGAAAAGAAAACACACAACTCCACTATCAACTCAACTCTTATTTCTATTATTATTCTTATCATTTTGCTTACCAACCATATATCATCATTTCTACTATCCACCCATTAATACCCATCTCTCTCCACCAACATTTTGGTTTTGGAATTTCATATTTTCTAGGGATCTAATTATTTTTGATGATTTGGATTTGATTTATTTATCATGGAGTGGGATTTGATTTTAATAAGAGATATAAATTATAAACCAAATCATTTCTTGATTTATGATTGAAATAGTTTCATAGTCTTGAGCCTTTTTCATGTACTTTGGAAAAGTGTAAATATATTACTAATTTTTTTTATATGATTCAAAAAGATACATTTGATTAGATATTTTATTTTGTACATAAGTATGGAAATTATATTTTATGGACTCATTTAAAAGCCTATAAATCAAAGGGTGATTCTGTAGTACACTAGGTGTATTAATACACCAAACTCTCCATCATTTCTAGCCATTAGATCCGAAAATATTGTTGACTTTGACCTTAATAATCTCAGATCTGATGGTAGAAAATAAGTGGAGAGTCTGGTGTATTAATACACCTGGTGAACTATAGAATGACCCTAAATCAAATTATGAGTCCAATATTGTGAAAGTTGAATGCAATCCATTTGTTTAATTATTTTTAGATTACTTTCTAAAAGTTCACTAAAGGCTCAAAATATAATAGCTGCTTCACTTTTTGCTCATCATATAAAGATACATTTGATTAGATATTTTATTTTGTACATAAGTATTGAAATTATATTTTATGGACTCATTTAAAAGCCTATAAATCAAATTATGAGTCCAATATTGTGAAAGTTGAATGCAATCCATTTGTTTAATTATTTTTAGATTACTTTCTAAAAGTTCACTAAAGGCTCAAAATATAGGGTAGTTCTATAGTACACCAGGTGTATTAATACATCAAACTCTCCACTCATTTTCAGCCATCAGATTTGAGATCATTAAAGTCAAAGTCAACTATGATCTCAGATCTAATGACTGAAAATGATGGAGAGTCTGGTGTATTAATACACGCGGCGTACTACAGAAGGACCCCAAAATATAATAGTTGCTTCACTTTTTGCTCATCATATATACATAATGTGTATTGATAATGATAAGGTTGTAATACATAAATGATGCAATATTACACGATTGAAATATTATCACCCTCACAATTGTCTTGTAATACTTAAAATTAAAAGATTATATTTATCTTGAACAATAAGGTTCCCTCATTATGTATATGAAAAAGGTAGAATCTTTTTTAAGGACAATACATAATGATGCCTTTCAATATCCTAATGTCAATGCTAGTTAAAACCAAATGTTACAAACATCATCACTATCCACTTTACATGTTAAACCATTGTTCAATTTTCCGAACATAGTGCATGTCACATCACCAGTTATGAATTGTACGAAAAGATGTAGAGAAGGACTTATGTGCACCTGTGGCACGGATCCTTGGATCCGTGCCCCAACCCGCTCCGACAACCCGACCCGACCCGATGATAATATTATATATATATATATTTTTAATTAATGCTATGGGTTCTCCCAGCTCCATCTTCTTCTTCTTCACTGATTTTTTTCTTCTTCTCCTAGATTCTACTTCTCCCAGCTCGATTTTCTTAGTTTCTTTCAGCCACAAATTCGATTCCGTCTCAACTCAAAGGATTACTTATATTCTCATATTTCGATTTCTATATCTAGGGTTTTCTAGGTTTCTATTATTTCTATTCTGAATCGAATGGAGCATGCAAACTCTGAACAAGTGGACACAAGTAATTCTGGTACAAAAATCATACTCTTAGATGAAGAATCGGAGACTATACAACAGATTTTAACTAGTGAAGAAGTCGAAGAAGATATCGAATCACCGACTTTCAATTCTGTTTCTGTTCAAGGTATGAGCATAGGTATTTTTGTGTTTATAGCTTTTCTGAGTTTTTTCTTCTTTTGTTCCTAAGCTTTCGGCCTTTTTCTGTTTCTGGTATTGTTTTCATTCCATGACTGCCGGTGCAGAGATATCTGGTTAGAGAGCAGGTTTGGAAAATGGAGTCCTCTGCTGCTGTTGTTGAGCCTTCATCGGCTGATAATATTAAATAGGTGTTATTAATAATATGTATAGGTGTTATATGTAGTTTATAAGGGTGTTATAAATTGTTATGTAAAAAATTAATTAGGAGTCACTAATTCTCTTTGTAGATGTTATATACAGTTTGTAAGAGTGTTATTAAATTTTAGATGTACTTTCTTTATTTATGTTATTGGTATTATATACAGATTCTAATGGTGTTATGAAATTTTTGAGGTAATTTCTTAAAATCATTATGCAAAAAAATATTGATGTTTATGATTGACTCTACAGGTGTTATATACAACATCTATAGGTGTTATGAAAAATTTAATATAATTTCTATAATTGTACTATAAAAACACAAATATTATAACAATTTTCTCTGTAGGTATTATATAAATTTTATAAAACTGTTAAAAAATAAAATTTCATAATGAAGAATAATCTATAAATTTCATAAAGCTGATTATCATAATCTATGGTGTTAAAAACTTTCTCTATAGGTATTATACATAATCTATAAAAGGAGTTATAATTTTTTGTTGCAGATAACATCACTGAACCAGTTGATTTAAGTGGATCTTTGATAGGATTAACCAGAAATTCTATCGAAGAAATGTATGAGCTCTATTGCAAGCATGCTCGACTCGTGGGGTTTTCAATTCGTAAATCCACTACAAGGTACTCTATAGATGAAATTCCTATAGTTATAGGTAAGCAATTTGTATGCTCTGCAGCTGGATTAAAAAAACAGAGAAGTACTACAAAGAACACAAAAAAAAAGGCAATTACAAGAACCCAGTGCAATGCATTAATGAAGGTAAAACTGAATGATGAATGTCTGTTTGAAGTTGTACACCATGTCATGAACCATAATCACCCGTTAACAAGATCAGAATGGAACCATTTTCATCGTTCGGAAAGAAAGATTGATGATGAAAAAGGAAAAGCAATTGAGCAAATGGTGTCTTCAGGTTTGACAGCAGTGAACTCCTTTCAATATATGGTTAATGAGGCTGGTGATGAGGAAAGTCTAGGCCACACGAAAAAAGACCATATGAATTTTGTACATAGATTCAAAATGAAAGCTATTGAAGGTGGGGATGCACAAACAGTAATAGACATGCTACAAGAACAACAAGCTAGTGTAGAGGGCTTCTTTTACAGGGTCCAATTGGATGATGATGGCAGGTTAACAAACATATATTGGAGAGATTCAATGATGAAAGAAGATTATGAATTGTTTGGAGATGTCTTGGTTTTTGATACAACCTATAGAACAAACAAATACAACTTAGTTTGCTCTCCTTTTGTTGGAATTAATCACCATAGAAGGAATGTGATGTTTGGTTGTGCTTTCTTGTCCAACGAACAAACAGAAACTTTTGAATGACTCTTTGAAGTATTTAAGAAATCAATGTCATGGAAATGTCCAACAACATTGTTCACAGATCAGGATTTAGCTATCTCAAAAGCAATAGAAAAGGTCTTTTTCTAACATGCTTAACACCTCATATTATATACTTTGATACCTTATATTGTATACTATAATACCTTATGTTATATATTATAACACCTCATTTTATATGTGTGCAGGTGTTTCCTGAAACAAGGCATAGACTTTGCTTATGGCATTTACAACAAAATGCTATAAGTAGATTTGCTCAATTAAAGTCAGATAACTCATTTAAAGCATCGTTCAACAAATGCTTATCAGGATGTGAAAATGAGACTGAGTTTGAATATTGTTGGAGAGATATGATATCAAAATACAGTCTAGAGAATCACTCTTGGTTCACAAGATTGTACAACTTGAAAGAAAAGTGGTGCACAGCATTGAACAAAGAATTCTTTTCAATGGGAATCCTATCATCTCAAAGGAGTGAAAGCACGAACAATGCCCTTGGGTTCCATGTTAGAAAAACAACAAGTCTTACTGATTTCTACAAATATTTCAAGGAGACAATTAAATCATGGAGACTCAGGGAGCAAAATGATGAATTCCAATCATTGAGATCTAATCCTGAATCTACTCTACCAATGATAGGTATGTTAATTATTGTCTATAGGTATTATAATTATTCAATAAAGGTGTTATGTTTGTCTCTATAGGTATTATATAAATTTTTTTAAGGTCTTATAAATTCTAAATTTACTCTAACAATGATAGGTATGCTAAAACATGCTTCAACTGTCTACACACTTCCTGTATTCAAAGATTTTGAAGAAGAATTCATCAAATGCATTACAAGCATGTCTACACTTTTGATGTCTGAACAAAACACAATGATTTACAATGTGTCATCTCATGATGGAAAAGGTTCCATGCATCAAGTGATATTTGATTCTGAGATGATGCTTACAACATGTACTTGTAAGAGATTTGAAGAATACGGTATGTTATGCTACCATTGTTTGAGAGTCATGCATATAAATTCCATACAAAGCATACCCGATGCTTATATCCAAAAGAGATGGACAAAATTTGCGAAATCAGAGATTTGGGACAAATTTAACAGTTCAACAACTACAACTGACAAGGTGTCCGGCAGTATTCCTTGGCGACACAACATGGCAAGAAAGTATTACAATCTTGTGTTGAAATGCCAAGAAAATGAGGAAGCAAGAAGAATTATTGAAGAAAGTTACGAAAGGGATGTTAATGCTATTAATCAACTAATATGTCCTACATTGCCCCCACAACAATCTGAAACATCATCTCAATCGAATGTAGTTCGGGATCCAGCCCGTTCAGTGACCAAAGGACGAAGACAACGAGTTAAAGGTCACTTTGAAAGAAACAAGAAGAGCAAAGAATCAACTTCAGGTTCTACAGCAACAAAGGAGTTTGGCTCAAAAACACCTAATGTTAGATTGTTTTAATCTACTTTTTGTGTTTATGATTTTTGGGAATGATGTTTTACAGATTTGGCTCAAATATTTTGTAACACAAGTTCATTAATTGATACTCTGAAAGATATCTTTTATCACCTATCAGTTATTTAAATATATTTCTTATAATATATAGCACTTGAAAAAAAATATCTCACTATATATAGCACTCATAATAATATCTTATAACACCTATAAGTCATATGATTCTGAGTAACATATAATAGTTCTTAAGTAAGAAAATATACCTTCCTTTGCAAAAAACTACTATCTCCATATGCCAATCTATAAGAAAATTAACATTATGAGATATTATTTATAAATTTTACACCACTTCATAGCATACAAAAATGTGTAATACCTATAAAGTAATGATGTATTACCTTTAAGAAAAGTATTTAATATGTTTGAATCATACCACCTGAAAATAAAGTTATATAACACCTATGGGTTATATACTTAACACCTGAACGAAATATTTTTAATACCTATACGTAAATTAATAGTTTGAACTCAACTTGAACATCTTTGAACAGTATCACATAATACCCTAACAATAATACTGTTAAGATGTAGAATATATACCTTAAACATTATCACATAATAGTTTTTCATTATTGACTTTGTACCTGTCAAATAAGCAAATACATATATTAACAAATTAATAGCAATAACAACATTTCAAAAAACATGAACAATAACTACCAAAAACATTTTCCAACATTTAAAAGATATTGTCAACATTTAAAACATATACAAACTTCATCACAAAATATGACCTTGAAACAATATTTCCAAAAACCATGTAGAACAATACTATGTTAACCCAAATCATCCAAATAACAAATTATGCATAACAAACATCCCTCACTTCCCTGCTCTTTTCATACGTGGCTTATACGTCCTAAGAACACCCTGCAATTTCCTCTTCAAATTCCCTTTTTTTCTCATCTGCTTCCTTCTTCTTTTGTTCAGCTATCTTAATCTTTATCTCTGGTTTCTGTTGATAAAAGTTGAAAACTTTTCTCAACACGTCACCCCTCGCCTCATTGATATTTGATAGCACAATGGTTGCACAAATTTCAGCTCGCAGCAATCTTCTTGTACCAGCCTAAAAAACATTGTACATAAATATAAATAATAACATATCAAAATAAAAAATTATTAAAAGAAAGAAAAATAATACCTTTGTTAAATCAGGAGATGTATATGGAACACCATCAAAATGCTTTATGTGATGCATCATATACACTCCACAATCTAAATCAACATTTGCCCTTTGCCATTTGAATTCAACATTCTCAAAAGGATATGTAGCTATTTCATCAGCCTTTTCATGATTTTCCTCACCTAAAAATATCAACATCTGTTTTCTCTGGAAACAAACATTCAAAACAAAACAAAAGTCATAATTAATATATGCATAATTTATATATGATACCTAAATGAAATATATATAATACCTATATAAAAAACTAATAATACCTACAAGACATTTATATCACACCTATATTGTATACTAGTTATACATAAAAGGCATATATTTAACACATGTATAACATACTAATGATACCAATAAAACATATATTTGATACCCATGAAAAAAAAATTACCAATATCTCAGCAACTTTGAAGAAGTCATCATCTCCATCATCATATTTTCTATTATCAAGATACTGAAATTTCTTATCCACCATATTGAAAACACCAACAGCGTAGTGATTCTCATAAACAAATGGAATGAATATCTGAAATATAAAGAAACAAAAAAAAGGACATTAAAATATATAATATATATATTGTAAAGTAATTCAAAAAACAATGATAAACAGATTACCATTTCAACACTATGAATAAGACTGCTTGTACCGGATGCTAGCCAGGTCCTCCAACTGTTTCTTATACCAGTTGCATTTTCTTCAAAATCACCCACCTGATCCATGATTTTCACCAAACAAATCTACAAAAACAATAACAAAATAAATAAACATCACTCCAAAACATAAAAAAACACAAAGATATGTATAACTTACACTATGTTCCATATTAAACACAAAACGACTTCTCTTCAATTCAAAATCTTTTCTTGCATTCACCATAAGACACCAAACATTGATAACAGTGTTGTATATTTGAGTTCTTGGAAGTAATGAAATCATATCTTCCCTTGGAACATTATGGAAATACCCATTCTTAAACAATGTCTCATCACTGCAAAAAAAACACACAAAATTACAAACAATACCTAATGAAGATAAATATGATACCTTAAAATTACAAATATAACACCTTCAGTATTATATAACTAAGCAGTATAGTAAAATTAATAACAAATAAAAAAAACTTACGAGCTCATTCCTATAGCACCATCTTCATAAAAACAGTAGTCAACAACCTCCCTGTGTTTTTGATCCAACACATTCAAAAATTTCTTAGAATACAGAAGAAAATCAGACAAATAACCAACTTCATCTTTAATTGTCCAAAGTTCACAACAATCATCAGCTACATTTTTTCCCTTTGAACCAACAGACATAACAGACATAACAACTTCACTTAACTCCTTTTCAGATGGAATATCTTTATCAGATATATCATCATCACCATTCGAATATGCAACACTCTTCTCATTTGGAGTACAAATTTCTTCATACAGAGGAGGATCTGGAGATAGAAGTTCAAAGGATGGCATTTCAGATGCCAATTTCTTCATCATACTTCATTAATGTACTTGTGCAGCTTTTCATCAGAAAAGAATTTCTGTGAATCAGTCATCTCTGGTGTTGAACTACCAACTTGTTTCTCATCAATTTTCTTCTTTGTATTCAACAACTTCTGCATATGATAATTCGACACGACTGATATATCCCTCTTGTATGAAAGAAAAGCTTCATGGATCTCCTATAGCCAACAACAAACAAAAAACAGAATACAAACGCATAAGTAATATATATAATACCTTAAAGATATATATATAATACCTAAAAGGTGTTCAAATAACACCTGAAAAAGGTATCAAAAAATGATGATTTAAAATATAAATCACAGAACATCAGTATATATAATACCTGAAAGGTATACAAATAACACCTACAAGGTATATATATAGTACTTGAAACTATGCAGATATAAAGAATAAAAATAAAACACATACATCTTTTGCAATCTGTTTTATTGTCTCGTCATCAGGTTCTCCATCAGGTAAGTCAAACTTTATGCATTTCCCTGCACAATTTTTCTCAACATCAGCATGACTTGCCTCACCGACTTCATCTTGCTCAACAAACTCAACTCCACGTACCTTACCCTTGCATGACACAGGGTACTCATCCACAATCAACTCCCCCTCCCCGTACTTTCCAGCTTCAGCTTCCTCTCGACACCTCTTCAACATCTTCTCATTGGTCCAATTTTGAAGAAGAGGTAAAGACTTAGGTTCTGCAATACCCTTCCACCTCATCCTTTGAAAATACATCAATTGCAGCATGACTATACACCCACTCACATATCTTGAACTCCCCTGCTTATAAAGTCTCACAGACTCACACAGCTTGTCTAACACATATGAACACCAATCCAGCTTCGAAATTCTACTCACATCCTCAAGAGACTTAAACACAACAGCACTCAACAAACGATTACATGCAGGTGTCAAAAATGAACACATTGCATACAACACGAAAAACCTCTTAAAATCATCTCCACCATCACCAAGACGATTTCTCAAAACATCAGAGACAGATTTTAAAGGTGATCTATGAGTGATACCATACATCTCACTATACCCAGAAAACAAAGGACTCTCTTCCCCCTTAAAATACACAGACACACTAGATCCTTCATTCCTAGGAAGCATAAAAACATCATACACATCATCAGGCGTCACAGAAAAACGACGGAATGAATCAATAGTAAACATCCTACTAGCAGGATTGAAGTTATCAACAAACCACCTTAACATTTCCATATCACATCTAGAAAAATTCAGAGACAACAAACCCCCAAACCCTATACTTCTAACATCCTCTTTCTGCCTCTCAGATAAAGACTGAATCAACTGAAATAAACCTTTTGGCCTACACTGTGTAGTTAAACTGCAAAAAGAAAAAATTATATATATATAAACAATACTAGACAAAAATATACAATCTAAATTAATGTGCTAATTTAATGTAATTACAAATAACTTACTTTGAAGAAATGTCACCATACATAGAGAAATCAAGAACTGCCTTCATTTCTTTTTTCATTTTACTTCTTGTAGGACTACAAAAAAATCAAATACATCATATATTTAAAATACAAACAAGCAAATGAGTACTACATATTACATATAATACAATAATTTCTTATACAAATAATACATTTAAAAAACAAAAAAAAACTAAAATTAAATACCTTGCTACAGAAACAGAAGAACACTTTCTTTTCTTCCCCCCAATTACAGATTGCTTCATATCCCTTCAAAAAAAAAAAAAGCAGAACTTCAACATCATGTAACTTAAAAGCATATAACTTAAACAATATTACAAAACTGAAATAGTAAACTTACTTTAAAGAAATCACATCATCTTCAACAAAATCTTCATCAGAACTCTTCTTTGTTTTTCTTTTACTTCTAATAGGACTAAAAGAAATTAAACAAAACATATAATTGAATTAGATAGAAACCACAAATACCTTCAAATCTAATGAAAATTAAAATACCTTGAAACAGCCTCAGAAGCAGACTTCTTTGATTTCATCCCAACCACAACCATTTCTTTCTTACTTCAAAAAAAAAAAAAAAACACAAACACAATTATATGATACCTAATGTATACATAATAACACCAAATAAATTTACATATGATACCTCAAAAAAAAAAAAAAAACAAAAAATACATATGATACCTAATGTGTACTATATAACACCAAATGAATATACATATAATACATAACATAAAAGATGTAAACAACACAATAACAACACATCAGGAACTCAAAATAATAATATACCTTAAAGCATAAAGTACACATAACAGAACACAATTATATGATACCTAATGTGTACATATATAACACCAAATGAATGTACATATCATACCTAGCATAAAATATGTAAACAACACAATAACGAAACATTAGGAACTCAAAATAATAATATAACTTAAAGCATAAAGTACACATAACAGAACACAATTATATGATACCTAATGTGTACATATATAACACCAAATGAATATACATATAATACCTAACATAAAAGATGTAAACAACACAATAACAACACATAAGGAACTCAAGATAATAATATACCTTAAAGCATAAAGTACA
The DNA here is from genome assembly GCA_005771605.1 of Scutellaria baicalensis. Classification (NCBI taxonomy): domain Eukaryota; kingdom Viridiplantae; phylum Streptophyta; class Magnoliopsida; order Lamiales; family Lamiaceae; genus Scutellaria; species Scutellaria baicalensis. The sequence continues at coordinate 323,719 of CM016729.1, forward strand.
CATAACAGAATACAATTATATGATACCTAATGTGTACATACATAACACCAAATGAATGTACATATGATACCTAACATAAAAGATGTAAACAACACAATAACAAAACATCAGGAACTCAAAACAATAATATAACATAAAGCATAAAGTACACATATAACAGAACACCAAAACAGAATTATATGATACCTAATGTGTACATATATAACACCAAATGAATATACATATCATACCTAACATAAAAAGATGTAAACAAACACATCAGAAACTCAGAATATACCTGGCAGTAGGAACCTCAACATCAACAGCCTTCTTCTTCTTTTCAGATACATTGTTCTTCACCTTTACAATTCCTTTTTTCAGAGAACTCAAGATTTGATCCTTAGATCTCTTCCTAGTACTTGGACCATCCAACAAAATGGTTTTCTTCTTCATTACACCAGTGTTTCTGGTCTCCATTACCTCTAAACCAAACATATATACAACAAAAGCTTTCAAAAACATAGAAACTACAACTCATCTACACTCAACAGTACACACATGCAAACGATTTCAACATGCATATAACACAATAACAGAGACAAAGAAAAATAAAACCTAGAACTGTAAAATACATGTCAATAAAACCTCCAAAACACGAAAATCTGCAACAAAAAACGCGAAAAACAAAAAAAAAATCAACAAAAAAGAGTAGAACATACCTGCCGCTCAAAACAGAACAAATCTTCAACCAAAAACGAAAAATACAGCAAACTTTTACCAAATCTCAAACAGTGAAGCGCGAAAACAACTCGAAATCGACAATATGGACGAATGTTGGAGAAGAAATTTGAAAAGATCGAATAACCGTTGCCGCGCTGAACAAAGAAAAGAAGAAGAAAAGAAACAAAACAAATTCAAAAAAAAAAAAAGGTATTTATACAAACCCATGAAATTTGGGTCGGGTCGGGTCGGGTCGATTCTTGTGACACGGATCTAGGATCCGTGTCACAGGTGCATACAAGTTTTGTTCAAAGATGTATGTAAGAGTATTACTTGTTCTTTTAAGATCGTCGCACTAATCTAATTCTGTGAGATTGATTGATTCACAACTTAGTGACCCACAAGATAAAAATTGAGTTGTGAAAATAAATCTGACTTGTAGAAAGTTGAATTTTGTCTCACAGACAATTTCGTGATGTAATTATATGTGTGTGTATATGGCCCTTCCCTAGATGCTTTTTTTGAATGTTTAGCCTTTGAGTTTCCACATGAACTTAATTAAAAGAGGTGTTGCAATAAATAAGAAAGAGAGGTCATTTTTTGCTGGGAAATGATTATTTAAGAAGGCATAAAAGATAGAAACAAAAAAATTTGGGGTTCTTATCACTTGACATTGTTTGTTTCTTAGATTCATCAACTAATGGCTGCTGTCCCATCCAAAGTCACTCTCACACCCATTCACACTCAATTCTTTTGTGCTCTACACTTAAATTTGTTTTCAACTTCCTATTATTTTTCCCCCTAAATAAAGGAGAATTTTTGGATATTTGGTTGCAAATTTGTAGCCAATCAATGCATGTTGAGACTTTTAGGCCTACTTGGCTTCTCTTCATTCCATATAACGGTCAACTCTTAATATGTTCACCGCTTACATGTAATGATTTTATCCCCTCATTATATGGAAAGTGAAATTAATTGATATGCTGGATATCGAACACGTCGATAGTAGACACATATTAATGTATCTACAGTGGACAAGGTAGGATAGTAGGACTGTATAATATATGTAGGTAATTTATGTTATAACAATACAGTCATATCAAAACTATGCATATCTAACTCAATATCGAGTTTTATACAAAACTTATGTTGGATTTGCTGCGCATCAAACTTTCAACACGTAAGAGTATTGCGTTAAGTTTCTTTCACTGCACAAACTACTAATAGTTTGTATTGAAATCAGCTAAAATACACAAAGCCCATCATCGGATTTGAAGATCGAAGGGGGTATATACGTGTATGGTTGCAATGGTCCACATGAGAGACAAATGTGAGAGTGAAAGACAATAGCATAAGCTACATGTTTTATGGTCTCTACATAACTTTGATAGCAAGAAATTCTAGTGCTTTTGCAAGAGCATATAGAGTAGCAAGTTGTTGTGAGCCACTTGAATATTGCCCCCTATCCTCTTGACACCAAAACCAAACAAATAAATGATATCTCAATCATGTTGGTTTTCATTTTCTGGATCTTTCAACATGTCCCATTGCTCTCTCTCTCTCTCTTTCTCTCTCTCTCTCTAAAAGCACAACATAAAATACTGAGAAATAAACTGGTGTTATGTCAAGTCAGACACTGTGCAACTGAGTAGGGGGACCAAAACCAATTAAGCTAAAAGAATTTTGAATCTATTTGGAATTCAAATTTCGAATAGAAAAGAATACTACATTTTCTTTTTATATATGATAAACTGTTACATACAACAATGGACCCACACACAATGTCACAGAGAAAAAGATATGAGTTTATATGTTGCAACGGTCATAACCTGAGAACCATGACGAGGGCTCTTCTTCAATACCATAAGATGGCGCGAATTCCTCTTGCCATTGCTGATCACCATCAGCTGCTTCCTCAATCTCATCAACAACCGATTCTTCTTTAGGCACTGCAACCAACCTTTTCAACTTATCCACCTCTTTGTATGCGTTTTCAGTCTCCTGCTCGGCCAGTATAGCTCGTTTCTGCATGTTCAGAAGCACATATTAACTTATACCTATGTTGTGGGATCATGTCTAGTAAAAAGAAGGAATCATGCAAGATTAATGATTGAGTTTGACAATGTTCCTTAACAAAATCCCTAGAATTACAAGAAATAACTTATAACTTGAACCTGTGGCAGAACACATGTAATTGAGATTAATAGTTTAGATCATCAGAATTCATGACCTAGTGCTATGATAATTGAAAACACAATTATGAATTGTGTATCTAAGTCATGTCACATATGCATTTTAATGAAGTGACCTACTAGTGCATTTCCACATTTCCAATTCTGATCAACTCAAGTTCAAAAATGCAAGTTTGCTTCAATAAAAAGAGGTCGTCACACCTAATTTCATAGGACCTCTGAGACAGTTTTAGCATCTTCCTAGTTAACCCTGCAATTCTAGATGGCAGGCCATTTCTTCAGACATGCCTTTGTTCAACTGCTCTACATCAATCAGTGTCATACAAAGTTTCTTGATAGGTGAAGTTTGTGCCTAAGTAAATGAGAATGCTATAGCTTTTCTAAAGCTTTACCTTTAAGGTCCAATGCTACACAAACCATAAGAGACAAGAAGAAAATGTACGTGAATAGGAGATGGAATAAAAGAAGGTTGGCATATTTATTTTGCAGTGCCAAAACCCTTGCTTTTAGAAAGATGATTGAACTTAGTGACATCCAAATATGTTATCACCCTTTTTGACCATTGAAAACAAATGCCCACAGGAAATGAGAATGGTGAAGTTATCAACCACGATATAATAATAAGACAAGAAAGCACTTGAATAATCAAGCATGAGCTCACCTGTGCAGCAGCTACAGCTTCTTCTGCTTCTTTTAGCCGTACAAGTAATTCCCCTGCAGCTTGAACAGCTTCAGCGGTATCCCTCAGTTGAGCCTGGAGCCCTCTATTTTCATCCCTGAAATGCCGTCTCTCCTTTTCTCTTTCCACTTTGAGGGCTGAAATTTCTGCTGCTAGAGCATTGATGAATCTAGATTCAGCACCCCTTACTCCTGCCTTTGCTGCTGCTTTCTTGACATCTTCAATTCCATCTTGGATCTTCCTATGTCTAGCAAGCAGCTGAATGTGTTTCTCTTCAAGCTCAGCATATTGTTCGAGCATGCGAGCATGGCCTTCCATTGCCATCTGCATTGCTTCTTTAAGCTCTTCACAACACATCTTCTCCATATCCAGTTCTTGCTTTTGTTTTTGAGAATTTGCCCGACTGGTTTCAAGTTCCATCCTAAGTTCTTCTACAAGGGAAATCCATTTGCTCTCTACTTCACTCCACTGGATTCTCTCCTGCAGAAGTCTCTCATTGGCATTCTCCGCTCTATCTGCAGTAGCGGACAAAGCAGGATCTTTTGGCTCACATGAAGAAGTCAGCTGTAGGAGAGCGGTTTGTTGTTTTGGCGTCTTGGCTGAAGTGTCCAGATAAAACTGCAGTTGAGCTCTTAAGTCTTGTATTTCTTCCAACAAAACATCCCTCTCACCCAAGTCAAAGAAATTTTGATATCTTTCAAGTTCATCTTGAACCCTTTTTAACTCAATTTTTGTTCTTAGAAGATCTGGATGGTTATCGTATTGTTCCTGAAGAATCTGTTAATATGATTTAACAATTAGATGATTCACCAGCAATATTTTCCAAACTCAATTGACCTTGTGACAAGTAAATCAATTTACCTTATGTTCATGAGTTATCGACAAGAGTTCCTCCTCCATGAACTCCTCAGTGGGCAATACTCCATCCATCAGGCTCTCTAGCCTAGCAATTTTGTCTTCACGAGTTTGACCAATTATTGCATTACATTCTCTCTCATGTTTGTACTGCTGGATCTGTATTCATGGTCAGAATTGGAATTTGAATCAGATTAAGTTGCAATCAAATAGTATGTTACTGATTACTTGACAAACATACCAAACGATTAAGGTGTGTGATCTCAGAATTCTGCTTGGCACAGATCTCTTCTAATGCCATCTCCCTGCGAATAGCTCCAGCCAAGACCTTTTCCACAGCCTGAAAGATGATTAAAGCAACATAATAAGAATTGAGAAGAGACATGTAGAAGTTCAACCAGTAACCCAGCTTACATACTTTGGGAACCAGCTTTTTGCATGTGTCGTGCGATGGTGACACATTTACAGGTACTAACTGCATGTTCTGGGCAGCATCATCATCATCATCATCATCATCATCATTTACTGGCTCTTGCTGACAGATTTTATTCTTGCATTTACTACATAGAGGTTCTCCTGTATCTTTGCCTAATGATTCCTCACAGTGAGAAACAGTTTGAACACCTACATCAACTTTGACAGCTTGTGTGATTGTTTTAATATCAGCTGGCATGCAAGAGAATCTAAATGATGACCGCCTCAGAGCAGGACTGAGGCGTTGACTCTGGATAATTTCAAGACCACGATGAAGAGTAGCAGTCAAATGTTCAGTAGATGCAAAACAAGATTTGCGATTAGAGAGAGAATTCAAACAGTTGCTATCAAAAGGCTTTGCAGTGGATGTATTTACACCCTTGATACTCTGAGTGGGAAGATTCTGAGAAGCAGTTATTGCTGATGAGGTCCTAAGACTTTTCCTGCTACTATTCACTCTTGGCGAAACACTAGGAGTGGGCGACTTTAGAGCTGGTAGCACATCAACTGAAACAAGATCATCTATGCACTTCGTGGACTTCTCAGGTGTATTCTCTGTATCTGAAGAAAGTTTCACTGAGGTCAAATCCTCTGGCTTCATAGATAAATCATCATTTGGCAATTTTTGGGAAACTGAGGGTGAGCAGTATTCTCCATTTTCAGATTGTCCACACATACCATTTTCAAGTGGTGCATCTGAATTTCTTTCAAGAGGTATCTTTGTATCTCTTCCCATCAATTCATGACTGATTACATTAGAGTCATCCTTGTCAACCATTTCATCTTCCATATTAACATCTGTATCTTCAGAACCTTGTTCAGACGAACCAACACATGTTTCTTCATGGATTATAGACATTGCCTCTTCCGCATCTACTATCTCCATTTCTTCATCACTATCATCCTCAACATGAGGTAACATCATAGGCCGGTTGAGGCTAAATCTCAGGAGATTTAAACTTCTCCTTGCACTCCACCCTGTTGCATAAGCTCCAGTTTGACCTGTTTGATCATGGTTGGCCTTCATTCGGTGCAGCTCATCCCTCAACTGTTTAATGACTTCTCTCAAGACATTTACATCTTCCTGCATTTCCTCATTAACAATTGCTTTGTTCTTGATTGCTTTAGCTCGTTGGGCAAATCTCAGAGTACTGAGGGTCTCATTCTTACAGCTGCAAAATGCGATTGACATAAGAGTCATACAGGTTTGTTGAAGAAATATATGGCAGTACAGATTTGTTTAAATCTTGAAACTCAATTTGATGATACAAGAGAATGCACAGCAAACCTTTGAGATGGAGAAATGGCACATATCATCGCCATCTTTGCATTCCCCCCAAGAGACTCTTGTAACAAAAATGTCAACTTTGAATCTCTGTAGGGGATGTGCCTTTGCTTTCCTGTCTGAGAAACTTCAGCAAGAATATTTATCAAGTTCCTGCAAATCACCAGGAAAGCACAATTATCAAACACAAGATAATGGCTGCGTTATTTTGAAGAATATGATACAAATACTCAGAAGTTAAAGAAGTCTTATCAGTGAAGCTTAATTATTCTTTGAGCATTTCTTAAAAACATAACAGATAATGGTAGCAATTTTTAAGACTGGATTACTATGAGTGTTCCCATTTCCTCTTTTTTCTTGAAAAGATGAACTTTAATCTTAGAGACATCTATACTACTAAATACGCATGATCTTCATGTTAGTGTGTAGGGTTCTTATTCAAGAAAACAGGCATTCCACAGGTGATAGGCTTACAAAACTTAGTCTATGACTCTATTCTCATTACGCTGACACATATGAAATAGTAATTTTCACATGTATCAGTCTCAGCAAACCTATAACCTCACAGGAGCTAGCCATTTCCATAATTGTTAAGACATTAATAAACAAACCATGATAATCCCTGCTAGTCATATCAGTAAACTAGCAAGCACATGTATTAATTTTAAAATCATCTACTGCTCAGTAAAAGAAACAAAAAATGAACTACTTTTTAGCGTTTATGAGTGTATCCATATATCTCTCAATTCTGTTACAACAATTTGTCCTTTGGCAATAGCAAATAACCAATATTTTGAGAACCATACCCTAGTTGAGAAAGTGAACGGTTAATATTCCCTGCTTCCTTCAAGCGTTCTCCAGCTGCACCTGTCTGCTTTTGTCTCTCAGATCCAGCAAGATCAACAAAATTGATTCTGCTCATTTTCAAGCGGGTTAAACCATCGGCAGCACTCTGTAATGGATAGTTTCACAAGTTCAAATTTAGCAGAGGATGGTCAGGTCAAGTAACAAGCGAACATCAAAGATGAAAAAGAAACACACTGTTCAAATGCATGCAGAGCACATAGAAGAGCAGCATAAGACGATAAGCAAGATGGATTTGCAACAAAAATTCACACTCAGTTCATCAACTCTCTTAAATTCATTAAATGAGATATACACTCTTATGAATAGACTGTAGGCAAGAGGAATAAAATCTTAATTCAGAGAGGGTACTACCTTGACGCGTGATTCAACCACACACGTGAAAACACTGTGAGAGCGAGAACTTTCAGCATTTACACATGTGGCACTGGTTCTCCGGTTTGACAATCCCTGCAAATATATGCATAAAACATAGTAAGATGCCCACAACCTTTTCAACTGACATACTACCTAAATTCACAACTTATTGGAGAAAAAACCAAAAGGCATAACAGACCTTCATCAGAAGTTGTGAAACATCCTTCATAGAGGATACACACTCCTCTCTTAAATTTTCAACATAAACACCTGTTTTGACATCTTCCCTAATCTGAAATAAGTGCAGGAACAAACAAAATTACTTAAAAGGTGAATCAGACATGTAAAGTTGTTAATGAAGTATGTTGATTGGCTTTACCTGGAGATTCTTTTGACTTGGATCCAACAAATCAGTTATTTGTTCATTGTAGATCTGCAGACAAATCGAGTGTTCAATGTAGATAACCAACACAAAATTATAATTTTCACGTGGCACAGAAAGAAGCCACCAACCTCAAGGAAAGAGCAACGACACATATACACTAGTTGTCTATCAGCTTGCTTGACTTGCTCCTGAAAGGAAAAGGTATAACATAATTTAGAAAAACAAGCATAAAATGAAATTGATGCATACAGTATAACAACATTTCTGCAGCAAACTAATTGGGAATCCACCTCATCAATGCGTTCAAAGAGTCTGCGAAATACTCGTGGCGCTAGGCCTTGCTGATCTTCCTCCAACAAGGCGTTGGATGCACCCCAGATGGTGTATGTCTTCCCACTTCCGGTCTGAAAATTTTAATGATGTACATGTACAAAACTAATCATTTCATAAATCATTCATGGGTGCATTTCTTAAAAAAGAATTCCAGAAGTAAAAAATGGATATACCTGTCCATATGCAAAGACAGAGCTATTGAACCCCGCCAGACAGTTTTCAATCATCGGTGCCCCTACGAGCTCAAATATATCAACCTGAAACAGATATATCCAAAAATGAAGTTTCATCAGGTCTCAACTTACCCTTTCAGTCTGCTTGTTTATTGTAATCAGTTTGTTTAGAGAAAGGAATGATATTAATAGGGGGTGGGATCTTACCTGTTTTGAATGAACATCAGCAATAGAGTCAAACGTAAAGGTTTGTCCTGAAACAGTTAATGAATCTCCAGTGATTTTCTGAACTACATCTCCTCCATCTTCTTCCTCTTTGGTCGGTGGTCTTACACGCACTATTACCTAGTTATATTGTTGACACAAACATTAGAAGCTCACAAAATCCCCCAAATCAGACATGCTGAAAGTAGATTTCACTCAACAACTAATAGATAACACCACATTATAAAACAATCAAGTGAAACTGTAAACTCCACAACTAAACCTCAAGATAACATTTAACACAATGCACCAGCAAGAAAAAAATCCAAACTTTCTTTGGTCAAACAACAAAAACCTAATCCATCAAACACACAGTAATCAATCAAAACACAAGATTCAAAAAACAACATCTCACCTTCACACCGGAATCCAACGAACTCACAGGAGCCCCGCAATTCTCGGCCGCCACAGACTCGACGCTGAGCTTGCGTTTGAGCGGTGGGCGCGGTGGAAGTGGGCTCTTCATCTTGGCCGCCGGAGACACCGTCATGGAGTTCGGATCCGACGCCGGCGTCGGCGGCGCGTTCTCCTTGCTGGATTTGAGCTTCCGGTTGCTAGGGTTCGGCGTGGTGGGCTTCGACTTAGGGTTCGGAGATACTGTGGCAGTTTCATGATTCTCTCTCAAGATTTGACTCCGAGGCATCATGAAATGCTTCATTCCAGCGGCGAGAGAAGCGGAAGAGGATTTATCTTACAGTGGAGAGAGAATTTCTAGAGAGAGAAAATTGGTCTGTAGAGAGAGAAAGCGTGGAGTAGCCGTTGGAGAAGAAAGGTGGAGAGGGAGATTTTGATTTGAATTTTTGGGATTTTTTTTTTCTTTTTCAATTTTTTGGATCTGATGAGCGTTTTGCTTTTGGTGGGGCCCATTTCTGTGGATCCGATTCGGATTATCATAGATCCATAATTTTTACGTACATGAATAAATTATAAAATTAGGGCCCGTTTGGTAGGTGGATCGGGGACTGATAAAAAAGAAGGGATTACACTGTTCATGATTGTAAATTTATTATTTGGTGTGGATGTTTTGTAGTAGGTTTGATTAAATATTTGTTGTTTGGTATAGATGTTTGGAGGTTTGTTAAAATTGGTTTATTTTTTATTTGTTGTTTGGTATATGGGTTAATATGGATATAACATTTGAATTTACTAAAATAACCCCCAAACAATAAAAATATTTTAAATGGTAAATTTAAATTCAAAATATAATGAATTAACATTTCTTCTTCTATTATTTAATTTCCTCTAACAAAATATTATAATTACTATGGAAAATATACTTCTTTTACAGTAAAGTTCATTAGTAAATTTAAACCTGAATCAAAGTATTTCAATACAAAAAATTAATTATTTCACTGTAATATAATACATAATAATAATAATTTACAATAAAAACTTGATATATTTGCACTTGTTAAATGTGAATAAAAATATCCACCTAGGGCCAATTTCATCTCTCAACTCCAATTTCATCCCCCATATATATATATATATATATAGCAGATCCTATACTCAATGCATTCTATTACAAATCATGAAACATCGATCGTGAAACATCGATCTCCACATGTACATGAAACTGCAATCCAAAAAACGAACAACATAAAAGACGGGTTGTTTTCATTTATAACTACTTGTGGAACACACACTCTTTGGACCACCAGCTTCTTCGATTGAGCTGGGCTCGAACCGATATCACCATAAGATATTGACAACAAATTAAGGAATTATTACACCAATTACAACCTAAGAACTTCAGCAAGCAAACCCAATCCTAAGGGACTAATACATCAAAAACCATAATTGAAAGGAAACAAATCAGTTGGCATAATCAATTATAGAAGAGCAATAAGAAATCTGCATTACTTCATTTGGAGAGATTCACTCAAAAAAATTCTTTAACCCCAATAATTTATAAATAGGTGAAGCAAGATGCATTCTTCACTACAGTATGTTGAGCCCTATATTGTATGTAAATCTAACAGCAATAAATGCACGTTTCTAATACAATCAAAGCTAGTCTGGGCAATTCAATGCCCTTTCTTTCCTGCACTGGCTTTTGATGGAGAATGTTGGCGAATAAATCTATCCTTCCATAGCAGAAATCATCACAGAAACTATCAAGATTGCACTTTTCATGGATGCCCACAAACCTAAATCACAAAAGAAACAGATCTCAGATGCCAAAATTACGAAACTCACAAAAAAATATGAAAATTTGGAGCAATGAGGAAAAGGACAAAGAGAATGGAAAAGGGAGAAGAGATATATACCATGAGAAAGGTGGAAAAGGGAGAAGAGATATATACCAAGAGCAGACAAATCTTTGTGCACGATTTTCTTCTTTCCAAGTTTCTAAAAATTGTATGAGTACAACATATAAGTAGGCATGTTATAATTAAACAAGTATTAAAAGATAACATATTAAAGTATTAGCTTAACTTTTGGTTATATTAAAAGATGGTTTTTTTTCCCTTTCCCAAATAGAAATCACATATGGGCAATGATTATACCACATATAAGGTCTCCAGAATAGTTTATGATACAAGGAGGAGCTTGCAATAGCTGAAATTGAATTCCCTGGATTGTGCTCTGGCATAATTGAGAAAAAAAAAAAAAGCAATCAGCAGCAATCAGAGATAGCAACAAAAAATACTAAGCATCCATAATAGATGGTATACCAAGTGGAGCAAACTGGTTCAAACCAATACTAAGCATCAGGGGAAACGTTCTCCATTCGCATAACAGAGGATAAAAAAAATTCAAGAAACGAACAGTTATTTTAGAATTGAAGTCTAAGTGCAAAACAATATCATTTAAGTTAGTATGTGTCAAGTACACTACACAGAATTAAAAAGTGAACGAAGCATCATTCTGGATGAAATTTTAAACTTACAATAGGTAAATAGCCTCGAGCAATTAAGTTCCAGAGTAAATAAGTTCCAGAGACTATATGACTTTTAATTGCTTGGAAGTCTATTCTTTATTACTTCACTGCAAAATTTATATTAAAGAACAAAAATGAGGAACACGAATTTAATTAACATTTGTTCAGAATTTAATTGGATCGATAGCACTTGTTATTGGAGGTTGATTAACTCGACTACTAGATTCACAAGAATTATTGATGAACTAAAACCAAAACCCTAAAGTCAGTACCATTGAATCTAAGTATTTAAACAAGTTACTTAAACATTTAGTTGAATGATTTAGAGTAGAAATAATATTCACCTTGATCTCAAGTTTCATTCAACAAAATTTCTGAAACTGAACTTAGAAGTGAAAACAGGCTGCTTGACATGGCCGTTCACCTAGAAAATCCGGCGGTGGGTTACAACGCAGTTTGCAGTGAATGGAGGAGGAGAAGGTGGGCGGTTTTCGGCGGAAGCGACAGAGATCAGGAGAGAGGGAGAGAAAGATTTACGTTTCTTGAGCTTGGACAACAAAACAATAACTCGGTGAACCTCTTACACGCCGTCGCAAAACGCCACCCCTTCCAACCCTTCTCCGTCGCTGTCAATCGAATCTCGCTGTTATTCCTGAGACCATCCCTAGCCCTACGGCACAAAGTGAAAGTGAATCGTAAGTTTGAATGGTTTCGATAGTTGTCGATCGGACTGGGTTTGCGATTGGGTGGGAATGGGGTCTAGGGTTTTGATATATATACTGGGGCAAAGTTGTAGTTTAAGACAAATTGAAGGGCATGGTGGTTATTTTGATGGATACAGTAAGGGTGAATCGGTAATTTCACCTCCAACACTGTTGGGCCAGAGATTAAAGCACCAAAGTTGGTGGGTTTATAATCTGGCCTGTAAGCCACCTCAAACCCATAGATATAAACCCGGGCCAAGGCTAAATCCGGGCTCTAAACCATTATACCAAACATCAGCTTAGGGTGGATACCAAACCTTATTCACCCTAAACTATGATACCAAACATACCCTTATAGTATTATAGAATAAGTCTCTGATATCGTTTCATGGATCTTTTTTCGTGAGACGGGTTCATTCACAACTCATATTTCACAATTCACATATAAGTTTGTGGAAATAAGTTAGGTTAGTGGGTAAAAATAATCTGTCTTACGAAAATTATCCGTGAGACCGTCTCACGCAAGTTTTTGTGTATATTATATATTTATAGGAAATAATGAGAGCACGACTTTCGTTTTATGGATCTAATTATGTAAATATGAATTTGTTTTAGTTTTAAGATTTTTTAATGTTTAATTTTAATCATTATTTCAATGGGTAAAATTGTAAAATTATGGGGTGTATTTAGGAATATAATGGAATTTTATCTCTTAGTTGGGTATTTTTAGTAAACTAGTATTTTACCCGTGCGTTACACGGTTTGTATGATATTTTAGTAATTTTAATTTTTTTGGTAACATAATGTAGAAATATGAAGAGTAAATAAGTAATAAAAATTTATAAATTAATAAAAAATTCAAAAGTGAAAAAAATAAATAATCAAATACATAAAAATATATGAATAATACGCTAAGAATAATAATTGTTTGTTTAATGCATTAAAATAAGAATAACGTAAGTATTACAATAGTTGATTGTTACACAATTACACATTTTGCAACACCTTCTTATAAACAACATTTCTTCTAGAACGAACATCTTCATCATCTTTGTTGTCAATCAAAATTTTTAGGCCACTACGATTTGTAACCCTTGAGATTGCAACATATAGTTGGCCATGGCTGAAAACAGGTTTTTTCAATAGTAAACCAACATTAGATAATGATTGACCTTGACTCTTATTGATGGTCATTGCGTAGGAGATCATCAATGGAAATTGTCTTCTTTGAAATCTAAATGGCAACCTTATGTCTGAAGGAGTCAAAGACATCCTTGGGATCAAAACTTGTTGACCAGCATTACTACCACATAAAATCTTTGCTTCCAAAACATGTGCTCCTAGCCTTGTAATAACCAATCGGGTCCCATTACACAAACCATTTAAGTGGTCAATATTTCTCAATAACATGACTGGTGTACCTATCTTTAGTGTCAACTCATGATTAGGAACACCTAAACACCTGATTCCATTCAAGAATTCTGGTGTGTGAACATCTGACAACGTATCAGAATATGAATCAGATTTGCAAGGAGTGTCAGAACTTAGATATTTTCTTGATTCTCTATGATTCAAGGAACTCATATAGTCATTAACACTGTCAACTACATCAAGGGTCGGAGCTAATATAGCTCGATTTTGAAGAAAACTTGGATCATCTGAATTCTTTTCAAAAAACGGATATGTACTACTGACAATTGTTGCAATTGGATCTGATGTAGCTCGCAATAGAATGTCCTCAGGAATTTCAACAATTGAATAGTCATCATGGTCATCACCAATTGTCTCATCTCCTATTTTACATATCCAATTTGAAAACTCATTTAATTCATTATAATGATCACTTTGATCTGTTGTCTGCAAACGCATGTTCTTTGTAAGCCTTATAACTTTGCAATCTTTCCATATTCGAGAAGAATTTATTGTTGCATGCACAATATCTTGTCTTGTTCCTTTTGGAATGACAGGCAAGATTTGTCGAAAGTCCCCTCCAAAAACAATTGTCTTGCCCCCAAATGGCTTACTACTATTTAATGGATTCTCCAACTGCATTATGTCTTTCAATGTCCGGTATTATATAAGTCTCTGATATCGTTTCACGGATCTTTTTTCATGAGACGGGTTCATTCACAACTCATATTTCACAATTCATATATAAGTTTGTGGAAATAAGTTAGGTTAGTGGGTAAAAATAATCTGTCTTACGAAAATTATCCGTGAGACCGTCTCACGCAAGTTTTTGTGTATATTATATATTTATAGGAAATAATGAGAGCACGACTTTCGTTTTACGGATCTAATTATGTAAATATGAATTTGTTTTAGTTTTAAGATTTTTTAATGTTTGATTTTAATCATTATTTCAATGGGTAAAATTGTAAAATTATGGGGTGTATTTAGGAATATAATGGAATTTTATCTCTTAGTTGGGTATTTTTAGTAAATGGTGTGTTTAATGGGCCGTATAGTCTCGTCCTTACTTTTTATATCCACAATATATAATTTTTTTACTAACATTTAATGAATTGTCCAAAATAACCCTTTCAAAGCAAGACAACATACTCATGTGATAGCATATTAATTGATATAAATAGTGTATTAAATTTGAAAACTCAAATTATTTATAAATAATAGTGTTTAAATTTTCAATTAATATTACAATATTTGTGTAATACATGGATCTCACTCATAATAGTATCTCATTGAACCAAAATATATATGATTTTCAAACCTTGAAATATAAATTTAAGTTTACATGGGACCAAAAGTATAGTTTCTCCCTTTATTTGTTTGTCACAATTAGAAATATCTATAACAAGAGATATTTTTGCTTCCATGTTCCAAGACCTCTAAAAATTTTAAAAAATTGTGTAAATCCGTCGTACGAATATAATTTCATGAGATGAAGACTCGTTATCGATAACTCAAATCTATTTTCACCAAATTAATCCGTTTTGTGGTTTAAAATTCGCTTCTTGTGAGACAGTCTCACATGCGATGAGATTCAAGTATATCTTTTATAGGTATAAGTATATATTTTTCAGTTATAAATATGTTTTATAAGTATATTTTTACATGTATAAGCATGAGTTATACAAGTACGTCTTTTATAGCTATAAGTATGTTTTTTTTTCTGCCATAAGTACATCAATCACACTGTATTTCCTTTTCTACTATAAATACGTTGTCGCACGGTGTGACGGTTCTGAATTTTTGTCATTTATATATATTAATCATGTGGATTGAACTATTTTACAAAATTAAATGTATTTTAGGAAGAAAAAAACCTAATTATTAAAAAGTTGCTTGGAATTAAATGACAAAAATTAAAACAACCAAAGTTAGAACATGCCAAATGGATGACATATATATGCGTGTGAATGGATGTTATCTCCCCAACAGAAAAACATTGCTTTAGTGTAAGCATCAATCTAATCTTTCATAAATTTATCAATAAATAAAAAAAAAGAGATTTTTTTTTATATAATACATAATAAAATATATTAGGTATAAAAAATTTCTCTTCTTTATTCACCAAATATAATTATATATCATACAAATGAAGCAAATATCATTCATTCCACTATTGAACAATTATTTGGAGAAGGTACTATATATATAGGACAAAGTCTATTAAACTAATAAATTCGAAAACAATTAAGATTGTTACATAAAGAAACACGATTGTTCATTGTTGCATATTGAAGATTACATGCTAAATATCCTATAAATTTGTTCTACTTAAAAAAAAAAAAAAAAACTTGTATTAGACGGATTAGATTTTTATTAATTATAAAAATGTATTTGAAATTTTAGGCATTAATAGGTTGTGATTATATAAAAAAGCGATAACTATTTTCTTTTTAATTAGATTGGTAAGTTTTTTTATGAATCAAGTGTATGGATGACCTCGGTCAAATCCATACCAATTTAGCTTGCATCCTTTTTTTCGCTTATTTTTTTTCTTGGATCATTGCATTTATGTTATTTTAGTCATATTTTTATATTATATTAGTTATAACTTCTTGTACACATATCATATCTTTATTATATACTACTTTAACTTCAAAAAAAATCTAATTTTGCCACAATATATACATATATATCTTTATGTGATATATATCTTTTATGTAATATATAAATGTATAGTAAAAATAACTAAATTGTGTGACTAACACAATTAAAAGGTATGAAGATATATTTTTTGTCTAAGAATATGACAATATATAACAAAAACTCTAAATGTAGAACTAACATAACATAGAGATACATCAACTAGATCAAGTTTTGAGTGGTTTTGGATGCACTCGCTCGGACATGTGGGCCGTGCTTGAAAATCACGTTTAGGGGCATGTAAATTAGGTAAGGTCAGATGCATGAATTTATGATCCATACATTATAATGTATAAAAAGTTGCGGATGTCTTCTATGAATTAGAGAACCATGCACTCAAGTTGGATTCGAGTTGCCCAGTCCGTACCCCTCTTTCATAAAATAATAAATAACATCTAATTTATATATAAATGTGTATATTTTATCAGAAAAGCTTGTTAAGAAAGTATTATGAATAGTTTTCTAAAGATATATATTTTTTTTCGACTGATCAAACTCATTTCCACAAATTTATATGAGCAAAAACTTGTGTGCACCAGGGGCATAGATCTTAAAATCGTGCCCCCAATCCGACCCGGCGCGTGGGTCTCCTCTACACACGTCCATGCGTCCACACACGCATCCACACCTGTCTTGGTGTGCACCCACGCACAAGGATGAAAATATCGATATCACATGTCGTATCGCAACTATGATTTTACGGATATATCGATATCGCAAAAAATTTGAAAAAACAACGGAAATCTTATTAAAATTCTGGAAATTTAATATGAAATTTTAGGGATTATTTTTACACTTCATTACACATATATTCCACTCAAAATGACATTAAAATAATATATTTAAAACTAACATATAGATAATAAGCATTAAAAATACTGTTTTTCGATTGAAAACTGATAATATATTACATAATACAAGACAAAATTACTAAAATTACATCACACAATACACTAGTACCAAAAGGATGACCTATGAGGTTCAAACATAGTAGATGAAATGTCATCTTGATCCAAGTAGTACTGATACCAACTCATCACATTAGAGTACTTATTAATATAGTTATGCACATGTCATTCATAAGTTGATCTATCTCGTCCAACTGCTTCACCATGAATTGGATAGTGTACACTAATCCAATCATATTGTTGATACTCATTTTGATTTCCATACGACATTTGAGGAGGCGGGTGATGAAAAACATCTCGAGTACTCCAACCAAATTGTGAACTTTCAAAGGTGTCAGCAACATATAAATCTTGAGACATATCACTATGTTTATTGTTACCCATATTCATGGAATCAAAACTGACTGAAATTCGTTCAATATCAATAGATGAACTTTATTCTTGATTCCAAGCACGTCTTCTAGTGTATTCTTTTCAAATAGCCCCTATCCCTGGACCTCCTTTTCTGCTTCAATGATCCATATCTTGTGTTGCATGACTAAACTCGGCCTCACCAGTGAATGGACTCAATAACACTTGATTTGAAACATAATCCTCTTGATTATATTCACCATTCCCTCCATCATCATTGTCATCATCATTGTCATCATTTCCACCATCACTATTTCCTCCATCAGTAGAGCTATTTGATTTTGAAGTAGAAGATGTATGATCAACTTCTTGTTGTAACACGTTATCAACATCAATGTCATAATCACGAGCCATAACAGCTACTTTTGGATCAGAGCTTCCTTCATTGTCATCTAAGTGTGCTATAAATATGGATATGAAAAATTGATGTGAGAAGAGAATATATTCCTTCCACTATCAAACAAAATGCATTATACAAAATAAAATAAAAAATCACATAGTTCAATTTTTTGAATCAAAATCGCTCATTTTGATATACATGCGATATTTTGCAATATATCCACGATATTTCCCAATTTCCATCCAATTTTGTACTACACTGAATCGATATCGAAATCGATATCGATATTTTGCGACATATCCGCGATACCCAGGAAAAAAAACATTAACACTCAATATCTGTATCGCAATATCCGTATCCACGATATATCTGCGATATATCCGCGATATTCACGATATTTTCATCCTTGCCCACGCATACCTGATTACATGTTAAATGATTCACTGATATGTATTAGATATATAATTTTCAGGTATCACGTGTATACTCTTAGGGTTCGTTTGTTTGCCATTTTTAGGAATGGTGGATACGATATTAACAAGATTAACATGTTTAGTTGAAAAATATAAGTTCATGATATAAAAAGGATCTGTTATTATATCACATGTATTCAAGGTGATTCAAAATTACAGGGATACAATCAAACCTAATCAATAACTTGATACCTAATTAAGGTATCACTCGTTACTCTTAGGGTGCGTTTACTTCAAATTATTGATTAGGTTTGATTGTATTCATGTGACTATGAATTGCCTTGAATACATGTGATAAGTTACCAATCCATCCTCATTGGTAGCCATATCACAGGGTTAAGTGATATAATACTGATTGCTTTTATATCATGGAATTATACTTTTCAACTAAATAAGTTAATCTTATTGATATGATATCTATCATTCCTAATAAGGGTAAGCAAACGACCCTTAAGGTATCATGTGTTCATTCAGTAAATGTATCAATTATTTGTTCTAAAGTATCACTCGTATACTTTTAAGGTATCACATGTATTTTCTTAAAGTATTAGTGTACTATACTCTGTAAATTTCAAATGCAAATTTGCATGTTCTTCTTTCTCTAATTTTTCCATAATTAATCTCATATCACTGTAATAATTTTTTAAATGTCTTAAAAACATTGTAATGGAACCCTAATTTGCATTCAGCAATCTAAATCTACAACAATGAAAAAGAAGAAGAAGAAGAAACCATTAACATTGAATTAAGATCTGAAGAAAAAAAAGGCACAAAATAAGGACTCGTTGAAGCTGCTCAGAGAAGAAAGATTTTGCTGGACGTGAAGAAGAAGAAAAAGAAAAGAAAAAGAATCAGCACGAAGGAGAAGAAGAAGGGAGAAGAAAAGAAGTAGGGCTAAAACGGATAAGAAGAAGAAGGGTTGAGGACAAGGATCGTAGCCCGAACACACATGTCACTTATTTATATATGAATTATAAAATATGAATTAATCTGTCATACATAAATAATTTACTTATTTATGATAAAATATTACATGAAAACTCCTGATATTTTAAAGGACACGTAATAAAATAATTTGCAAGTGGCATAACGCAACAAAACCTTGAAGCAATCGATTTTATCTTCTGCGACTCTCTGATCGGATAAAACGCGGCACACCGTAGCTGCTGCCACCGCCCTGCCACGTGTCCCCTTCTCTCTCTCTCCCCTCCATTTTCTCCCTCTATAAATCCCCCAATTTTGATCAAATCAACACACATTCAATCACACAACACACACGCACTAAACTCCATCAATGGCGAAGCTCACCAGATCAGCGATCGCAGCGCTGCTTTGCCTCCTCTCTCTCTATCTACTGAGCTCGGAGGCGGCGGAGAAAGTCGGCGGGAGAAGAGCGGTGAAAAACGTGCAGGAAAACAAGGAGGTACAAGATCTGGGAAGGTACTGCGTGCAAGAGTACAACCAGCAGCAGCGGGGCAAGGGAAACGCTGCCGCGAAGCTGCTCGTCTTCTCGGAGGTGGTGGAGGCGGAGACGCAGGTCGTCTCCGGGATCAAGTACTTCCTCAAGATCTCCGCCGCCGCCGGCAATAAGCCGAAGACGTTTGAAGCGGTGGTGGTGGTGAAGCCGTGGCTCCACTCCAAGCAGTTGGTCGACTTTGCACCCTCGCCACCTCCGACCAGCACTAAGTGATGACGTCATGAAAATGGAAGAAATTAATTTCTTTCTTTTTTTGTTTAATTTTCTGACCTTTTCTTTTTCTTTTTTTTGGTTGGGACATAATTTTTGAGCAATAATGTATTATTTTCCTTCAAATAAGATAAGCACTTGTGTACCCTGTGCACGGATTCTTGACTCTCCGTCAAATAAGAGAAGCACTTATGATGTGCCCCCGACCTACATTGCCGACACTTCCCGCACTTATTATATAAATATTTAATCTTTTTTTCCTTTCTTAATTTTGAGCTATGGGTTGCGTGATTTCAATGTCTTTTTTCTTCTTGTTCTGCCTTTTTTTTTTTCTTTTCGATTTCTTCTCTTTTCTACTTCAAATTTTGAGAAGATTCTTCTCAAAAATTATATCGTGTGAACTAAAGCTGCTCGAAAACAATATTCTCTTCTCACATCCCAATTTCTTTTTTTTTAAATACATGTAGGGTTTTCAGAAATTCAAAGCTATAAAGAATGGAGCCGGAAACGATGAAGAAGTGAATACAAATAATATTAGTTCAGAAATTATAATCTTAGACCAAAAATCAGAGATTATAGAAAAGATTTTAAGCACTAGAGAAGATAAAGAAAATGTTCAATCAACATCTTTGAATACTTTGATTTGTCAAGGTATGAGCGTTGCTGTTATAATACTATTAAACTTTCAATTACAATGTATTGCATATCAAAACGTTTGAAAATGTTATGTATGAAAAATAGTACAATGGTGTTATATATTATCTCTAAAGGTGTTATAATTATACAGTAAAAGTGTTATAATATTACTTGTATGTATATTATATAATATTAAGAGAAATATGAAAAAAGAATCTTGAAGGTATTATCATTATGAAAAAATTATAAAGGTGTTTCTGATTGTCTTTATCTGTATTATACACAGTTAATTAATGTGTTATAAATTTTCTCTTCCAGTATGAAAATATTTGAAAGCTGTTTCTAATTGTCTCTATAGGTATTATATATAATTTATTAAGGTGTTATGACTTTTATTGTTGCAATACCATAAAAAAAAAAACAAAAACAAAGTTGTAATTGTCTTAGGTATACACACTTTATTCATGTGTTATGAATTTAATCCTTGCAAATATAAAAATGTGTTTCTAATTGTCTCTATATGTAGTATAGATACTTTGTAAAGGTATTATGAATTTTTCTGTTCCAGTATCAAAAAATTACAAATGTATTTCTGATTGTCTCTTTAGGTATTATACACAATTTATAAAGGTGTTATGAATTTTTCAATTGTAGATAACATCATAGAGCCAGTTGATTTAAGTTGATCTTTGATAGGATTAACAAAAAACAGTCTCGATGACATGTACGAGTTCTACTGCAAGCATGCTCGTCTCGTATGATTTTCTGTTCGGAAATCAACTACGAGGTACTCCACAGATGAAATACCTATAGAAATAGGTAAATTATTTGTGTGCTCTGCAGCTGGCCTCAAAAGACAAGACACTTCAACAAAGAACACCAAAAAAAGGGCTATCACGAGAACAAATTGCAATGCCTTGATGAGAGTGAAACTGAATGATGAATGTTTATTTGAAGTTGTAGACCATGTCATGATCCATAATCATCCATTAACAAGATCCGAATGGAAACATCTTCAGCGTTCAGAAAGAAAAATAGATGAGGAAAAAGGAAAAACAATTGAGCAAATGGTGTCTTCAGGATTGAGCGCAACGAACTCCTTTCAGTATATGGTTAATGAAGCTGGTGACGAGGAAAGTTTAGGCCACACGAAAAAAGACCATATGAATTTTGTACATAGATTCAAAATGAAAGTTATTGAAGGTGGGGATGCACAAACAGTGATAGACATGTTACAAGAACAGCAAGCTAGTGAAGAGGACTTCTTTTACAGGGTCCAATTGGATGATGATGGCAGGTTAACTAACATATATTGGAGAGATTCAATGATGAAAGAAGATTATGAATTATTTGGAGATGTCTTGGTTTTCGATACAACCTATAGGACAAATAAATACAACTTAGTTTGTTCTCCTTTTGTTGGAATTAATCATCATAAAAGGAATGTGATGTTTGGTTGTGCTTTTTTGTCCAACGAACAAACAGAAACTTTTGAGTGACTCTTTGAAGTATTTAAGAAATCAATGTCCTGGAAATGTCCAACAACATTGTTCACAGACTAGGATTTAGCTATCTCAAAAGCAGTAGAAAAGGTGTTTTCCTAACACACTTAACACATCATATTATATACTGTCATACCTTATATTGTATACTGTAATACCTAATCTTATATATTGTAACACCTTATTTTATATGTGTGCAGGTGTTTCCTCAAACAAGGCATAGGCTTTGCTTATGACATTTACAACAAAATGCTATAAGTATATTTGCTCAGTTAAAGTCAGATAACTCATTTAAAGCATCGTTCAACAAATGTTTATCAGGGTGTGAAAATGAGACTGAGTTTGAATATTGTTGGAGAGATATGATATCAAAATACGGTCCGGAGAATCACTCTTGGTTCACAAGATTGTACAACTTGAAAGAAAAGTGGTGCACAACATTGAACAAAGAATACTTTTCAATGAGAATCCTATCATCTCAAAGGAGTGAAAGCACGAACAATGTCATTGGGTTCCATGTTAGAAAAACAACAAGTCTAACTGATTTCTACAAATATTTCAAGGAGACTATTAAATCATGGAGACTCAAGGAGCAAAATGATGAATTCCAATCATCGAGGTCTAATCCTGAATCTACTCTACCAATGATAGGTATGTTATTTATTGTCTACATAGGTGTTACAATTATTCATTAAAGGTGTTTCTGATTGTCTCTATAGGTATTACACACAGTTAATTAAGAGTGTTATGAATTTTTCTCTTCCAATATAAAAATATGTGAAGGGTGTTTCTGATTGTCTCTATAAGTATTATGCACAGTTAATTAAGGTGATATGAATTTTTCTCTTCCAATATAAAAATATGTGAAAGTTATTTCTGATTGTCTCTATAGATATTATGAACAGTTAATTAAGGTGTTATGAATATTTGTCTTCCAATATAAAAATATGTCAAAGGTGTTTATGATTGTCTTTATAGGTACTATATATAATTTATTAAGGTGCTATGAATTTTTCTCTTCCAATCATAGAGGTATAAATCCTAAATCTATTCTAACAATGATAGGTATGCTAAAACATGCTTCAACGGTCTACACACTTCCTGTATTCAAAGATTTTGAAGAAGAATTCATCAAATGTATTTCAATCATGTCTACACTTCTGATGTCTGAACAAAACACAATGATTTACAATGTGTCATCTCATGATGGAAAAGGTTCAATGCATCAAGTGATATTTGATTTTGAAATGATGCTTATAACATGTACTTGTAAGAAATTTGAAGAATATGGTATGTTATGTTACCATTGTTGAGAGTCATGCATATAAACTCCATACAAAGTATACCTGATGCTTATGTAAAAAAGAGATGGACAAAGTTTGCGAAATTAGAGGTTTGGGACAAATTTAAGAGTTTGACAACAACAACTGACAAGGTGTCTGGCAGTATTCCTTGGCGACACAACATGGCAAGAAAGTATTACAATCTTGTGTTGAAATGTCAAGAAAATGAGGAAGCAAGAAGAATTATTGAAGAAAGTTACGAAAGGCATGTTCATGCTATTAATCAACTAATATCTATAACATTGTCTCCACAACAATCTGAAACATCATCTCAATCGAATGTAGTTCGTGATCCAGCCCGTTCAGTGACCAAAGGACGAAGACAGAGGGTTAAAGGTCACTTTGAAAGAAACAATAAGAACAAAGAATCTACTGCAACTTCTACAACAACAAAGGAGTTTGGCTCAAAAACTCCTAATGTTAGATTGTTTTAGTTTACTTTTACCCTCGTGAATTTTGAATGCTATAATGTTATGAAATGATTTTATTTTGGTTTAAACATTTTCTTCTTTCATGTATGTTGAGTTTGTTAATGTATAATAGCATAATAATATATATAACACCTGAATGGTGTAACACCTATACAGTATTCACATAATACTCTAAGGGAAATCATATAACACCTATAAAGTAAGAGCTTCTGAATAACATATAAAAGAACTAGGTAAGCAAAAATACCTTTACTTGCAGTGAGCTAGTAGCTCCATAAGCCAATCTATAACAAAATCAATATTTATTACGTATAATTTATACATTTTTCATCATTTTATGCTAAAAATGTATATGAAATAACTATAAGGTGTTCATGTATTACACTTCAAGGAATGAACCTATTATGTTTGAATAACATAACACCTGAAATAAAATATGTAATACCTAAGGTTATATGCGCAACACTTGAAAAGAACATTTATAGACACCTATAAGTTATGTAACATGTTATGTATAACCTTCAACACATTTGATTTCAGTCTTTTAAATCCCTCAATATATTGTTTTGCAAATTAATATCCTGATTTCTAAAGTTCATAAAAATTAATTTAACTGCTGCATAATAACAAAATCATTAAATAACACTTTAGCATATATGTATAACACCATAATTGTATTTCCATAATACCGTAAACAATAATTTATATACTACTTTTCATAATTGAATTACTACCTCACAAAAGAAATAAAAATGTGTAATACCTAAAGGTTATATGCGTAACACTTGAAAGAACATGTATAACACCTAGAATAAGTCTTGTGTGAGACCGTCTCACGGATTATTTTTCTTGAGACGGGTCAACCCATAACCCACACTTAACAATTCATATGAAAGTTTGTGGATATAGATTCAATTCATAGATAATAAGGGTCCAGTCTCACGAAAACTATCCATGAGACCGTCTCATATGAGTTTTTGTGTAACACCTATAACTTATGTAATATTTTGTGTATAAACTCCAACACATTTGATTGCAGTCTTTTAAATACCTCTATATGATTTTTTGCAGATTAATATCCTGATTTCTAAAGTTCATAAAAATTAATTAAACTACTATATAATAACAAAATCATTATATAACACTTTTAGCATATATGTATAACACCATAATTGTATTTCCGTAGTACCTTAACATCTATACTCATAAATTTCATTAACTTAATGTAATTCTGTTAAGAGGTAGAATATATACCTTAAACAATAATTCATAAAATACTTTTCATAATTGAATTAATACCTGTCACAGAAAGAAATTTATATATTAACAAATAAATAGAAATAATACTGAAAAACAAAAAATATTAAAAAATATATAGAACACCTATGATAATAGTTACCAATATCATAAAACAGTCATCATCCCTACAGTCACAAAACATGTGCAAACTTCAGCATAGTTATAATCTTGAAACATTTAAACTAAAAACAAGTATTTCTGAACCCCAACAAACTACATCAATGTTTTAAACTAAAACAAATATCATCCGTAAACCAAATAATCCTTTACTTTTCTGCCCTTTTAGTACGAGGCCTATATGTCCTTAAAACACCTTGCAATTCTTCTTCAAATTCAGAATTTTTTATGTTGCTTCCTTCTTTTTTTCTTCAGCCAACTTCATCTTCATCTCGGGTTTCTGTTGATAAAAGTTAAAAAAATTTCTCAACACATCATCCCTGACCTCGTTAATCTTTGATAGAACAATAGTTGTACAAAGTTCAGCTCTAAGAAGTCATCTTGTACCAGCCTAGAAAAATTAAAGAAACATTAAACATAAATCATAATAATAATATATGATATCAAAAATAATTAAAATACAGAAAAAAAAAAACCTTTGTCAAATCTGGAGATGTATATGGAACACCATCGAAATGCTTTATATGATGCATCATATACACCCCACAATCTGAATCAACATTTTTGGTCTGCCATTTAAATGCAACATTCTCGAATGGGTATATAGCCAACTCTTCAGCCTTGTCATGTTTTTCTTCAACTAAGAATACCAGCATTTGCTTTCTCTGAAAAATTATTCACAAAAACAAAAACCATATTAAATATATTAATAAGTTATGTATAATAATTAATAGGTAGTCAGCAGATACCTACATAACACCCAAAGATCTTATATAAGGCACTACACTGATACCTGAAAAAGCATATATATATATATATATATATGATACCTCTTAGATACACTAGTGTTATATATGACATTCAATAATCATATACACTTGTGATACCTGGAACACATATTATGACACCTAGAAGATACACTAGTCATACCCAGAGATCATATACATGATACCTATAAGCTAATCTACTGTCACCTGAAAGACATATACATAACACCTAAAATGTACACTAGTGATACCCGAAGACCATATGTATCATACCTATAAGATACACTAGTAATACCTGAAGATGATATATATCACACCTAAAAACATATTTATGGTGTCTACAAAGAACACAAAACAAAAAACATATGAAATTTACCAACAATTCAGCAACTTTGAAAAAATCTTCATCATCATTATCATATACTCTGTTGTCAAGGTACTGAAACTTTTTATCCACCATGTTAAACACAACAACAACAACATAGTGATTCTAAAAAACAAATGGAATGAATATCTGCAATTCCCATAAACAAAAAATAAACATCAAAACATAAAATTAACAACAATAACATTAATCATAAGAATAATTATAACACTCCAAAACAAATTACCATTTCAACAGAATGAAGAGCATTGCTTTTATTAGATGCTAGCCATGTTCTCCAACTAACTAACATCCCTCTTGCATTGTCTTCATCTTCACCCACCTCATTCATCATTTTATCCAAGCAATTATAAAATAAAGAAAAATTACATATTACATAAACAAATATAACAAATAAATATAAATGCACATAAAAGATATATATAACTTACACTGTGTTCCAAGTTGAACACAAATCGACTCCTATTCACCTCAAAATCTTCATTAGCATTCACCATGAGAGACCATGCTGAGATTATGGTACTGTATATTTAAGTTTTCGGAAGTAACGAAACCATATCTTCTCTTGGTACAGTATAGAAATACTCTTTCTTAAACAATATCTCATCCCTGTAAAAAAAAAAAAAAAAGTTATAAAAAGTGATACCTAATAAACATACATATAATACCTCAATGTTATATATATGACACCTTCAATATAATATAACTGAGATTCTTTAAATATGAATTAACCCCACTACCTAATATAATAAATAAAGTAAAAATTACTAAAATACAAAAAAAAAGTTAAACTTACGAGCCCAAGCCAATAGCAGCATCTTCATAAAAACAATAGTCGACAACCTCTCTGTTGTTGATCCAATACATTTATAAACTTCTTTGAAAAAATCAAAAAATCAGACAAATAGCACACTTCATCTTTGATTGTCCAAAAACCAGAACAAACATCCTCTTCAACAATCTTACTCTTTGAACCAACAGACATCATTGCATCACTCAACTCTTTTTCTGAAGGAATATCATTGTCAGATAACCCATCACCAACATCATCCTTATCTGCACAAGCTTCACTTCAGGTGTGAGAATTTCTTCATGCACAGAACACTCTGGAGATAAAAGTTCAAATGATGGCATTTCTGATGCCAACTTCTTCATTAGCATGAAATTTGCAACCACTTCATCGATATATTTGTGCAGTTTCTCATCAGAAAAGAAATTTTGGGAATCACTCATATCAGGTGTTGAGCTATTAACTTGTTTCTCTTCAATTTTAACAACTTGTTTAACAACTTTTGCATATGGTAATTTGATACAATTGAAATGTCTCTTTGGTATGAAAAAAATGCTTCATGGATCTCCTATCAACACAACAAAAATAGATACATATTTGTCAGTTATAAAAAAAATAATATCTGCAATGTATGAATTAGATATAACACCTATAATGTAAACTAATAATACCTGAAGAGCTCATATATGATACTAGTAAGGTACACTAGTGATATATATGACACTCAATGATCATATATATGACACCTATAAGGTATATATATAACACTTCAAAGCATAGACACATAAGCAATAAAAATAAAAACACTTACATCTTTTTCAAAAAAAAATAAACAAATCTATGAGATACCACACCTTAAAGACAAACATATAACACTTGTAATGTAATCTAATAATACCTGAGAGCTCATATATGATACCACTAAGGTACATTAGTGATATATATATATAACACCCAATGATCATATATGACACCTATAAGGTATATATATAACACTTCAAAGCATAAACACATAAACAATAAAAAAAAACACTTACATCTTTTGCAATACTCTTTATTGTTTCATTAATAATGAAAAAAAATAAAACATGTATCACTTCAGTATATCAATAATGATACACTAAAAAAATAAACAAAATGTATAAGATACACTACTCACACCTTAAAAGACAAACATAAAACACCTGTAATATAAACTAATAATACCTGAAGAGCTCATATATGATACCAGTAAGATACACTAGTGATATATATGACACCCAATGATCATATATATGACACCTATAAGGTATATATATAACACTTCAAAGCATAAACAAATAAAACAATAAAAAAAAACACTTACATCTTTTGCAATAGTCTTTATTGTTTCATCATCAAGTTCCCCATCCGGCAGGTCAAACTTTATACATTTGCGTGCAGACTTCTTCTCAAACACAGTATGACTTCCCTCACCAACTTCACCTTGATCAGCAAAATCACCAGCCAAATTAACTCCAGCCACCTTACCCTTGCATGAAACCGGATACATATTCAGAATCAACTCTCCCTTGCCATACTTTCCAACCTTAGCTTCCTCCTTACATCTCTTTGACATCTTCTCATTAGTCCAATTCTGAATGAGAGGTAAAGATCTAGGCTCTGCAACACCCTTCCACTTCAACCTTTGGAAATACAACAACTGTAGTAGAACTACACAGCCACTAATATACCTCATACTTCCTTGTTTGTACAATTTCACTGATTCCTACTTTTCCTACTAACCTATCCAACACATAAGAACACCAATCCAATTTCGAATACCATTCACATCCTACAAAGACTTAAAAACAACAGTACTCAAAAGTCTATTACATGATGGTGTTAAAAACGAACTCATGACATACAAAACAAAAAACCTTTTGAAATCATCTCCATCGTCTGTCAATCGAGTGATAACATCAGAAAGTGATCTTAAACCTGACCTAGGAGTAATACCATACACTTCATTGTACGTAGAAAAAAGAGAGAACTCTCATCACCCCTACCATACACCGACACATTACGACCCTCATTTTGAGAAAGTTTAAACACATCATACACATCATCAGGGTGTCATAGAGAAACAGCGAAAAGAATCAATACTTAACATCCTACTAGATGGATTAAAGCTATCTACAAACCACCTCATCATTTTCAAATCACACTTTGTAAAATTCAAAAATAATAAACCACCAAACCCAATAATCTAACATCTTCCCTCTATCGAGCAGTTAAAGACTGAATAAGCTCATATAAACCTTTCGGCCTACATTGTGTAGTCACACTGCAAAAATAACAAAAAACAATTAATACATATGAAAAAATATATACACAATATACCATATAAATCACAGAATAAAAATATTAATAAAATAACGTACTTTGAAGAAATCACGTCACGCTGAACGAAATCAACAATTTCCTTCCCCACAGTTTTCATTTTAGTTTTCGAAGGACTACAAAAACACAAATATAATTGAATTAAATAGATAACAGATAATGAATATTACATATTAAATATGATACAATTCAGTAAATATAAATAGATCACCTTAAACAGATTAATGCAATATATATAAGAAAACACCTTAACTGTGTATATGTATCACCTCAAGAAAACACTTATAACACCAAAACAACAAAAAAAACACTTCTTGTAAATACCTTGTACCATGAACTAAAGAAGCCTTCCTTAATTTCTCCCCAACTGCAGATTTTTTCTTTTCTCTTCAAAAACAAGAACAATATCAAAAGTCATGTAAGAATAAACTGATATAGAATAGACTTATATAGAAGGTAATACATAAAGAGTTCTCTTCTAATTTACAAAAAAATAAACTTACTTTGAAGGAGTCTCATCAACTTCAACAGGAACACCAACAACATTCTTCTTCATAGAATTAGATTTAGTTCTTGGAGAACTACAAAAATTTTTTTTTAAGTAAATACATCATTGAATTAAATAGAAAACTGAATACTATATAACATGTAAGATACATATAACACCTTAAAATGTTTATAAATAACACCTAAATATTATACATATAACACCTAAACAACAAATTCATCTTACAACCCCACAAAATATCAAAACTAAACAAAATAAATACCTTCTAACAGCAATTACAAGAGACTTCCTTGATTTCTTCCCACCTTCGATCAATTGTTTTTTTACTTCAGCAAAAAAACAAAATATATTAATAACAACTATAACTTCAAAAATAAAAGATACATCTATAACACCTTAACTATTCATAAATGACACCTGAAGTATACTAATAGTGATACCTCATAAAAACAAAACAAAAAATACAAAAACAAATGTAACACCTTACATTAAAACCTATAACACCATAACAATCTTCATGTAATACCTTAAACTCATGTAAATATACAACTACTACAATTCATACAAAACATAAACAGATTTTACCCGCCATCACCCTGAACCTTCTTCCGACGAACATCATTTTTCTGCACTGTCTTCTTCCTTTCAAGATCTTTTTCTAGATTACCCAAGATCTCCTCCTTAGACCTCTTCTTAGACATTGAAGAATCCAACAAAATAGACTTCCTCTTCATTATCCTAACAAATTCATATAAACAAAAACAGAAACATTCAAACATCAGGAACAAAAACAAGCAGAAATCAGGAACACAAAACTGAAGAAATCAAAACCCTAGAAGTATGCTAAACCCCAAACAACAGAAAACACAAACATCAAGAACAAAAATAAGCACCAAAACACACGATTACATGAAGAAGAACAAAAAAGAAACAAAAAAAAAAAAAATAGAGTACAAACACATACATGCACAAACACGGAAAAAACCAAAAATCTTCAAAAAAATGAACAATATATGCGCAATGTCGAATAATCACAAACCACTAACAACATACAAAATACAAAAATCGAAAAACAAACCGATTACACAAAGAAGAACAAAAAACAAAAACAAAAAATTACAGAACCACCGAAAATCTTCAAATACCTACGCAAAGTCGAGAACCACCGAAAATCTTCAAATATACAAGCAATGTAAATGCAATATCACCACGAACAAACTGCAGATCGAAGAAGAATAGAAGAGAATGAAAAAAAACTGCTGCAAAACCACCCCACATGAGAGAAGATGAAAGAAAAAGGTGAAAAAAATTCAAAAAACCTATTTATATTAACCCATCCGGGTCGGGTATGGGCGGGCGGGTCGGGTTGGGGGCACGGATCTAAGATCCGTGCCTAGATCCGTGCCCGGGGTATATAAGTTTTGTTGCTCAAATAATAATCTCTTTTTGGGATAGTGAAAAATGATTATATTATCCTTCATATCATAAAAATCAAATAAAATTCGTTGTTACATAAAAAACATGAACTTATACACAATAAATCTTGATTTAACACAAACTAACACAATAAATCTTGATTATTTAATAATTTCAATTCAAAACATGTTTGAGTTTTTGTGGGATCCATTAGTTAATATGAAGCTCAAATTATATAAGTTAATGTCAATAGTATAATCATTATCGATGTTTGAATTTATACGATAATAATTAATTTATAAACAATATTCTTTTATATCTAAATAATGATTCTGCATGTATAAACTACTATTTTGGAAGATTCTTTAATTGGTTGGAGGTTAATTTAAAATAGTGAATTCCCTCTTATGTGTAAACCAACGACTATAATGTATTTTTTTAAAAAAGGGTGAAGTTTGAAATAATGTGCAATTTTTTTTTTAAATTCATCAAATCAAGTTTGAAATAGTTTTTAATCAAATCAAACACGAGAATAACTCAAATATTCAGAAAAGGAATTAGTCATTGTTAAATTTCCACTTATCTTTGTACATCTGTTAACATAAACTAAAAAAACTTTAAAAGCGTACATCTTATTATCAGGTTTTTTTACTACGTTTGGAATTACGATAACAAATCTAAAAAAATATGACTGGCCCTAAAATATGAGAAAAAGAAGAGAATTGTTATATAATATTGACTTTATCAAGATTACGATACATTATAATTCTTTTTACTAATTGACTTGGTCTCACTCGATTGAAATCTTGGGTCCGTTACTGTATATACACCTCATTTTCCTCCTCCTTTCCAAATGGAAGGTTATTTATGTTTAAGTGGAGCAAGTTTTCTTCTTTTATGGAAGTAGACATATTATTTTTCGAGGATTTCAACATTGGATGGGCGAGTTGAGATCTTTTAATTACGTGCAAGTTTTGTAAATTGCATTTTACTATTACTTGATCGATGAATGGACACTTTTTGGTTACACTATCAAAATTTGGGCATATTACCATATAGACATCAAAGTTTGAAAAAATTACGAAATTAAGAACCAACAAATTCACGCAACATTTCAACTGATTTCTACAAGTAATTTGATTTCGAACTCATTCATTCTTATTGATATCATTCTGGTAACATTTCAACCGATTTCTATAAATAATTTGATTTCAAACTCATTCATTCTTATTGATATCATTCTGGCAACATTTCAACTAATTTCTATAAGTAATTTGATTTCGAGCTCATTCATTCGTATTGATATCATTCTGATATCTATAAGTAACTAGATTTCAGACTCAATTCATTCTTATTGATATCATTCTGCATTATCACAATTTAAATATTGAAACTCATATCATGTTGAAAAGTTGATCACCATTTGAACAAGTATCTATAAGTAATTTGATTTCGAATTCATTCATTTTTATTGATATCACACTGCATTGTCACAACTTAAATATTGAAACTCATCGTTTGTTGAAAAGTTGATCACTGAAAGATTTTGACCATAGCTTTCAAAAACTTCGAAGATGGTTTTCAAATCGTATTATCATATTTTAAGTTTTGAGAGAATTATAAATTGAAACTTTGATCATCGAAGACGTTCAAATCCTAAGGATAATAATTTTCGTTCGATATTATCATATTTTAAGTTTTAAGAGGATCATATATTGAAAAATTGCTCACTGAAGGAGTCCGATCGTAATTTTCACAAACCTCGAAGTTCGTGTCACGATTCGACAAAATCCCAAGGGTAGTAAACATAATCCACCCTTGCAATCAGGTCTAGTTAAAGCTACATGGATATATACAAAAGTGAATGCTGGTAAAATAGACTCTCTAGAGTAGAGCCTTTTGGTGTTGATATTGATAAGATAAACAGGTTTAGGGGAAATGTTGAGTGTATCTAAATCCCTGGGATTTCAATCTCAATTTTCCCACCTAATAATCAAACACTTTTGGTACTTCATCTTACTACCATAATATGCGTACAAACAAGAAGCAATACATAACCATTTTCTCCATTTCATCATTCGAAACGAGCAACAAACATTTCCAACTCCATACGAAAACGATATAGTAACCTCAGTCGCTGGTTCAGAGAGGAGCTTCAAATGACATAGATGAGCTTGGGTCTCCATTCTTTATCTACAAATGCCGAGTTCGTGTTTCTTCTCCTATGCACCTACCGGTCATACGGAAACTCCGAGTTGTTCTCGGAGACTTTGAAGTGCTGAGGATGTTGGCCTGAGCAGTACAAACTCCACATCTTGAAGTAACTTCGCTCCAAATTTCTCACCTGAAAAACCGACTCCAAAATTATACTTCTCACTGGTACGCTAAGTCAGCACAAGGGAAGATATAGGAATCTTTATTCGTAGTTTGAAGCACTTCATCTCATGACTGCACTATTTGTTACACTATGACAGAATAAAACTCACAGTTTGGATCAAATCTGGATCAAATCGTATAATTTATATGGACATGTAGAGTTGTAGAATTTACTAACCCAGCGAGATGTGTCGAATAGAGGACAAATCAAGCGTGCGGCCTTCAGCTTGTTGGTAAGATCTTGGAGCTTTGGACGATCGAGTGCCAAATGAACTGCCTTCTCTTCGTACTCTTTCATGCTATTACATCAAAACATAAGGTAGATGAGTGGAAGATAAAAGACAATACGAAATATATTGGTAGTACCAAAGCTGGAACAGTATAAAGAATATACGGTGGGACAAGTTCAAGATGAGACACCTACCTATTCACAATCATCTCTTCCCCGACTCCTGTTGCCAAACACAGTGAACCGGCAACTCTAGTAGCCATTTTCTCAAGAGGAAGAGTAATCATAGGTAGACCTGCCCAAAGAATATCCGTCCCGGTTGTATGTGCATTGCAAAGTGGCCTATTCAACATAAAATGAGGCAGTGGAAGTTTAATCAGATATGTAAATGCATTAATCATCCATGGTTTATGCTTAATACAGAGAGACTGAATAAATACTTACGTATCAAGGAATAGGTCTGCTAATGCACTGCGTCTTATGTGCTCTTGTTTCATTGCAACATCTGTAAAAATTATTTGGTCCGGTTGCACACCCTGTGCAGCAGCATCTGGGCAATAAAGTAATAAACATATTAGGAAGTGTAGACTAAGGAGACATTTCCGTTTCTTGCAAACATATCTCCCATATGATGCAACACATAGAGTAACAACATACGTGCACGAAGCCTCATCTCGCCCGCAGCTGGAAATCTAAGGAGCCATAGCGCACTATTTGGGACACGCTTAAGGATATTGCACCTGCACACATATAAGAAGATTCTGTAAGCATAACAGAGCTGCAAGATAACAATTTACAGGTATTAGAACTTCACCCGTAGTCTTACCAGGTTGTAAAAATCTCAGGGTCCATCTTGTAAAGTTGATTGAAACAAGCAAAAATAAATTTGTCCTCCGGCAACCCATAGTCTGACCGCTTAGGTTGGCATTTTGGATCCAGTACATCAAGATTTTTCTTAAATGGCATCAACAGGTAATCAGCATAAATAAATAATGCAAATATAAAGAAACAAAAAATAGATAAATGCTCAGTGTTTACCTGTTTATAATCATTAACAAAATAGCAGTGTGGCAGGTGGACAATCTTCTCAGAATAAATATGCGAGTAACACATAGGTGAAACAAACTGCAATAAAACAGCAGAAATTGTTGAGGGAAGTAAACGTAATTTGATACTAGGGGAAGAGCCGATCAAGAAACTACACGAGCAAGACAAACTTGTATGGTAGATGAGAATTACATGCCTCATCAGTGACCAAATAATGTATGTAGTTCGCTCCTGTGGTCCCGGGAAATCCCATGTAGGAAACCTGAATTGGAGCCGGCTGCATGGCAAAAATTTCATTTCTTGCTCCCTGAAACAATGCAGATAGAACCAATGATATTTTGTTTATGACTCAATCAGAAAGAACAGGATGTAGAAACGAGAAACTAAGCAAACAAAGGCAACAAACCAGATGAATGGATAATCAGAATAGTTCGCTACCTTAGTGTACCCATTAAGGTTGATAAGAATCTGTATCTGATCCTCATTAATCATCTTTGCAATCATATCAGATGCCATAGAAGACACATCAATAAAATGCTCAGTTTCTGATTGGATTCGTACCCTCCACTCGGAACCATCATTTGGACTTAATGCATAGCAGAAAACCTGCAAGAACAAAATCATATAAAACCAAGAAGACAGATAATCAGAAACATTAAACTAGTAAGAAGTACATAATGCACTAACCTCAACATTTGCTCTGTCATGCATCCCGAACACTGAACCCATGAGGTGTGATAAAGGGTGGTTACCAAAATCACTGCTCACATATCTGTGAGAGAGAGAGAGAGAACATAATCAAAAATATATAATTCTACTGGTTCTGATAGGAAAGAGGGTTTTTCTGCAACACAACAATGAGAATCTTCAACAAACTTACCCGACTTTTAACCGGCAATTCCGGCCCCCACTCCTTACAGGATGTGGTGGAGGATGGTTAAATGGAGGGAGTGAATAACGGGATGCTACAACAGAACAGTGCGCAGCATATTTCCAACTGCACGTATAAAGTGCAAATTATTGAATATACTACTGACAATGGATAAATCCAAGAAAAGGGACAAACACAAAAATAAGTAGAAAAAGAACAGAATCTACCTGATCTCAAGTGCAAGCATTGGGTCAAGAGGATAAGCTATTGCATGGAAAGGTTGCACACTAGGAATAACTGACATCTAGAATAAATATAACAGAGTCAAATGCCAATGATAAGAACTAATAGCTGTGATTGATTCAATGCGAGAGTAAACAATGGTGTAAAATGGAACGGGGCTGAGAATATAAAATGAAGATTCTAGCAAACCTTGATCTGTCTCTTAAGTATCCCTTCAACTTCAATAAACATCTTGTCCCGGTCATCCCAGTCACAAACACACTGAGGTAAATGACATTAAAGATTGTTAAAGAAAGATAATTAGTCATTACTGAGAATCAAACAAGCACCATAATGTGAATTATAATGACATAAACAAGATAAAAAAAAGTAACCAGAGATGAAAATAGTGTTTCAATGATAACAAGAACAAATGATTAGTGAGGGTTGCCTGACATGATGATGCAAAGGCCAACTGTAGCTCAAGTGTGATGCTGTGTGGCATACACAGAAGCCGTCAAACAATACAGTAGAACAAAGTCAGAGTCCCATCAACACATCAAAGAGAATTGATCATTTTTTAAACTGCCAAAGCAGGACAGCAGACCAAGTAGGAGGTCATTTCATCCAACAATCTCTTTACTATCTTTAGATTTTTATTTCTCTTTCAGGCACTATTCTAGCCTACGAATAAAATCTTCATACAGATTCTTCTCAGTCCCACAATCCATTCTTAAATTTATCAATCACTGGTCCAAAATAAATTTTGACAGAGCGATAGATAATACAACAATACCATGAAGACGTCTGTAATTCTTCCTAGTATACATATCTGGTGCGAAGAAATAGAACTATGAAATGATATTCATGCAATGGTTTGAAGCAATCAGATTGTCAGTGCAATCACTGAGCATTTGACTTAGTTCTTCTAATTGAATGCTCAGAGCAAGACCTGATGCAACTCACAGAGTCCTTTGTTTTTCAAACACATTTCTTCAACACACAGAAATCATTAACTTTTCTTTTACTTTTCATGACAAGTTCATGAGATCCTCATTTTTTCCAGAATAGAGATCTCGCTGATTAGTGTAACCACATTGACTATGAAAAAAAAGTTGCCAAATCAGCTCTTAAAGATGCATGCAAATGCATATCTCGTGAATACTTGGCTAACCACACAGATTTCAAAATTTATGCAGAAGAGTGACCTTTGGATGTTGCAACTTTTCAATAAACAACTTAATCAATACTCGAAACAGAAAAATTAGAAGAACAAACAGAAAAGGCTTTCCATATTTACCTGCAAAGTATGAAGAAGGTTACATGTCGCCTCTGGGAAATCGGGACGCAGCACCAATGCTTGTTTATAACTTTTAATTGCAGCTTCTACATGCCCACTGCAGGTGGCTCAAACAAACACATTAAAGCATAATATCAACAATATAAAAAAATACCAAACGACAAATAGCAATTGCAGGATAGGAAAACCAAAATGGTTCTAGCTTCAAGCTAGCTGCTTCCACAAATCACTGCAGGTGGCTAAACCATGGTGAAGCATAGTTTGCTCAAAACATGATTTTGTAGTGCTCCAGAACTAATCCAGACATCAACAGAAGGGACATAAAATGTACCTGTCCTTGTAAGCTGAAGCCAAATTTGCATGTGCCTCAGCCATGGCTGGTCGGATTGTAATAGCACGCATGTAGTCTTGAATTGCTTCGGTAACTCTTCCAATTTCTTTGTAAGTGTTGCCCCGATTGACAAGGCCATCAACTGCCAATGGATCAATTCTGAGGACCTCATTGTAGCAAGATATTGCATCAGCATAATTACCCTGTAATTTAACTACACAAATCAGCTTGCAGCTTCTTATCAACAAATGATAAAGAGCAGGTGAACAAATCATTTTTCTACCATTAACTTCAATCATGCAAGAGTTTCTTGCAACACAATACTTTCAAGTTCTATTAACGATGCTGCTGCAAAAAACTTCATAAAAAATAAACTGTATACCTGTTGTTTGTATATTATGGCTAAATTATTGAAAGGAGCCGAAAGGCCTGTCGTAACAGTCAATGTCGCCTTGTAGCATTGAGCAGCAGCATTCATCATGTTCCTTGAACATAATAAAAGACAGAATTCATGATTAAGACAACAAAAAAAGGGAGAAAAAAGGCTGTCCATTGGACACATAAATAATAAAAACATAGCAACTAATATTAGACATAGTAACATACCACTCCATGTAAATATTTCCAAGATTGGTAAGTGCTTGAGGGTGACTAGGCTGAAGAGACAGACATTGCTTCAGAACCGAACACACAAGTCAGTAAATGCAGAAATCATTTATACAAACAAGCACTTCAATAAAACTGAAAATGAACTAACTCGATAGCAATGGATTGCTTCCTCTACTCTTCCAGCATCTTTCAATGCATTACCCTGCAAAAGAAATAAATCAAAAAAAAAAAAAAAAAAAACAGAATAACCAGCTATATCCATCAGAAATAATACACAGAAAGAAATCACATCCAATGGATCCTTATGTAAGAGTATAATCGAACCAAGTTATTGTATGCCTCCAAAAATCCAGCATCACAGGCAATAGCTCGCTTGTAGTTAAGTATTGCCAGATCAAGGTTGCTCTGCTCGTAGTATACACTTGCCAAGTTGCCTAAAATAATTACTTTACAATATCAACACTCCAAAATAATTTCGTAATGACATAAAGCACTTACCAAGAAGTACTTTAACAATTTCATGAAACATTTGCTACCTTTATCGCACAAGCCAAACAGATAGAGTGTATAGTTAATAGAAAGATGATTTCTTGCTATCAATTCATAGCAGCTAATATTTATGTACTATTTGCAGTTTGATAACAAACTCAATGCCTGCTGATAATTATTTGAAATCATAAGTAAACTATAAAAGTCACGAATTTGATATCTATAAAATCACCAAGTTATAATAATGTTTCTAGCATGTCAGATTCAAGTTGACTCTAGAGAGTTCCCCATGTGAATATAGAGTTCCAATTGAGGATTCAAGCTCAGATTGGTCATGAGATGGTGGTTGAAAAAGCTTTGTAGAGAAAGAGAGAGGAGATTTTTAGACAAACCAAACACACCAATTTGACCTCCTCAAATGTGTCACAAAGATCATTACATTACTTATCAATATTAGAATGCAACCAGCACTTAAATTTTGCTAATCCTTGCAGATCAGCAGACACCTTAACCATTAGAAACCCTTCTGGATAATGAATCCTAAACAAGACATCATAAATTTGAGCTCAATTCTTTTTACTAATAACCGTAAAATGTCTGCTTCCCTGCATCAATGATATCCCAGAAACAAACGCAAATATATCTACATATTACATTATTCAACTGCAGATTATGGTGGAAATCAGCTGCACCCAAACAAAAGACCTGTAAATACCTAATCTAATCTGCCTATTTATTTTTCCATGTAAAATATAATATATATAAATTACTAACTGAAGTCGCCAAGAAAATAAATAAAAAGAAGAAGAAGAAACATGCCCCTTCTAAAATGAGAGGATAATCTAAATGATTTACCACAGGTACACAAATTAAATCACTCACCGAAAGCCATAGCATTGTCTGGTCGAGACTGCAGGGCTCGTTGATAACACATAATAGCTTCTTGCGGCATTCCCAAGGCCTGGAGAACATAAAGAAGACAAGTCTTTCTCCATACACTTGTCCTGCCATTTGCAGCTACCTCTCCGTACAAGCAAAATGCATAAAACTTACCTTGTAAACATTTCCTAGATTCAAGTAGGCATCCGAGAAGTTTGGCTTCAACTTGACAGCTTCCTGGAAATACAATGAAATACTGTCAGAGCAGTTCACGAGATCACACACAGCCAACAAAATTCTAAAATGGCAACATATTCATTTACAGCATGGCCATGACGAGATTATATTCCATCTAAAATCAATTGGTAGTTCATACCTTGTAGTACTGTAAGGCACGGTTTAGATCACCAGCCTCCATAAAAAGGCCAGCAAGATTGGACCATGCAATAGCAAAAGTGGGCTGAATTGCAAGAGCATCCAAATAACAATGGTATGCCTGCATAAAGAAGATAGCAAAAGAAGCTCTGAAATAATGTACCGATGAACAAATTATGGGGACTACAGCAAACGTATCAACTCAGGAAATATGTGCATGAAAACGAGGAGAATCTCAAGAGGCAAGCATCATCTTGCGTATAAATGACTCATAAGATGTGTCACAGAGGAACACAAAAATCAGACGATTATTTCTATCTTCTGATATACTCAGTAGATTTAGCATACATAGGTTTAACAGTAGCATAATAAGAATCTGCAAGGCCAAAAGATTCCAAACGTATAAACCATAACCAATAGCATCATGAATCTATAAACTTGGACAAATAAAACAAGTAGAAACAGTTACAGGAACAAGTTGGAGAAGATTAGTTATCTGCTATCTTACATCTTGCACCAAACCTTGAGCTTTCATCAGATTTCCAAGGTTACTGTGGGCATCAACCTAACACAATTAAGAGAAATTGTTGTGAGAAAATACCAACGGTGCAAAATAATACTAGAGAAAATCTCAGGACAGTAATTACCAAATGAGGATTTAGAGCAAGAGCTTGACGACAACATTGAGCAGCCTCAGTTAACCTTCCTTTCCGCATGTAGGCACTAGCTAAGTTAGACCATGCATCAGCAAAGTTGGGCCGAAGCTGCAAACATATTTGCAGAACACATTTACTTGAAAGATTAGCTGGAATAAAATGGGCTTTATCCAAATTTCTTCAACCACTTAGAAGCCTTTATAATAATTTCTTAAATATATTTGAAAAGAAGAATGGAGCTAATATACAGCCAACAACATTCAATTAAAGTTGATTGTATCCAGTTACAACTTACACCAGTAAGGTATGAGGCAAAACCTAGAAAACTTGGAAGTGGTCATGATTATCATTATCAGAACCTATTCCCACAAAGAGTAAGGTCGGCTAACCAAGAAATTTCAGCATCAACATAAAGAAGTTGAACTTGAAAGAGCAACCTTTCTGCCGAAGAAAGAGGACCTTATTTATGGTTAAAAAGTAAATGGCACTGAAGGTATCCTAGGGTGAATAATATGAACAATTTACACAGTGAACTAGTGTCTAGGAATATTCATATGCATAACCAACAATATGATGCAATAGGGCCTTTGGTGATACATTATAACAAAGAATGTTAATTTGCTAGAATGAGCAGGCCCTATTACATCATATTTATCATCTGTCCTGCAAGGAGCCTTATATGAGAGCGACAGCATGGAGGTGAGACAGTAATGTAACATTCAGAAAAAAAAAAAAAAAAAAACATTAAAACAGAGATTTTATAATCCCTACTAATGACAAACAACACCAACAGAGTCAAATTAAGCTTTAAGGGCTCAGAGAAATGCAAGTACATACAGCGAGTGAAATGCTAGATTTTATTTCTTTTAGAAAATTATAGAACATACTGAGTGATCACAAGATTTGGATATTGATCTGATATAATCTCCCAGAAAAATCAAATTGCTTCATATTTCATGTTCATATGTTCATTTCAATTTCTAATGGATGGGAAAAGATTATGTGAACAGATCCTACTAAAATACATTCCCTTTTTCTTGTGAATGCAGACAAACCTCGATTGCAATCAAGTAATAGCGAATGGCGACATCAATATTGCCTTTCTCCTGCAAAAAAAAAAAGAAAAGAAAGAAAACATGTATCTTGTCTTATTCAAATACAAAGTAGCAAGAAGCTTGAAAAACACATACAAATAAATAGGTACCTTCCAAGCATTTGCCATATTTCCATAGCACTCAGCAAACTGTGGGTCAAGTCGAAGAGCTTCTTCATTCTTTCCAATGCAAGAGTCAAAGTCATGCAACTAAGAAACCATCATACCAACTTCAATTTTTGGATTCCAGGCCCAGGAGCAGACTTATAAAAAGGTAAAAATAAGAGAAATGGAGAAACTAAAACTAAACTGAGGGTAACCTGGTAGTAAATTGCTCCCAACAGAAGAAGGTTATCAGTTCGACGTGGGTTTCTCTCATACACAGCCTTGCTGTGTTCTAGCGCCTGCTTATAGTTGCCAGCTTTGTAGTTTTGATGAGCAAGGCTCAAGAGCATGTCTTCATCAGCTGTCACAACTGAAACCAGAAATTATAACTTAAAAAATCAATATAATTATAATACTTCAGCTTCATCATGGGAAAAAGCTTGCATCTTTGAGTTAATATTAACAATTAACATTAAACTGCAAGTATAAAAGAACAGAAATAAAATATAGCAGCATTCTTGTTCAACATTCCATAGCACATAGCTTGCATACAAATCATATCAGTAAAAAAGCTGAAGAACTAAAAACCATGTCCACTTTATGAACAAGTAAGCTGATTTGGCATTGTAGCTGATACTCGTTCTTACCAACCTCATGAAGAAGGGTAAGACTTTATTTAAATCTAATACTTTCTCAATCATCTATACTTAGTCAAACAAGCCCCTCAATATTCAATAGATTAGTAATTTCACCAATCAAAAAAAAGAGAATAGATAGAGCACATTAATATCATTTTCCACCCCCTTAAATATTCATATTATTATTATTGAAGATAATAGTTGGATTAATTTATTTGGGTTAGATTAAGTTCTATCATAGTTAGATCAAAAAATCGAATTTAGAATCTTCATGTGAGAAAAATATTTTCCAGATACAGTCAATAAGATCCCAACTTACAAGAGTTCAATGTGGCAAAAGTTTATGGCCTTTTCGACACAGTTCCCTGAACTGGAACTTTCTGTATCTCGTCTGATAGGAGCAGAGCAATGGAGAAACATGTCAACATTTACATGCTGTAATACTTCCCACATTCCTTCTGCCATTCTTGAGATTCTTATTTCTATATTGAAGTATCCACATCCATACTTCTCTTATTGAGATAAACATTTCCATGGTCTTGCTAATCAGACTCCGCAATTGAATCCATAATCAAAATCCCAAAAATCCTACCCTATGCATGCATAGCATGCTAAGACCATTCCTCGTAAAGTAAACAATCAATTACTATGGACTTGTGTATACATAATAAGTGTCCTTTTCGTATAATCCTTATCTAATTCTTAGATTATGCGTCTTAATAAGCCATTCTCACATAAAATTCCAAACTCTTAAGTCATCTACAATTACTCTTAAGTCTTAAATCAATTACTCTTAAGAAGTTTGTACTAAAACTAGTACAGAGTATTAGTCACTGACACAAATATTTACAATAAAATTTGATGGTACTTCACAAAATTAGTTTGAGTATCAAAGGATCCAAGTAGCATTTGATTTGGAAAATGTATTTATGATATGAAAATATGTAGGTATCATTTCCAAAATCCAAGAGAGCCCGAATTTCAACCCAAGATCTGTAGTCACCAAACTAATTGAAGGATTCA
This sequence comes from Scutellaria baicalensis, assembly GCA_005771605.1. Taxonomy (NCBI): domain Eukaryota; kingdom Viridiplantae; phylum Streptophyta; class Magnoliopsida; order Lamiales; family Lamiaceae; genus Scutellaria; species Scutellaria baicalensis. The sequence continues at coordinate 367,597 of CM016729.1, forward strand.
TGATCACCTAAGTAACTGGAAAATTAGTGTCATAGAACAAAACAAATGCAATTATTCATTATAGTACGACTTTTCAAAAATATCAGAAAAGGTTTAAACTAACTTTAAAAGCCATAGAACTGAAAGTTCATTCCATAAGCAAATTCCTGTAAACTACAAAATGATCGAGATCTCATAAAAATGGTGTCTTTCAGAGGTGTTCCATGCTTAAAAAGCTACACTGAAAGTCTGTCAGAAACAACTTCACTACTTGAGAAAGGAATTTCCCAAACCTGATTCTGATCAATGATCATCAAAACCAAAAACTGCAGAAATCACACAGAACTTCCTAATGATAAAGTTGCACCAAAAAAAGCACAAAAGTCCCAAGAAAGAAAAATTCAAAGGGCACAAAACCCTAATTCTCACAAAAAAATAAAGCTACCAAACTAATAACCTTCTCCCCTCGAACATCAGAAACAGCATAGAAGAACTACTATCTAGCTCAAATGAATTACACCACGAAATCACAACAAAAAGTTCAAACTAGCTAGAAAAGGGAAGAAAAAAAATCCAAACCTTCACGAGAAAGCTCTTGCGTGATGTTATTCGTAGAGGACAAATTCAAGGGTGAATCCTCACGGTGATGATCCGCGCCGACATTGTACGGAACCCTAACCACCTGCTGTTGCTGCTGCTGCTGCTGTAGCTGCTGCAGATTCAAGTTGTACTGCCGTGGATCACTCTGCAACGACAACATGATTCCCGATCCCTCCGATCACGATCACCGCCGCGGAATTGTTTTGCGATTTGCTCGAATCAAAACTCGAAAATCCGCAGCACAAAAAAAAAAAAAAAAAAAAAGCGAAACGAAACGAGGAGAAATCAGTCCCCGTCAGAAGGGTTTTGCCATGGAAGATTGGGAGAAGCTTAATTTATTCATTGTATAATAAAAAAATTTTGAGCCTTATAGAGAGAGAAATTGACAAAAAGAGGGAAATCGAATTGGAAGAGAGAGAAAATATGAGAGAGAAAGAATCCCCTTTTCATCGTTCAAGTGTTCTTTCTTTCCGTTACTTTCTTTTAACAGCGATTCCTCTAGAACACGTCGATGTGTGAAAAGATCTTTTTGCCCCTCCCCTTACACATAAATTGCTGAATTGGTATATGGGTAGTTTGGATATTGTACTCCTAAGGGTATGTTTGGCCCACTCGACTTTGTTGAGTTGTCGTGGGTTAACACTGTTCATGTTGGATAGAGTTGGTGATGGATATTTGATGAAAATTTAGATAGATTTTATTGTTATTGATATCTTTATGATAATTTTTATGTCCATCTTTTGGGATTTTAGGTTCATATTGTTATAAATAGAAGTTTTCATTATTATTTTAAGCAATTGATTGATTAAAAAAGAAAAAAAAAAAACAGGGTTTTGTTTCGAATTACGCAGAAACTCACATGTGACCATCTCACATATAACCAAATATTAATCCATATAAACTCTGTCTCACATAAGATCTTACATAAGACCTACTCCCCAAATTTTCACTACTTCCGAGTATTCTTAAAATCATTTGGATTTATCATGCTTGAATTTGAGTGTTTGTAGGATATCTTGAAATAGTTGGTACATTAAAATTTGGTTTGGTTAGGATGGTTGTAGGTGCATTTCAAATTATTTGACTAAAGTGCCTTCAAAAACATTATGAAACGGTCTTATATGAAGTGATCTTATATAAGATCTTATGTAAGACATAGTTTATATGAATCAGTAAAGGTGGGTCAACTCATTCAACACAAATATTGTTGGTCAAACATAAGACCCTGTAAAGTTTCGTCTCAACTCTCACGTAAGGTCTTATGTGAGAAAGTATCATATTAGTTTTTGCGATCATTAATTTGTTCGCAATTTTGGATAGATTCCACTCAGTGTAATAACCCACCCAATTTTTAATGATTTAGTTAACCCTTTTCACACCCGATGCTTTTATCCAACCCTAATCCATAGGTAATCTGATCACTCTTTCAATCGACAAACTGAACACACAAATTATGTACAATTGATTACACCTAATCCACTCAAACACTTTCACTAAACCTACCCCAATAGAATAGGTTCACATAATCTTAAACTATAAAGAAAACGAAAAAATGTTATATATATATATATAAGTAATTAAGATATGTTTATTTTTTCATATGTAAAAATAAATATACATATTATAAATCATATACATGGAAAAGACTAAAACAACAAAAAGAAAATTGTACAAAATGTTATTTTAAATAGATTTGTTAAAAGTAAAAACTCTCAACTTTAGTTTTAGATTTTTACTATAGTGCATATAAGGTATTGTATCCTATTTAATTAAGATTATTAGATGAAACTCCTTTAATTTCACAATTGGATCAAGAAAATAATAAAAGACTACTACCTAAATGACTACCAAAAGTTTTATAAAATTGTCACACAACTTGTGCATGGTCATGTGCAACCATGTGTTATTATATTGGTTTATGGATCACATTTTCTAATAAACTTAATTAATGTTGAAGAGTTTTTTGTCTTAATATTTTTGAACAAAACTTATATACCTCTGGGCACATAGGGTCACAAATCTAGGTGTTATACACGTGCTCTTTAGGTGTTATATATATACTCTATAGGTGTTATGTTTCTTGGTGTTATACATATATTCTACAAGTATCATATGTATATAAGAACATACATATGATACCTAAAGAGTATACATATGATACATGTAGAGTATATATATAATACCATATATAGGTTAAGTTGGGGGCACTATGCCCCGTGGCACCGTGGCACACAAGTGTCAGTCAATATTTTTTCCATACAGAAAATAGGCATGTGCTTTTGTTTTTCAACAAAATTAAATATAGTGTTTTATTTATGATTTTCAATTAGTATTTTTATATTATTTTCATTTAATATAGGCCCCACATTATACTTTCCTTAAAATATTAACATCAAATGTTTTCAGACATGTCGAGATTTCACGAACACTATATATTTAATTGGGTTTATCACAGATATTGAAATCAAATCAATTTTTTAATTGGATTTGAAAAGGGCAAGAGTATTTATATAAGAGTAAGTTTCTTGTGAATTAGGTGCATGAATCTTACATCCATATATCCGGGTTGGATCGGGTTAGAGGGACCGCACTATTTTTATTTTTATTTTCGCTCATGATTTTTGAAAAAAATCACATACCAATAGTATATGTTAGACATACATTTACGTTATGTTAGACATACCTTTAAGCTATGTTAAACATACCCGTTCTGCCCAGATTCCATGCCTTGTTTTTTTTTTGCTTGATTTTTGAATTTTTGGCACATACCACTACGTTATGTTAGACAAACATTTACGTTGTATTAGACATACCTTTATGTATACTTAAACATACATTTGTATATGTTAGATATACCTTTATATAGTTAAGCATACATTTATATATGTTAGACATAGCTTTGTATATAGTTAGACCTACCTACACATGGTTGGTCTAACTATACACAAAGGTTGGTTTAACTATACACAAAGGTTGGTCTATTTGAGCGAATTTTGGATGAGCTTCAGCACAAGTCTTCAGCGCGTGGGAGCGCGTGCATGCGCGTTTTGGGAGCGTTTTGGGCTCGTGAACGGGTCGGGTTAAGATCCATGCACCTGACTAATAAAAGTTTTTGTCTTTATATAATAGTTGAGTGTGAATTAATCATAAGTCCTATCGGAAGCGTACAAGCTGTTTTCGGCCTTCAATGAGATATCCTACGAGGGAAAAATTCAATTTTAGTCCATTTAAAAAGCCACTATCCAATTTTCGTCCACCATGAAAGCAGTTTTCAATTTTAGTCCAATTAAGCCAAAGATCGTCACTATTTGGTCCATTTTTGGTTTAATTGGAGTAAAATTGAAAACTGTTTCTATGGTGGATGGAATAGTGACAAAAATGGACCAAATAGTGATGAATTTTGGTTTAATTGGACTAAAATTGAAAACCACTTCCATGGTGAACGAAAATTGGACAATGACTTTTTAAATGGACTAAAATTGAATTTAACTATATTCCACTACCGAAAATAAATAATAAAATACTAAGAAAGACATATTTTTATTCCCTATACTTTCAATTTTATATTTTTACTCCTATTTCATTTTCAAGTTTCATTCTTGTTTCCTCTTTTTGCCCTTTATGATTAAATTTTGTCCTCTTTACTTTTATTTTTCTTCCCAAAATAAAGATAAAAGCCCAAGGAGGGTAAACTTCACATAGAGTAAAAAAATCTAAAATATAAAGTATAGGGGGTTTAAAGTGAGAAAATTCAAAAGTACAGAGGACAAATATATATTTTTCATAAATAGAATAGAATCTTGCAAAAGTGAATCTATTCGACTATATTGTGATAGGTGAAAATCTACAATAATTTATATTCTTTGGGCTTTTCGAATATAGTTTCCTTGGATGGAAATTCTTTCTATAAGTTTGATAAAGTGCCAATAAAGCGAGCAGCATCCTCTATTCTCATTATATATTTCATCTTATATTCCACCGTTGGATTATCGTCACATGTCGTTGGTGTATAGACATATTTTGTACTAGATCACATATTAAAACTCCAACGTGCTCAAACAGGATTTGCTGGGATTTGCTGGACAATTTTTTTTTTTCGCCAAATCTCACTTAAGAGCAAACGTATCTCGTGATTTCAGGAATTGCTATGAAGATCCCAAGCCAAAATGCAAGAGTTTCACCTAAGAACAAGAAGAAGAATCAAGATAAATCAATCCGCCTCGTGTTGCCCTCAAAATTAAATCGAAAATTTGTAAGTTTGCTACCATTCTTTTCTCTTTTCCTAGTTTCAATTCTGATTCTTTTCTCTTTTCCTACAAGAATCAGAATTGAAACTAGGAAAAGAGAAAAGAATGGTAGCAAACTTACAAATTTTCGATTTAATTTTGAGGGCAACACAAGACGGATTGATTTATCTTGATTCTTCTTCTTGTTCTTAGTTGAAACTCTTGCATTTTGGCTTGGGATCTTCATAGCAATTCCTGAAATCACGAGATACGTTTGCTTTTACGTGAGATTTGGCAGAAAAAAACATAACATCTGCCCAGCAAATCCTGTTTGAGCGCGTTGGAGTTTTAATATGTGATCTAGTACAAAATATGTCTATGCACCAACGACACGTGGCGATAATCCAACGGTGGAATACAAGATGAAATATATAATGGGAACAGAGGATCCAGCTCGCCAATAAAGAAAATTTATATTGTAAAATTTTAAAAAGAAAAGAAATTATGTTTTGATAAAAAAAAATCTTATTTATACATACATAGTAGATATAATCATTATCTGATAAGGAAATCTAGATATAATCATTATTGTAATTTGATAATTAAGCAAATCAAATCTATCCTAAATAGAACTCCTAGTAATTTGTTTCAAAATCAAAAGGTAAATAACAATTACCATTATAAAATATTATTGCGAAAATATTATTGTTGTTCATAGAAACTCATATGAGACCTCTTCATGGATTGAATAGTTGTTTTTTTTTTAATTTGTTTATTCTATTTATTTATTCTGAATTGTTATCCTTGAATAGGAGATTTTTTTATGTACAATACGCATATAGTATTTCTTTAATAAGCATATATGTTTAGTATTTTCTATCAATTTTGCTGAAATTTGTTAATTTAAAATGGTTAATTGTTCGAAAAATCACAGTCTTTACTCGAATAATCACACTTTAACCAAACTTCTCATTATTGGTAATTAAAATGACGTAACCTTATATATTATTTAATATGTTTTCTTAATAAGATACTTAAAAAATTCAATTATATATCAATATGCAACATTTCATCTAAATTTAATTTCTGTGTCTCATTCCACTCCACTCCCCACAATATTATTTAAAAAAAAAAAAGTTTTCCACAATTGATTTTAGTCATACAACTACTGCATATAAGGTTATGTCATTCTAACAAATAGTAATAATTAATGTGATTTAATATACCTTAGCTAAAATTTATGGATATGAAACTTTTATGGTATTAATGTGATTCTCTTTCCATTCTTGAATCATACATTTACCGATTAGTTAAGATTATATATTCACCTAGTTTTTATATTCCTTAATTTACGACAGAAAACTAAGAACGACGCTTATTATAAAACAGATAGAGTTAGTCTCCTGTGCAACTGATGCACATACAATTCGGGTCGGGTCCGGGTCGACCCGGATCCGCGCACTTTTATTTATTATATTTTTTTTGAATTTTATTTTTTCGCTTCAGGTTGTTATCTTTATGTTATATGCTTGTGACCTTTGTGTTATATAAGTGTGACCTTTATGTGTAAATGTAATGACCTTTATATACTCTAACTTAGAAAAAAATGAAGAATTTTAGCAAAATTTGTACATATTTACGTTTATGTAATATTAGCTGCACATATATTTATCCTTAAAATGCACTGAATTTTGAAAATTTCAATTTTTTTTTCAAAGTTATGGATTATAAAGGTCATAATATTTGTACATAAATGTCACAAGAATTGTACATAAAGGTTACAACAATACAACATAAAGGTCTTAATTTGAAGCGAAAAAACCTGAAAATCTTCATTTTTTCCTAAGTTACTGAACATAAAGGTCATAACATTTATATATAAAGGTCACATTTATATAACGTAAAGGTCACATCCTTACAACATAAAGGTAACAGTCTGAAGCGAAAAAAAAAAAGAAAAAAAAAGGAAAATCTAGGTGCGCGGATCCGGGTTGGGTCGCCCCAGTTGCACCCCAGTTGCACCAATCCAGATCCGTGCACCTGGTGCACAGCAGCATTTGCCAAACAGATAAAGTCGACATAAAATATCAAAAACAATCCAAAGCAACACTGAAATTCTGAGATCCACGAAAATACACAACACAAGCAAGCATGCATTTTATTCATAATAGTAAGTTGTTCCATAGCTTCACACACAGTAGCCGCCTATGTCCAAGGCTCGGCTTAGTTTCACGGCTCGGCTTGAGTCTTAGCAACGGCCATCACGTCTCCGTGGTTGCAACCACCTTGACAGTTGTTGGGGTAGTTGTTCTGTTGTTGACAACACGAGTGGCTACAGTTGTGACCATGTTCTTTGTAGCCATGATGATGATCATCATGTCCCGGATATGGATTACCATACGTGTCGTGTCCCGGGTTTGCATAGCTCCCGTTTCCGGCATACTGATCGGGAGTGTTTTCGTGGCTATAAAAGCCCATAGATACACTTTTTTGATCAGCTGAGTTCAGAACCGGCAATCAGATTCAGTTTACTTGTTAATTTATTACATGGTACATATGTTTAGTACTCTGTCTGTTTCATATAAGGTGTCGTTTTTTTTAGTTTTTGCCATAGATTAAGGAACATAAGATGTGGACAAATGTACATTCAGATAATATTTATCTCTCTCATGTATTCCTCAATTAAAATAATTTATTCTGTATCTATTTCTTGAATATTTCTCTCCTACTCGATATATAATTGAAATAAGAAAAGAAATAACTTGATTGAATAAGTTCAAAATTAAAAAACTTTTAAGACATTCAGATTGGGGATAAACTTGGATAAATAGTGGTAAAATAGTCAAAGTGACACTTATTATGAAATAAAACTTAGACTCTGGAATGACACTTATTATACAACGTAAGAAGTATATATCATGAAATTATAGGGTAAAATCTTGAAAACCCCCTCCTGTTATGGTAAATTTGCATCGGTCCCCCCTGTGTTACGTTATTTGCGAGGAAAACACCTGTAATTTTAAAAACTCGGCGCGAAACCCCCAAAGTCGTCAGACTTCACGGGTGTACGGGCGACGCGCCTGAAGTGCGATGCTGCTTCATTTTTTACCGTTATATGGGGTTGAAAATACAGAATTACCCCTGCTTTTGTATTATATATGTATGTGTATGCACTACTTATTTACATGCATTAAACCCCCCCTCTCCACACTTTTGCAATTGAAAAAAAATTTCTCCCCTAGCCAGCCACTGCCACCAGGTACGTTTTTAATTTTTTGGCAAATTATTTAATTTATTTTGATAATTTGACATAGTTAATTTTATTAATATTTAATTTGGTAAATTTGCATTTAACGTATTTGTAATTTTTTGTAGGATAAATGTCTTCCACATTTAGGCCATCGATGTCTAAAAATGAAGAACTGTTGGATTTAAGGTATAGTTATAAAAAGTGTTATTGCCGTAAAAATGTGGAAATTAAAGTGGTTGGTCCATTCAAAGCTACCGTGGGTAAATTGTTTTGCACGTGCCGGTCGTCTCAATGTGGGTATTTTGCTTGGCTTGAACCCACATCGATTGGAAAGAAGAATTATTCGAATGAAATGCAAATGCCGGATTTGGACAAATAAGTGGACTCTCCCAACAACAATAATTCTAAAGAGTTGTTTTCCAAATGTGACGATCTGTCAATGAAGATTGAAAAGCTTGACAAAAACCAAGCAAGTATCAAAATTTTCATTTTCATTGTGTTGATGCTTCCCAAAGAAAAACCTATCTGAATGTGTACCCTCATCCCTCCCTCATACCTTAGTTTTGATAACTGTCTAAAACTACCCCCAACCCATGCATCTAAATCAAAATACTCCCCATCATCAGCCATAATCTGGAAAATAAAATTTAGAAATTCCTAAGTTCAGTTTAACATACATACAAATAGAAATTCAGAAATTACCAACAACAGATAACAAACATACATAATAAACCCTAACAAATTCTGCCATTCATAAACTCCCTCATAAATGCTCACAAATAATAGATCCAATTGCAAAAGATCACAATGATGAGCACAAAAACCCTAATTCACAACCATTAAACCATAAAAAATCAGTGATGAGCGAAAAAAACCATAAAACCCCAATTCAGCCAAACCCTAATTCGAAATCACAAAAAATCAGCAAAAACATAAACCCTAAAACCCCAAAATTCACAACCCTATTTCGAAATCCCTAAAAATGGGCAAAAAAACCCTAAATCCCCAATTCCCTAAACCCTAATTTGAAATCCCAAAAAATCAGCAAAAAAAAACCCCTAAAACCCAAATTCCCCCTCCCGGATTCGAAATCCCCAAAAATCAGCAAAAAAAAAAACCCTAAAACCCAAATTCAACCTCCCGGATTCGAAATCCCTAAAAATAGCAACAAAAAACCCTAAATCCCTAAGTCATGAACCCCTAAATCTAAATAACAAACACTCTATCATTTCAATCACAGAAAATGAACAAAAATAAAAAAATAGATTGTACCTACCTTTTCGATTCAATTCTCACCCACTCCACTCACAGGCATTAGAGCAAACTACGATATTCGAGGTTTGGTCGACAATAAAAAGAGTATTTGGATTTACAGCTAGTTTTAGTCGGAATATTCGAGGTTTGGTTGGGGAATCGTTTCTAGCCCTAAATTTCTCTCAACCCTCTCTTTTCCGAACGCACCAGTCAGAATATTCCATTTAGTGTATATGAGGGGCATAACGGGGAGGAGAGTGGAAAAATATCAAGGCGTTAACACCCGTTCACTGTTGTGGGACGTGGGTCGAGATTTTGTTATCACAGGTGTTCAAAATGCAATTTCTATAACATAGGGGGGACCGATGCAGACTTTTAAAATCATGAGGGGGTTTGGTGCAATAAACCCTGAAATTATATATATATATATGTATGTATAGATTGTTTCAAAATAAAATATCATACAATTTAAACGAGATGGACATTTGGTTGACTAACGATTCCGTAATTTCAAATTCATCACTAATATGCTTGAGAGATCAATGTTCTTTGATTAAGCTGAGACAATCTAATTTGATATTTTTTTCTTACAGTTTAATAGGTTTACCGTTCTTTTTTTTGCGGGAAAAAAAAAATGAAAGTGTTCTTACTTGATGTATCCATAGAATCGGAAGTCTTGGCTAATTCTCTAGTTGACACTTAAGAGGAATTGAGAAGAACCAAAGCAATGAAGATGCCAAGAAAAACGATCAACTTAGAACCCATTTTTCTCAAGTTTTGATCAAGAAATGATGAATGTGTTTTTTGTATGAAAATATTATTGAATTTCACATCTATTTATAGATGAATCTTAAGCAATGATTAGGGGGCCGGGCCGGGCCGGGCCTCATATTAAATTGGATGTTGCAGATATGTCTTAAATTTGTTTAATTTAGAAATTCAACTTAATTATCAAAAAAAAAAAAAAAAAAACATCTTCTTGATTAGTTGCATTCATTTCAAGAAAATGCATATATTTCGATTAAATAGATCTATCTACATATATCATTGTCCCAATGGAAAAATTAATGATACACATATTCGTGTTTATCTGTCATTAATGTATGTTGAAACATAAAGATCGAAATCTTAATATATATAAAACAATAACCACAAGTGCCACATGACACTCTTATAGAGCTTGGACAATTAATTCTAACATTAAATGTTTGTTTTTCCTTTTTGTATTTAAATAAATTGTCTTATAAATATAATTGTCTTTTACATATATATGTACATATAATTACTACATATATAAGTAAAAAATTAAAATACCAAAAAAGGTTATTGATAATTTTCTCAAACTATAAAAAATAATTCATAATATAATAAATTAACCAATTTTCTAAATGTGACAATTTATCATTTTATATATGTATAAAATATTTATATATAAAACTACCTAAACCAAGAGTAATTATAAAACTACATTATATATAAAATCTTTATACATAAAACTACATAATATTTAAATAGTAAATAATATATTAACTAAAACTACATTATATTGCATATATTATATATAAAAAAAGGACCAAAAGCGCCACATGACATTCACACAAAGCTTGGACAATTAATTCTCACATGAAATGTTTTTTTTCCTATTTAAACAAAATTATTTTATAAATGTAGATATCTTTTGGATTTATATAAAGATTAATATATATATATATATATATAATAAAAAATTAAAATATTGAAAAAAATTATTGATAATTTTTTCAGTACAAACTATAAAAAAAAAACTTTTTTCCTATAAATTTTTTTTTTGCTATAATAAATGACCAAAATTGTCAAATGCGACAATCTATCATTTTATACATGTAAGATTTTTTTCTTCACTAGAAAAAAGTAATATTTAAATATTATTTAATATTGTTAATATGTAGACAATATATGTAATTTATTTACACACATCTATATATATAAAAGAAGGACAAAAATGTCACATGATACTCATACAAAGCTCGAACAATTAATTCTTACATTAAATGGTTTTTCTATTTAAATTAAGTATCTTATAAATATAGATATCTTTTAAATATATATATAAAGATTAATATATGTGTCTATATTTATATATATAATTAAAAAAAATTAAAATATCGAAAAAGATTATTGATAATTTTTTCAATACAAACTAAAAAAAAACTTATGCTATAATGAACCAATATTTTCAAATGTGACAATCTATCAATATATACATGTACTATTTTTTCTTCATTAGAAATATATAATATTGAAATCATACATTTAAAAATTATTTAATAATTTGAATATGTTATTCACACACATCTATATATAAAAGAAGGACCAAAGTGTCACATGACACTAATACGAAGCTCGAACAATTATTTCTCACATGAATTTTTTTTTTCAATATAAATAAATTATCTTATAAATATAGATATTTTTTTAGATATATATAAATATTAATATATATATATATATATAATTAAAAATTTTAAAATATTGAATAAAATTATTGATAAATTTTTCAATACAAACTATATATATATATATATATATATAACTTATGTCATAATGAACATTTTTTTGATGTGACAATCTATCATTTTATACATGTAAGATTCTTTCTTCACTAGAAATATGTAATTGTGAAATAATATATTTAAAAATTATTTAATATTTTTAATATGTATACAATATAATTTATCTACACACATTATGAAATCTTTATTTCAACAATTAAATAATATATTAATTAAAATACATTATATTTCATATTAACTTAGATGGATACAAAATCATAAAGTTTTTCTATATAAATTTTTTACTTCATTTATTAAATTAAATTATTTGAACCCGTGTATTACACGGGTCTTATACTAGTGCCTATATATATATATCGGGAAATTGAATAAAACAGATATATCTTTTATTTCAATACGTGTTATCATGTTATAATTTTAAGAGGTAATATCAATTTAGTCTTGTAAGTTCGACTATTTCCAGATTTGGTGCATCAAGTTTAAGATTTCAAATTTGAGTCCTTTAACTATCGATTTTTCCAATTTTAGTCCTTCCAATTGTCACATCAGATTTTCCGACTGTCACGTCAGATTTTTCGACAGTCAAGTCAGCAATTTTGGTTGTTTCGACCAAAAAGGACTATAATTGAAAAAAAATCAATAGTTAAAGGACTAAAATTAGGAAGTTTAAACTTGATACACCAAAATTAGAAATGGTCCAACTTAGAGAATTAGAATTAATATTTCTCCTAGCTAATTTTTAAATTATCATATCACACATTATATATATATATATATATACACACACTACTGATTATCATCGCATAACGTGTATAAAAACAATAAAATACAAGATAAAACATGCACCAAAAATTTAATCAAGAATCTAGAACGCTTTTATGGTGACAAAATCAAAGCAAATTGCTAGCTAATTAATACTAGTAAGATTAATTTGGTGTTTGAATATTTCTTATAATGAAATTAATTACTTCACTATAAACTACAACCTAGCATTTTGCATCCTAACATTTCATTTATCTCATTAAAACAAATGGCCATTTGACAGATAATAATTATGTTTTAATTACTTTACGAATAAAGACAATTAAGATATTATATAATCATTGTATAATATTCAATTGAAAATTGTATGTTTTAGAGGAAGTGTATGTTTGTATTGTCTAAATATCATCACAAAATATATTTTTCGTTGTCCCATATATTTATATAGTATTTGTGTTTTCATCATTAATTGTAATTAAGAAAATTATTGAAAAATTATTTAAATAAGTCGATTTCTTTGTCCTATTCAATCGTTATGGCGAAGCGCTACAATACTATATGCTTCCACATCTAATGATAATATACTTTCACCATCTCATATAGACTTTTTCTTTCCCTAACATTTTAAATGTATGGTCATATATATTAAGTCACAATATATGTCCATACATTTAAAATGTGTCAGGGAAAGAAAAAGTCTATATGAGATGGTGAAAGTACATTATCATTAGATGTGGAAGCGTAAGGTATTGTAGCATTCGCCATGACAACTAAAATAGGACAAACAACTTATGTACTCTAGGCTATGAATCTTTAGATCTGTATAACATTCGTTGTAATCCAGTCATGTCTAGACAGTCTCCACCACTCATGGCCACATTTTAGTTGGTGTGTAACCATATATACGCCACCTGATCTGCATAAATCCTGCAACAAATATATTAGTTGTACTCATAAAATATTGAGTGACACTTGTGTGCCCAGGGCATGGTGTCCCCAAATTAATTATCATATGGTGTTAAATATATACTCTACAGGTATCATGTATATACTTTTCAGGTATCATATGATACTCTTATATACATATGATACCTGTAGAGTATATTTATAACACCAAAAAAATATAACACCTATAGAATATATATATATATATATATATAACACCTGAAGAGCATGTATATAACACCTGAATCCGTGCCCCTATGTGCCCTAGGGTATATAAGTTTTTGCCTAAAATATTAGTTGTATACTCATAGGATATTACTTATATAACAGAAATATATGTTTAATTAGTTTCACTTATATAGTGAAAGATAATATTTGCATATTCATAAGGTATTAATTAGTTGATATTTTTAAAGTATTACTTGTACGTATAACTGAAAAGTATAATTAGATCTCTTCTCGTACGATATTATTTAATTAGTTACTTTCTTTTAGTGAGATTCATTATTTAAGATATTACTTGGTACATATTGTAATATTATTGCTCATAAAATTGAATGATGTTACTCATATATTCAAAATGTGTCTTACACTGAAGAGTGTAGATATCAAGTCTTAAAATTTTATTTTACAAGGTATATATTGAAGAGTGTTAATTTCATTTTTCATATAGTTAAGGAATGAGATCATTACACGTCATTAATGAACACATTAAGAGTTGTCCACGAGCAGCATTTCAGCATTTCCATTACTCGTATGACAAAAAGGTATTACTCATATACTCGTATGACAAAATTCAAATTCGTGACTTTCATCTTCATCTTCCTCAAAAAAATTGCGAACGGGTTGATTTGAATTGATGATGTTTTCACATTCTGTCGAATGAGGTTTGCATCTTCATGATCACCAACTTGGTCCCAAGATTGAACCTAAAAAACATCTTTTTATCATGTTGGAGAAGAACCAGTCTTTTGCACTTAGAATAAATTAGATGCTTCAATTAAAGTGACCACTACACCAACACATATATATGTTCATGAGTACCCCAATTGAAAACAACTTAATCCACGAGCTCTTAAAGCCACAATATATATAACTTCATCAACCATACACATCTAATCACTTTATCTAGAAAAAGAAGAAAACTAGCTCGAAAGAAGAGAAGATAGAGAAGAAGAATAAAAATAAAAATAAAAATAAGAGAAAAAGAGCATAGGAAAAATAGAAAAAAAAAAGAAAGATTGAGGAAGAAAGAAAGGGCAGCAACGCGTTACATGCCACCTTAATTTTTTATTATAAAAATTTACGTAAGACGATTTCACTGATAGTTTGTGTGAGTTGTGAGATAGACCATTTTACCCATTAATTAAATCAATTTCCATGAATTTATAATGTGAATGTGAAGTGTGGGTTGTGGGTTAACTCATCTTACGTAACATGATCATCGTGAGACAGTTTCGTATAAAACTCACTCATTCTTTAAAGTAAAGAAGGAAAAATTCTCCACCCGTTTCATATTAGTGTCTTTTCAGAGTCAAATTTTTGCTTCATATATTAATCGTCTTTTTTGGCTATTTTGCCACTATTTTTCCATTTTTATATTCAATCTTAATCTTTAAAAAATTCTTAATTAATATTTAGTTGGGAAAATTATAATGAAATAATAACGAGTAAATAAAGAATGAATCAATTTAATTTTGAAATGGATGAGGGATTAATATTGTCGAGGATAGTTTGTCCGATTATATTCCTTGATCTATAATAAAAAAATTAAAAGACAATTAATATGAAACCGAGTAATTATATATAAGGAATACGGTTAGATAAAAGATAAACAATTATATAAGTGGGAAAAAAAGTTTTAAAATTTTAAATTTTTTTTTTGTTTTTTTAGACTTTTTTATATTTATTTTTTTAATTTAGTCATATAAAATATATATGCATTATTTTAGTCCCATTAAAAAATTCAGAGTTAATATCAATTATAGAAATTCACTGGTTGGTTGTATTCCATTCATCCATATCTATAAAAAAAAAAAGTCCACATGTTATTTTAAGATAACTATTTGTATTCAAAAATTGAAATAAAAATAATTTAACATATTATTATTATCATCATTATTATTTTTAATCAACCTTGTATTCCAATCTTTAGAACTCTAAACCCTAGCTTCCTCAAAAAATCTAAACGCATCTGATAAATGAAATGTTATATCTTTGATTTTTAAAAATTTGGGACGAGATTAGTAGTTTAGGAGTTGTATATAGCTTTGTATACTCTTTTATGCTTGGTGGGTATGAACGTGTAGGGTAAATTGCAAATTACGTCCCACAACTTATGGGGGTCGTATTTTAGGATCTATAGAAACATTAATTGCCTATTGATTTAGTCTCATAATTCAAAAAAAACAACGCACTTAAAGATAATTGGAGTTGTTTTCGATAATTTAAGGACACTTGTCTAGCTAGCTAGCTTTGCATTTGTGGCAAGAATGATGTCGATGTGGTGAAAATTGTGTTTAAGCGGCACCTAAAATCTTGTTAACGTACATTTTTCATCACATCAACACCATTATCACCACATAAGCGAACTGGTTAGGCAAGTGTCCTTACATTGACGAATAAAACTTGAACTGTTCTTAAATTGCATTTTTTTTAGTTTTTTTTTTCATGTTTTAAATTATTGGACTAAATCTATACTTATGTTTCTATGAGATATAAAATCCGACCCCCATAAGTCGTGAGACCTAAGTTGCAATTTACCTCGAAAGTGTGCGACAAGTATTGTCACATAGGGCCGACCCCTGTTAGTGAGGGTCCCAATTACATATATATATATATATATATATATATATATATATATAGGGTTTAAATAACATGTGACCCTATAGGATAGGGCCAGGGCCAAAATTGGCCCCATGGTTTCAGAAACAGCCTCGAAAAGTCTATAAACAGCCCTGTCCGTTATCTTTTTGGACGGAAAACGTTAGATCAAATTTTGGTGGGAATTTTTTTTCAAAAGATGGAATTCAAAAGATGGAATAGAAACACAGCCCTAATCCCTACCCTTCTCCCCTGTGCCCAGCCCATTCCCCCTCCCTTTCACCATCTCCGGCCATCGCCACCTGATGTTGCCAGCTATGATTCCGTCCCCGGCGATCACAGTAACCAACACATGACGCACACCTGAAACACACACACACCACTACCACTCACAGTCTGCACACTTGGCAACCAACACACAAACGACACACCCCAGCGCCGCCGCGGGGAGCGGTGGCAGAACCCGATTCCACCGGCGCGGTGACAAAGAAATTCAGAGAGGCAGAGAAAGCAAATGGACAAAGATGAGAGAGAGGGAGAGGGCAGGGGTGAGGGCTTGTGTTTGGAACCTCGAGCAGCAAATCAATTCATCCAAGCTCGTTGACAGCCCCGTCGTCGGCTACCCCACTACAAGGCGCCGCCACACACGGCGGCGCCCATCGACTCCAATCCCAACACACACTATCACACACCCACACCCCTGTACATATACACACGCAGCTGCACCCACAATCAAATTCGTACACACCCACAATTCCACTACAGCGCCGCCACCGCCGCGGCGCTACACACACACGCTCATCCTTAGCGGCACCCAATACTTGCAGCGGCGGTGGCCGCAATTTAGTGGCAGAGAGGGAGGAGGGCGTGGCTGAAGAGGAAGACGAAGATGACGGAGCTTCTGAACGGCGTGAAGGAGCTTGGAAGCAACGTGCTGGCAATCATGCCTGAGGTGGCGTCGATACTGTCAGTGGTGCGCGTGCCGACGATGCAGCGGCGGTTGATGAGCCAGGACTGACGTTGTCGGCGAAGGAGGCTGGAGGCGAAGACTGCGACTAGGGTTCCATTTCAGTTTGGGGGAAGTGTCCTCGATTTTGACATAGGTTTAGATGACTTAACAGGCATGTGCTTCGCGCGTGGCAATTGTCGTTAGTTATTGACGGAAAAATCGAACAAGGTTAACATTGATTGACCTAGGGTCACATTTGGCCCAAGCCCTATCCTACGGGGCCACATGTGATTTAAACCCTATATATATATATATATATATATATATAGACATGTATATATATGCAACTTTTTATATTTTTATATAATGTATTCATTAAACAAAGTTATCAAATGTCCAATTGATTATTAGGTCTTAAATAAAACTCATTCTAGCGATAATTGTTGTGTTCAAATACTCCTCAATGCTTTAAAATTGTCCTTTCTTATAATAAAATCACTAAATTGCACTAACTTAATATATATATATGTATATATATATATATATAATAAACTCCTTCCTATCTTTCTCCCTTTTCTATTTAGTAAGTACACTAAATATAATATCGTTCACATGATTAATTATGATATTTTTTGAAAATAATTAATTAGGCTGAATTTTATTTTCACACGTGACCTTCCAAAATGTTAGACCGACGCTGCTTTTATGAAATACAATCTATTTCAATTAATCATTGAGTAACTCTCCATTGAGTAACTCTCCTGTGCATCGGTTGCATGAATTTTAGATCCATGCAACATGATTGGATACAGGCTACCCCGACCCTCTTTCCTTTTTTTTTAAAAAAATTTTCGAGCTACTTTTTAAAATTTTAGTCAGGACCCTTTATGTTAAGAATACTTTTACGTTATGTTAGACATACCTTTAGGTTATGTTAAAGATACTTTTATGCCCAAATTTCATACTTTTACGTTACTTTAGACATACTTTTAGGTTATGTTAGAGATACATTATTCATAACATAGTTGTGTTACACATTTTGTACACAAAATGTATTTCTAACAAAACATAAAGATATCCCTAAAATAACCTAAATGTATCATTAACATAACGTAAATGTATGTGACGTGGAGCGCAATTCTAAGGGTATGAAATCAGGATTTAAAGGTATCCTTAACATAACGTAAATGTATCTCTAACATAGTATAAATGTATCTTTAAAAATCTAAGGATATGAAATCAGGATTTCAAAGGTATTGTTAACATCACTTAAATGTATCCTTAACATAACATAAAAGGTATGTAACCTAGAGCGAATTTGGGTGGATTTATGTGCATCCATCCAGATGTGTGGGAGCGCGTGAGGGCGCATGGGACGCGCGCGGGAGCGTGTATTTGGGGCGCGTGGGCGGATCGACCCGATTGCACGGAAGTATTTGTGTTCATCATTAGCATCCTTTTCACTATCAATAAATTAAAATGAATATTTTCCTCCATATTTTACCCGTATAATATCTCATCGAAATCATTAGTATTTTTTTTATTATCAAGAAATTAAAATTGATATTTTTCTCCAAACTTTACCCATATCTTAATAATTATTATTCTTATTACACGACCTTCATCAATAATACAAAGTCCAATTGATATTTATGTTTATTACATAAAATATCAAAAAACATTCACAAAACGAAATCTAAATTCAAACCCGCGATAAATATACATAACAAGCTAGCATGCATGCATGCAATTTATTCATGATATTTTTAGTGAAGCTCTTTTATAGCTTCACAAGCCTATCTCCACGGCTCGGCTTAGTTTCGCGGCTCGGCTTCGGCTACCTCGCCGGCGTAATTGCAACACCGACAGCCGCTGCCGCCGTAGTAGCTCCGTCCACAGCACCCGTACCGGCAGTAGCCACCACGTCCGCGGCCGTAGCCACCACCACCATAACCACCCCGTCCCGGATATCCACCACCGTAACCACCCCGTCCGGGATATCCACCACCATAACCACCCCGTCCCGGATATCCTCCGCCATATCCGACGCCAGGGTATCCACCGTATCCGCCTCCTTGGTCGTAATTGGCATTCACTGCGGCATTCTCAGCTGAGATAATCAAAGCCATAATCATTTGTTTATCAATTTATTAATTATGTTTGTATATTTGTTATATATATATATATATATATATATCATGAAATTATTGAAATCATCAAGACACTAATTAATCACTAAATATAGTTTATTTGAAAATAAAGTACTCGATATATGTGACTAGAGACGATGTTTTTGTCTCTAATAATTATATATTTTCTTATAGTCTAACATATATGCATTTTGTTCTGAAATAAAAGATCAGAAAAGTGTTTTTACTTGATGTATCCGTAGAATCGGAAATTTCAGCTAATTCTCGGGCCGACACTTCCGAGGAAATGAGAAGAGCAGCAAGAGCTAAAAAGATGCCAAGAAGAACAATCAATTTAGAACCCATTTTTTCTCAAGTTGTGAAGATATGATCAATATGTTTTTGGTATGAAATATAATTGAGTTTGCGTATCTATTTATAGATGAATTTTAAGCAATAATTAGGGGCTAATACATATCTAGTTGGATGTTGTGGAGATGTCTTTAATGTGTTCAATTTAGAAAGTCAACTTTTCTTCTTTATAAAAAAAAAAAAGAAAAAACAAGAAGAAGAAGTCCACTTGCATGATTAGTTGCATTCATTTATTTCATGCAAATATGTGCATATTATTTTGATTAGATATATAGGTCTACTTATACAATCAGGATCTTTTATTCCAAATCGTGTTTCATTTGGTGTTCCAATATAATCCCCACACGTCATGTGTAAAAGATGATATCACCAATGTACATTTATCGTCTAATGAAAACAATGCAATATAAAATGAAACACAATTTGGAATAGAAGATCCAATTCTTTTATTATATATATATATATATATATATATCATTGTCCAACTTGAAAAATCAAAGGTCACATTCTATTATTCGTGTCTATCTATCATTTATGTATGTGGAAGCATTGATATGTATATAAATAACACTATTTGGGGAACTGAAATAGAAAATATATCTTTTATTTCTAATGTGTTTTCATGTTTTATTTAAAATAATTATCACATGTGGTGTGTAAATAACAAACATTCAAATTTACTTCAATATAAAATACACTATTTAGGGAAACTGACATAGAAAATACATGGTTTTTTTCTAATGTGTTTTCTTGTTTTATTTCAAAATAATTATCACAATAATGATGTGTATAAATAACAAACATTCAAATTATTTTCTTCAATATAAAATACACGTCCAAATTTTCTAATTGTTCAAGACCAAAGTATTAATATTTTGCACTAATTTTTATTTCCATCATAAAAAGAAAAGATAGCAACCATTGAATTCTATATCAATTTTAAAGGAGATAATTATTATTTTATATATGTAATTTTACTAGACAATTAAAATGTTATATGTGTGTTGAGTACTCGATGAATGTAAGTTTGAGAGAGGCATGCTTGATTCAATGTGCATGTCTTGTTGTAACAGTTTGTGACAATATTTTGTCGTTAATTAAAGTATTATCATAAAAGCCTTCTCGCAAATAAGTTATTTTAATTTCTTTTTGTCTCGATTTGTTGTCAATTTATATTATCTTTTCTGCTACATTATGTGTCGTAAAAAATAGACTTTTCGCAACAATTTTCATTGTCACGACTTTTTTAAGTCACATGCATGCATATACTCATTTTTCTTGTAGTGGTATACTAACTCAGACGATGAATTTAAATAATGCCCTAATCAAGATTTAAAAAAGAAAAGAAAAAACTCAAATTATTTGCTTTACCTTTCTTTATTTAATTTTCTTTAGCAATTAAGTAAATGTTCTACTTCCAAGAGAGTGCAGTAAATATATAAATTCTTGTACCTTATTTTGAAGACCCAAACACTTATATAACTTAAAAATCTAATTCTCACAAGTAATTAATTTGATGTCAACATGCATGAAAGGTTTTTACAAATTCAATTATTGCTGATATATATTTTTCTAAAATACATGCTATATATATATATATATATATTGGGTACATCCTTTTTTTTTTTTTTGGTTATTATTTTCCTCCATTAATCTTATGACCTATTGAAGAGCATGACCGACACAATTATAATTAATTTGTATGGACTTATCCTCACATCAATTTGAGTCCATAATAAATATTTCATTTCTAGGATAATTGTTAGTACTAGAGCCAATTTCTATCTAAAAAAAGAAAAACATTTCCAGAAAAGTTCCAATGCATTATTAATAATTGGAATAGGCCATAAGAAAGTGATTTTGAGAGCTATTTTGAGAGTTACATGATAGAATATTCATATCTATCATTATAAGAAGCTATGTATAAAATAAAATAGAATTAATGCATTTTCAAGTATTTTAAACTGATAATTATAATAATATTTCGTGCAACGCACAAGCCCTCTACTAATCAGAGTATAGTAAGTGAAATGTTATTGCTCAAAAGACCCCAAATCCATTTATCAATACAAGTAAAAATCTAGTTTCCATTTTATTTTTAGAAATATCAATTTTACTCCAGTAAGACATGTTATTTCCAATTTTGGTGCATTAAGTTTAAACTTTCCAATTTTAGTCATTTAACTATTAATTTTTTTTCTTCCAATTTTAGTACTTTTTGATCAGAACAACCAATATTGTTGACGTGGTCATCGGAAAATGTGACGTGGCCATTGAAACATTTGAGGTGGCACTCGAAAAATCTGATGTGGCAGTCGGAAGGACTAAATAATTGGAAAAAAATCGATAGTTCAAGGGCTAAAACTGAAAAGTTCAAACTTAATGCACCAAAAATTGGAAAAGATCTAACTTACATAATTAAAATTGATATTACGCTTTTATTTTCTCCAATATTTTGAGTAAAAATCACAAGTAATTTCAAATTTTCATGTGAACATGAAAAATTTACCCTAAAGGAAATATGTTAGAAGGGAAGCAAAAAATTCAAATTTATAAACTCTAGTATAGTAGAACTATTCAGTACTCAATTTCAGTTTAACTGGTATTTTATAAATAGAAATTGTTTCACTATTAGTGACTTGGTTATTATTAAAAAAAATTAGGGTAAATTAATTGCAGGAAATTAAAAT
The DNA here is from genome assembly GCA_005771605.1 of Scutellaria baicalensis. Lineage (NCBI taxonomy): Eukaryota > Viridiplantae > Streptophyta > Magnoliopsida > Lamiales > Lamiaceae > Scutellaria > Scutellaria baicalensis. Next base: position 390,128 of record CM016729.1, read on the forward strand.
TACAACTTTACTTAATTTGTAATTTTAACCAACTTTTTAAATATTAACAAATATATATAACATGAACTTTCATATCTTTTTTGTAAATTTAAACTACCGACAGATTTCTGGTATGTTTATTTCCACAATAACTTCCACCATTTCAAAATAATTATCATCCAATTATAAGTTAAGTCATTGTTATATTTTGAAAGGGAAAAATTCAATTTTGGTCCTACCCCAAAGCTGTCGTACGATTTTGGTCCTGTTAAAATCCGATTTTCAATTTTAGTCCTGTTATCTCAAAATTTGTCCAATTGAGGTCCATTTTCGCCGGAAATTTTGATTTCCAGACCAATTCCCGGCGAGTGTTGCACACTCGCACCCAATTTGAACAATGAAACAGATTCACGCTGATGTGGCCAATATTTACAGATGTGGCAATTAATTGGGAATTTCTTTTGTGCTTTGTGACATTTCTTTTTATATATACTAATTCCACATCATAATTCTACATAATAAATAAATTAAAACACAAAATTGAATTTTAAGAAATCAAAAAATAAATTTAAAACATAATCCTAAAAAAAAAAAGGGATTAAGAAAGGGGAAAGGGGATCCAATTGTAGAAGCTTCCTCAGCTCCGGGCGCCGCCTCCACCGTCACGGAGAGGCAGTTCAAGAAAGGCCCGAAAGCGGGTGGGATTTCTCCAGAGGTCTGTTTGTGATTCCCTGTGATTCTACGAAATTGCCCCAAATCTCAATCAAAGTTGGAACCCTAATTCTCCTAAGAATAAAAGAAGCGGATGAACTTGGGTCAATTGGATTTCCATGTGAGATTAGAGGGATTGCCCAATGTGAGAGCTCTCCAAATTTTGGGGGATTATACAGAAACATGTTTTGGGGGAATGAAGTTTGAAATTTCTTCACCTTTCTCACTCTAGCATGGCCACAGTGGAGTTGAGGAGAGAGACAACCCTCTTGAACTTGCACACAACATCCCCTGTTTGATTTATGTAATGAGAGTTTGGGGCTGTGTTAAGAGATTAATCAATTGGATTTCAATCCCTTCTCTTAATTCTGTTTTCTTTATTTTATGAAGGGGTGGGATTGGGTGCTTAGGCTGTATCTGCCACCGCCGGCGCCGCCTGGGGCCACCATCCTGATGAGGAGGAGGAGCTGCTGCCACTGGAGGAGGAGGAGCGACTGCAGATGTAGCCTCCGCCGTAAAAAAATATTTCATTTCGTTTAATTTTATGACTATTTAAATTTCTTTTTTTTCTTATTTTTTTAATTTAATGACATGGCACAAAAGAAATTCTCAATTAATTACCACATCTATAAATATTGGCCACATCAGCTTGAATATATTGCATTGTTCAAATTGGGGGCGAGTGTGAAACACTCGCCGGGAATTGGTCTGGAAATCAAAATTTCCGGCGAAAATGAACCTCAATTGGACAAATTTTGAGATAACATGACTAAAATTGAAAATCGAATTTTAACAGGACCAAAATCGTACGACAGCTCTGGGGCAGGACCAAAATTGAATTTTTCCCTATTTTGAAATGACGAGAGTTATTTCCAAAATAAATACATTTGAAAACTACACATTGGTTAAATTCACACAAAAAAAAAAAAAACGGTAATTCATGTTAAATATGCTAGTATTTAGAAAGTCGGTTAAACTTGCAAATTTAACAAAATTCATGATTTTTCTGATAATTAACCGAGAACGTTAATATATTCTTCAAACTTTAACCATATCTTATTATTTGTATTACACGATCTTCATCAAACAAAGTCTTCTTAATATTTATGTTTTACATAAAATATCTCAAAAAAAAGCAAAACGAAAATCAAATTCAAACCCATGAATTAAATATACAGAAGCATGCATGCATGCATTTTATTCAAACTAGTAATTTATAGCTTCACACAGTAGCCTCCTACTTCCATGGCTCGGCTTAGCTTCGCGGCTCGGCTTCGGCTATCTCGCCGGCATAATTGCAGCACCGGCAACCACCGCCGCCATAGTAGCTCCTTCCACAGCACCCGTAACGGCAGTAGCCACCACCACCTCCTGGATATCCACCGCCATAACCGCCACGTCCGGGATATCCACCGCCGTAACCGCCACGTCCCGGGTATCCACCGCCGTAACCACCGCGTCCCGGGTATCCACCACCATATCCGCCGCCGGGTATCCACCACCATATCCGCCGCCGGGGTATCCACCATATCCGCCGCCTTGGTCATATTTGGCATCATCCAGCTCTGTAGCTTTCACAGCTGAGATCAAAGCCATAAACAAAATTAGTTTATTTATCAATTTTTTATGTGTGTATATATATATATATTATATAGAAAATCAAATTAATTGATATGCTGGATTTTCGTCACGTCAGCGATGAACACATTAATATGTGTCTACGATGGGTAGGGTAGCAGGACTGATATATGTATATATAGTTTATTTCAAAATAAAGCACTCATATATCTCTAATGAGGCGAACATTTGAGTGACTAACGATCCCGTTTCAATATGTCATTAATATGCTTTAGAAACCAATCAATCTATGTAATTAGAGATGGATTTTTATGTCTCTAATAATTTGATAGTTTCTTGTAGCCTAATAGACATGTTTTATTTTTTAAATAAAAGAAGAAAGTGTTCTTACTTGATGTATCCGTAGAATCAGAAGTTTCGGCTAATTCCCTAGCCGACACTTCCGAGGAAATGAAAAGAGCCAGAGCTAAGAAGATGCCAAGAAGAAGAAACAGTTTAGAACCCATTTTTTCTCAAGTTGTGAAGATATGATCAATGTGTTTTTTTGTGTGAAAATATAATTGAATTTGCTTATCTATTTATAGATGAATTTTGTGCAATAATTAGGGGGGCTAAATATTAGTTGGATGTTGTAGAGATGTCTTTAATGTGTTCAATTTAGAAAGTCAACTTTCTTCCTTATCAAAAAAAAAAAATTAAAATTAAAATTAAAAAAAAAAGTAGAAGAAGTTCACTTTCTTGATTAGTTGCATTCATCTCAGGCAAATGCATATTTTGATTAGATAGGTTATATATATATATATATATATTGTATTAATTGAAAAATCAATGGTCCCATTGTATTAATACTCGTGTTTATCTATATATCATTCATGTATGTAGAAGCATAAATACCTTACCTATACATATTTAGGGAAATTGAAATAGAGCATATATCTCTTTTATATCAATATGTATGTTTCACTATTATATTTTAAAATAAGGGAAAACATCAATTTCAGTTAAGTAACTTAGGTTTTGTCAAATTTTTATGCATACAATAACTTTGCTATTTCAAATTTTGTACCTTAATTAATTGTTAATCATTTCCAATCACAGTCCTAATCGAAATCGCTGATGTGGCTGTCAGAATTTGGGTGTCATATCAGATTTTTCTGCCACGTCAGAATTTTTGACGACTACGTCAGCTATTTAGGTTATTCCGACAAAAAAATTGTTGAAATTGGAAAGAAAAAAAAAACTGCAATTAAAGGATCAAAATCGGGTAAAACAAAGGTACCGAACTAAATCAATATTTTCACTTAAAATAATTATCACACATAATATATATATATATATATATATATATAATGTTATTGATTAACACATGACATGATTACGTGTAATAAAACCAATGAAATACAAGATAGAAAGATGCACCAAAATTTAATGGAGGATCTAACACTTTTATGGAGACAATATCCAACCAAATTACTAAATAATTATAATAAGTATTTTGTGTTTTAGCATTTTGCATCCTAATGTTTCAAAATATTAGTATTTTGCATTGACAATTATCGATCTCATTAGAAGAAACATTGAATTCTATATCAATGATCCATAGGTAATTAATACATATATATACATATATATATATATATTGATTTTATTTTTCATAGGAATTAAAAAAGTTAGTGGAAAATTCATTTAAATAGGGGTTAGTTTTTCACTATTCTCATCATATTTAAGAAGTATATTATACTACCATACTTTCTACAATTATATATTTAAAATGTTGGGAAAAGAAAAAGGCTATATGGGATAGTGATAGTATATTATGATTAGATGTAGAAAAGAGTAGAATTGTAACTTTCAACAGATATAGCAATTGAATTTATGGTTTTGACTTTTGTTTGCAATAAATTGATAAATTAAATGGTTGAAAATCAGCTGCATGACATACAACTAGAGCCTAGAGGTAAGAGGGTTGGTTTTGGATAGGATTTTGGATGAACAATCATATAATAGAGAAATTAAGGTTTTTAATCTCTTAAATTTGGTTTTTTTTAGTCCTTTACGTATTTAGTTTTTAATTCTTGTTTTATAAAAATAGAATTAGTTATTGGAAAAATCACTACCCTTTAGTTAAATTGTCGTTTGAAGCATAATCTTCACTGTTAATCAAATTAATACAACTTTATATATGTAGTGTGTGTGTGTTTTTTTTTTTAATCTTTGGCTTTGATTTTCTTATTTTATTTTGCTGGTGTATACATCTGTCCGGACATTATAAATTTGGATGTGGAACCTGAAGTAAAACAAATTCTAGAGCTGATTGAAGTTGGAAAAATATATATATACATATATAATATTATGTTATTCTGATAGTATTGAAAATTTTGATTAAAATAACAATTCGAATAAAGACTATATTTTTCCCCAATAATTAACCCCAAAAAGTATCTTATGTATTTACTCTAGTCCCTTGTGTATTTTCAGTCCATTATTGAAATTTATTGATAGGTTATATCAATTCATATGTTGCAAAATTTAAAAAGTTATTTACATGTTATTTTAATTATTATTAAGTATGAATATATCATAAAAATTTAAAAAATATATGATTTTTTTTAAATGACAACCGTGCAAAAACTAGTTTATCAAGTTAAATAATTTTGAACACAAATTATTTTAGAAATATATCAAAATTATCAACTAAAATAATAGGATAAATTTTTTTAATTAGTGAACTATACCCTTGACCAGGCACTTTAGCAGGAAAACAAAATATAATTTAGCTTCACAAAAATGCTATTTTCTGAATTAAAAAAAATAAAATTAAGTAGCACAATATTTTTTCCGAGAAATTGATCAATTTATCATTTCTAATTTTATAAAATACAATTTATTATATATTATATATAAATTTAGCCTAAACATAACACAAATATCTTAAACTCTTAAAATAGTCAAATTTGAATTCAGATATTTTTATTTTAGCAGTCAATTAGTGACTGAGTTGTTCACAAGGTCTCAAGTCACTTGGCAGTCAACAGACATGAACAGAGAAATTTTAATTTAAAGAAAGAGTGAGACTATACACACCCGAAAATTACTAAACAAACCCGACGATTACTAAATAAACCCCCCAGAAAACGTATTTTTATACCTTTCGTGTTCAAATGCAATTTAGATTAGAAGAAAGCTGAGAATGCGAAGGCAATGATCAAGTTGTGTGATCATTGATTACTAACCTGAATGCCACCATATGTGGCCAGCTACGTCGATCGAATCTTATTACTGAGCTCGATCGAGATACATTTTCTCTTTTGAATTGATATCACGATAATTCCCCTTATAAAGATACGAAAGAATCTCAAATTTGACAAATCAGATATCAAGAGATGGCAAATAAGTGTCTCTCGTTTTCTTTCATTCTTTCACGAGCAATATTTTCCGTCTCTCTAACAATTTTCCCACTCAAGTTCTTTTCCATACACAAGATAATAGAAACTTGTACGAAACAGGGTGAAAGTGTCATTCACATCTTCTTTAGCTAATAGGAAATTCAATCCTTTCTCATGGATTTTGGTTTGGTCACCAATATAGAGCTAAGCACGAGCTAGAGTTAAAATTTCGAGCAGGCATATAAAGTACTCATTGTGTATAAGCTTGAACATCAACTTACAGAGCATGGTTAGTGGAGCGGGAAGTATCTGCACTTCAACTCCATCGAGGAAAATACTTCCAATCTACAATAACTAAAGGAACCAATTAACTAAATAAGGACAACGTTTTGGAACATAGACGAGCTAAGATTCATTAACTGCAAATATTTTAATTACCTGCAAATACAGAGGGGAAGTATTTAAAGATGTTTTGCCCTCCAATCAACTTTGAAATTCTCACTGTCGTCGTCATCATCACTTGATGAATCTTCTCGGCTAGATTCTTTGTGTGTGACTTTAGTAACTTTAGCAGAAGCAGCAGATTTAGAAGCCCTAAACTCTAGCTTCTTCTTTCTCAACATTTCCAATTTCTCTATATAGGTCCTGAAAGACTCAAGATAGTAGGTAAATTGTTTGAGCTACAAAGTAGGCTCGACAGAGTCAGGTCCTGATAAAGAAACTTCCTTTTTCACATAAATGATTTATTTACCTTTGTTCAACCGTTTCTTCCTCTTCAATCATCTCAGCTGCATCAAACTGCAGTAACAACGCAGCAATTGTCAATGATACAGCTGCTCAGTGCACAAACCACTGCTAGGCTCATTCAGTTCATGAATATATGATCCGGAAAAAAGACTAACCTCTTCTTCCTCCATTCTATTATCTACCTCCTGTAAGTCCCCTTGGATCAATTTTTCGAACTCCTTATATTCATCCCTACCCAAATGGGTGACCAACCAAAAAAAAAAAAAAAAATCACATGAATAGTATAAAAGCGGAAAACATATATATAGGGAGCAAATAATCCAATCATCAAAGTGAGAGGAAATAATGACGTGCTTCGGGAAAGGAGGCCAAAAATCAGTCACTATAAGTGTACCCACTACCCTCTCTATGTCTATGACTAACTTAACAAGTGTGTATTGGTTAGCACAGTAGGACAGTGGAACCGTGAAAAACAAGAACGTTCATAAAAAAGTCCTTGCCAGTGCCATTATTCTCCACCCAAAACCCAAACAGCAAAAGGAAGTCTGGTGAAGTGGTGAACCTAAATGAAAAGTTTCACAATTATGGAGTCAAGGAGGGAAGGAACTGGTAAGATAATTTAGCTATTTTATCGGACAGCTAGTTGTGGCAACTATGAAAACTGAACACTTCTCAACAATGAAAACAAACATATAGGCTAATGAACACATACATTTACATCCATTGTTCAATTAGCTGTGCCTCTATATGACTTAGAATTACTAATGTAGACCCTTGATTTAACAGATGATCACATAGGCCCTTTTCACTCAAGTAGAACAAACGATATCATCATGTACAACATACTTTCATGAATTTCATCTGACAAGATGAGAAATAGGGGTGGGCATGATCTGGTTTTCAGACCAAACCAGGCTAGTAGTTCGCAGTATTCAGTTGGTCGTTTTCTAAAAATTCGGTTTGGTGCAGTAAAAACTGTTTGTTAATATGGTTACAACCAAATACCAAAATATTATCCATTTCATATTACTATTTAATTTATTATATCCCACTCGACTTTACTGATACAGTTATACTACTTCAAGGATCCACAACATTTACTAATAACTTATAGCATTACTATGTACTTCATTATTACTTATTAGTTATTTACTTATTTTTGTGATAATCAAATATTAGATAAAATGATTATATTGTGGACCTTGAGGAATTGTTGACTTGTTGTGCTAACTGGTGAGATAGTAGTAAAATTCAGGAATCGTATTTGTAATTTTGTTGGTTATTTCCAGAAAATATTAGTGGTAACCAAACCAAAAACGTCATGTTTATTATTTTTAAATTCAAGACAAAACTGACAAAAGTGACAATTATTTCACTAATTACCAAACAGAGCCGACAGATTTTGGTTGAACATTTGGTGCAGAGTTTCGGTGAACTGAAATTTGGCACACGAACTTCTGGTTCGGTTTGGTTCAGTTATGTAAAGAATACAGATTACAATGTGTAATCAGTCCACAGAACGCAATCTGCCCAAGCATACGCCTACAACATATAACAATACTCAAATAATCCCCTAAAACGAATTCGTTACTTAAATACTAGATACTAACCCTAACTGAAAGCCCATGGGCCAAAGACTCCTACTGACTTGAAAGACTCAAACAAATATACTCGAAAAACAGAAATAACAGCAACTGAAAAGTAGAAATATCCAAAACACGCTGTGTCAGTACCCCCTCAAAAAAGTATCCAAAACTGAATCAGAGAACTATCATATTCCTAAAAGACTACCATATCATCGACCATAATAATTATATGAAAACAGAAATTTATTAGCACATAAAAAATATAAATTCACAAGAAAAACTCACTTGACATCTGGCTTCACTGGTGTAATTCCTCGTGCACGTAAATCAGCATCTTTGTCATCAAAAAAGCCTGCAGGAAGCACTCCCTGGACTTGCTTAGATCCTGAACCACTGACTGTTTCTGAAGCCTCAACATCGGTATTCTCCTTTTGTGAAGATGTTGTAGCAGATGATTTGTCAGTCCCATTGTCCGAGATGAATGCCTCCAAAACTCGAGTCTTTGTAGTAACATAATCTTTTTTGAGCGAATTAGGGTCTCTAAACTTCCCAGAATTCCCATCTAGAGAAGGAGGAATCAACTCAGACTCAACTTAAAAGTTTGACCAATGAAGTCAAAGAAATTCTTAATCTTAGCACTACAATAGTAAATAAAAAGTATATGACCAAGGTAACCTAAAACAGTGATAATAGTTCAATAAATGATCCTCTCAGAATCTTTTAGTCAAGTCTTGATTTTTCATATGCCTTCACTTTTCACTATTTAGAATTCTAGCCAAAAAGCTTCAGTTTTAGTTAAATCACTGATCTGATTACTTATTACACATAAACTAGCTAATCTAACATCAATCAGAATCTCAGGCCATCAAAAACAAATTTGATGACAATAATCAATAAATTTACTTTACCAGAAACAACAAGATGATTGGCCATATGTCAATTATTGGTTAACAAAAGGTCATGCATCAAGACAAAGTAAAATATATAGTCTCCTCCAGATTAACTTCTCTAGACAGACCTTAAGCACAAAAAATTGGCAGTTCCTCCCTTCTTCTCAGCCAAATACAGGCTATTAAAATAACCAAACAAAATATACGATCAGGGCAATTAATAAAGATATTTTTGCCATCAAAATGCAGTGCATACCGTACACCAAGTGGCACATTCCTAGCATCCCTAAGAATAACCCAGAGATGAGAGTGTAATCCAATTTTCATGATTAAGATAACATGCATCTACCAAACTATACTATCATCAAATTTATACAAGTGTATGCATAAATCAAACAAACGACCCATTCTACCAATACTCTGATACAGTAATAAAACTTATAGGGCATATCACCAAACAAATTTCTTACCGTTTTTCTGTCTCTTTGTCTCTTGATTATCAAAAAAATCTGGAGGCAGTGTAGATGATTGACGTTTAGGCAATGGAATTGATGGTTCAGAAGATTCGTTATTTAACTCTCTGGTGGACTCAGGTGTAGGCTTCGGAAACTCTGTAGCAGACTCAGACATGACATTATTTGGTCGATTTAGTGCAGCAGCATTGGCTTTCAGTTTTTCAATAGCCTGAACAAGCAAAAGTGATTATGCAAGAAAAGTTCAAGACGCAGTAATTTTGATTGACAAATACATTACTATTAGAAGTCCAATGGATTTTGTTTCCAGGTGGGGCCATGGGAAAGACAAAAAACAAGGGAATTATTGGAGCACATCAAGCTAAAAGTAAACTGAAAATTTTCCACATAAAAGACAAGATATTGAATTCTATGTCCTATTCTGCAAGTTGGATGGTCATCCAAAGAAGAGGGATAAACAGAAAGGAGATATAACAGCAATAAAACAAATATTTGAATTGTCAAAGAACCATCCTATCATTTCATAGATATTGAGGGCAAGAGAAGGAACAAAGGATTTTCATCGATTGCATAAATCTGGGTGTTTTGAGAGATGCAAAACATGAATAATGAATGATTTAATTGTCTTCCCTTGTCTCCCCATACCAAACTAGTGAGCCCTTGAGGAGGTTAACACTTCATAAATTAGTGAAAGAATCTTTATTCTCCAATATAATGCCCACTCTCTCCATCCAATTATGTCTAGTAAGTTCAACACGATATTTATAATGATACTTGAAACTTCGAAGCTTTATGTGTTTTTATTCTTTTACCCTCAAAATAGTGACAGGGTTGATGTTTTTGACATCTTTGCTTCAAATCAGATGTTACTTTTGACACACTGTCACACACACACACCAAAAAAGGTCCAATTTCAAGAAGCAGAACCTTATTTAGGGACATAGCCACTATATAAGAGAATTATAAGTCAAAAGTATACACTGTACAATATTAAATGTCAAGCTAGAATGTGATAGAATTTCACGCTCGTATATGCTAAATGTAGTTTCTACAAGCAAAAACACAAAACTTCCGTTATCAATCAATAAACTGTCCCACTGCCCCTGTTCCGGTTATGGATGCATTTTGGGCAATGTGTATGGAAAGCACAACCATGAGTGATTCGTGCTTGATTGATTGCAGCTTGATTTTAGAATTTACGAGCTTAGGTTTGGCATTTTTATTCTTACTAAGGATGCGATTTTCAGCAATATAAAATTACATTGAATTATGGGCAGTGTTCCTTGACTGTAGCTGCCCAAATTTGAGGTTTCCTTTTTTCACATCCCATCCAATCTCTATATAAAGAGATATGAGCGAATATAAATAAGTAGATAGTTATTAAAGTTAAATGAGAATTGGGTCTCTCTCTATTGAGTCCTAGGATCTAAGGCTTAAGCTACCTTTAATGAGCTTAATCAACTCATATTACCATAGGCCACTCAAAGAAAAGTAACAAGAAAAACAATATGTCTTTAACAAAGTTAACAACAGGCTTTATGGTTAATCACACTGTCATACGATATTGGTCAGGCAGCTACAACAGTTCCATTCAAGCCAACTTTTAAACTCCACCAGATAGTTCTCAATCACAAATCTGAACTGTTTTATGTAATTAAAAATATACCTCATGATGTTTGCGAGAAGCTTGGTGTCCAGGCCAGTGTAACTCAGATTTGATAACCACATCACAAACTCTACATACTGGTTGATCATGTTCATTATATCTGCATTTATAATTGGAAAGGGGATTCAGCTTGTTTAGCAAAAAAAAAAAGGCAGAATGTGCAACTCAAAGTTCACGTCCAGTGAAAAAGAAAAATCCCATAATGAGTTAACTATTTAGCTCCATCAAAATCTGCAAGTCCCTAATAATGCACATGCCATCCTACCATCAAAATCTTTAAGTTCCCAATAATGCACGTGTCATCTTAACACCATCACCATCACGTAATACAAATTACAATTAATCCCATTTCCCTAAGATTCAATAAATCGGACACTTCATGATTTTACTTCATCATCCTGCTCGTAAGCATACCGCACTACATAACATTATACACTAGTTAAACCAACACATGTGATCAGTGTATCATATTACTGGAAAAATTCAAACAAACAACTAACAAATAATCCAACAACTGGGATAAAGTTCGTAGTAAAAAATCAACCAAACCCAATACCTTATAAGGGGGGAATCAATCCGCTGCTTCTCCGGCTTTCGTGCATTCAACTTAGCTCGAAATGCTTTTTTCTTCGCTTGAGCATCCATATCCTATCTCGTGTATTTACCTGAAATATAATCAAAATTTAAATATATCTCATGTCACTCAAACCATAGAATCCTTATAAATAAATTATACACCACATTTTCTTCATTGCTCAAACTCAGGATTTCTATGGAGATTGAGCACCAAATTCGAAGAATGATTTGAAAGGTACCACTACTTACAATGCGTTGTTATTCTTGTGCAGGTACGCAAAGAGTATTACAGCATAAACCAATAAGATTTTCAAGCAAAATTATTCAATTTAAAACGTAAATAAAAAAAAGATATGAAAAAAAAAACCATATTTAGAATGTAGAAGCATTCTTAAACAAACATTTCATTAAACACATGGTAGGCAAAAATACAACTACACAAATATAATCAACAAAATTCACTATGCAACGCAACCCCTTTTCAAAATTTCACCCAAACAGTAATACGTGAATGTGAATCAAAGAAGGTAACCTGTAAATTTCGATCAGCAAAGAAACAATTGAAGTGGAGCTCAACTTTTGAGCAAAAAAACCGTAAAACTTGAGAGATTAATGAGCTGACACTAAAATTAAGATGAAAACACTTGCCTTGTGAAAGATGAACACAGATTGATGGGAATTTTTTTACCTTCAAATGGGAAAATAATAGAGAATTTTGCAGGTTCGAAAGATAAATGGTGATCTAACCTTGTTCAAAGCTTTTCACAAAGGATAGTCATTCGTGTTGGGCCGGTACGCGATGTTGGGCCACTAGGCCCAATAACTTTTGGGCTCCCTTGAAATTTTAATGAGTGGATCAAAAGCACAAAGCCCAATCCATTGGTTTTGGAAATTTGGACAAAAAGACTTATTTTCTATGAGAGACGGATATATCAAACTTGAGATTGGGGCATTATATCACTCATCGGTGACCCTATCATCTTGGAGCCTTAATGTGCCACAAAGGGTCAAAAAAAATTTGGTGGAGAATCGAAGCAAATCTTCAAAGACATCGTGTTCCAACGTCTAGGGCTTGTCGGTTGTGTGGTTTCGGGGTGGACTCTACAATCCATTCCTTGTTTCATTGTCATTTTTCTCGAAAATGGTGGGAAACATTTTATTTATAGGTTAAATGTAACTAAATATTTTTCTAGGGTTCTTTTGAGGTCAAGAAATTTGTGTTATGTGTGACTAGAGCCGGCAATTTGAGTCTGGCTCGAACGGCCCATAAATAGGACTGGGTTGGGTTCTAAAAAGAGTGCCCCGAAAAACGTCGAAACTTTTTGGCTAGGCCCAGTGGGCCGACGGGCCAGATGGGCTAAGGCCAATTTGGCCCGTTGGGCTTGGGCCGGGACGATGGCCCTCTAAATTTTATTTTTTTATACCTTTTTTTTGTGCAATTTGTATATTTTATATGTGACTCAATTCCCTCTATCATGTTTTTATGTATTTATTTAATTTTTCCTTAATTATTCTCTTCTTTAACCATCATTAACTAATTTGAATTAGAGTTGTAAATAATTAGAATCCACGAGGACTCAAGTAAAATGTTTTTAATGAATAAAAGTAAGTAAAAAAATTTGGATTTTGCCACCACCAAAGTTTTAATTATATTAATAAATTATCTTCCTTTACATAATTAGGATACTATAATTTAAATTGTATGTCTTATATTACCTAATAAGAAGTTCTTTTCGTATAAATCAATGTAAAATTTAGTTAATTAATAATTATTTTAATTAAAAAATAATTAGGAGTTTGAGCCGATTTGCCCGTTGGCCCGATGGCCCAAGCGGGGTTGGGTTGTGCTCCAATTTTATAGGCACGACCAGGGTATGGCCCGGCTCGGCCCGACTTTATCGTCTGGCCTGTTATAGGAGTTTGAGCCAGATTTGCCAGCTATATGTGTGACCATGATTTAGCTCATCCAATTGCAATGAATCCAGTACCAAAACTGTCGGTTTCTTCCAATGAGTGGTATGCTCGAATCGATGTTTAAATTAAATCTGTTCGAGGGGTTTGGTGTAGTAAGATAACTAGTAGTGCTTCCGTGCGATGTGCGGCTTGTTATATAATCTAATAATTTTTATTGTTGATGATATAATGTAATGATATATCATTTAAAAATAATATTTATATTGCTTTGGATGATTATATTAATAAATATGTTTGATATTTTCAACTTTTATGAATAATTGTAATTGATAAAATTTTCAACCAGAACTCCATCCTAATTTGTGTGTCATGGAATCATCATCTTCGCGATCAAATTCAAACAGATATTCATAGTTGATTTGGAGGATCTGCAGTATTCAAATGTGGGTAAAAGGTATGGGCAAGTTAAATAATTTGACTTTACATATATTTATGTGGATACCTACCCCTTGTGCAAATTGCAAGTTTGCAATGAATGAGTTGCCATTTTATTGTCAGGTTCTCACATGGAAATATCTACAAAAACTTTAAGAAATTTTAGTGGATTTTTGTTGTTTTGGTAGGATCGAATCGATTAATGGTGAATCGATTGGCGTTTCACGGTTCAATTAGTGGTCAGACTCAGATCAATGGTTCGAACAACAACATATAAAGAGGAACACAACATCAAAATTATATTTTTTGATAACATTGCACACATTAAACAAAAAATTGTGGGATAAAGAATCGAATCTGATTGTGATAAAACACAACATGTCAACACATTATTGAGGAAGGACAAAATTAAAGTTGCAAGAAAGCAATAAATTCATAATTATATAGATTCTTTTCACTTGCAATGTCAACACACATTCATGAAAAAGTTACAACTTTATAACAACAACAAAATAGTTGCACTCTTACACTTTATCAACACACATTCATGAAAAAGTTACAACTTTATAACAACAAAATAGTTGCACTCTTACACTCTAAAACACAAGCAGCCATATATAGATGCATGCATGCATTTTATTCATATATATATAATAGTTCATAATGAAGCTGTTTTACATAGCTTTTCACATGCATGGCTTGCATGGCTCAGTTTTTCGGCTCAGCTTGAGTGGCAGCGTCGGCTTTCTCTCCGGCGAAAGTGCAGCACCGGCAGCCACCTCTGTAATAGTTCCGGCCACAACATCCGTAGCGGCAGTAGCCACCGCGTCCGCCACCACGTCCCGGGTATCCACCACCGTTATAACCGCCGCCGCCACGTCCGGGATATCCACCGCCGGGGTATCCACCGTATCCGCCGCCGGGATATTTGGCATCATCCACTCTACCTCCATTGGTCTTTTCAGCTAAGTTAAATTTATGACATTAAACTATTAGAATTGAGTTACAATTAGACGAAATCGCATCCACTATATTTTTAATTATTGAGTCAATCTTAATATCGTAAACATCATTACTTTAATTAGAAGTTACTATTTTGAAAGAAAAAAACATTCTAATTTTAAATTAATAGATAAAAGGGGTCATAAATGTAGTTCCCTAAACATAATAACGTGGAAATTAAAGTACAATTTTAGTCATGTAATTCAGGTCTTGCTTGTTCCTTTAACTATCACGTTTTAAAAAAGATTGGTCCGATTTTCGATATTCACCTATATGGGCGTTGGAATAGCTAATGTGAACTTTCCAATTTCAGCATCCACACATGCAGAAATCAACATTACGAGTAAAATTGACTACCATTCGAAAAAATGATTGTTAGAGGACTAAAATTGATCGTAATATAAAATGGGCAAGACCTAATTTACAAACCGAAAATAATATTTAATTTTCTCTTGTGGTAATAATACATTAATCTCCGATCTTTATGCAGTGTATAATATTGCTCTATCTAAGAATGTTCACTTACATGATGTGTCCAAAGCATTGGAAGTCTCAGCTACTTCTCTAGCTGCTACTTCTGAGGAAATGAGAAGAACCATAGCTAACAAAATGCATAGAAAAACAGTCACTTTGGAACCCATTTTTCTCAAGTTTAAAAGAAATATTTGGATGAGAATGATGTTGGATTTGCATCTCTATTTATAGATAAATCTTAAGCAATAATTAGAGGGGATGATGGCCCATGGCCATGTATAGTTGGATGTTGATGAACCTCTTTAATATGTCTAAAAAGTCCACCTTATCTTATTAATAAATCCATGAGTGATATTTGTGTGACTCGGGGTACGGTACCCCCAACTTGACTATCATATGGTGTTACATATGTATAATGTACATGTATCATGTGATACCTAGTGTATGTGTAATATCAAAAAACGTAACACCATGAGAGTATCTATATAACACCTGAAGAACATGTGTATAACACCTAGATCCGTGCCCTAAAATAAATGATGATAGTAAGTGCAAAATAATCTTATTAGATTACTTTCCTAAATATGCAAAACATTAAATTCCTTATCCATCTCTCATCCTTGGATCTTAGATCCTCTCTATTTATATCTATATGTCTTATTAAACTAATATCCCATGATTGATTTGATAGTAGTATCTTGAAGATATACACAAATAGCAATAATGCTTTGAATATTTCCTTCCCATAAACTAATCAAATGTGTGCATTATATTGACAAAAATGTATGGATTTGGGCAAAAACTTATATATCCTGGTATATCACTACCATAAACTCGTGTATTATACGGGTTTAAATAAATGTAATAAAAAAAATAAAAAAAATTAAATATTATTTATATTGAAAAAAGCTTTCATTATTGTGTTATATCTATTATCTAAATTAATATTATAAATATCACGTAATTTTGATAAATATATTATTTAGCTATTAAAATAAATAATTTCTAAAATGTGAGAATAAATAATATTTTATACAAATTAAAAAATTTTTATTTTATTTTCAAAATTTATCTAAGATTTTAAAATATTTTATATTGAAAGTCCACTGTTTTGAAATTAAAAGCATACCATGATATTATTAATAAACTATTGATATGGGATTAAAAAGATTATGTTTACAATTAAATTAATGAATTTATAGATTATTAATAATATTATTTAAATTGTTGAGGGAATGATCAGATTGTTATTTTATAATAATAATAATAATAATAATAATAATAATAATAATAATAATAAAGATATCTTCTATTTTAATAATTTTATACATGAAATATCATTTTTCTATATTAACACACTTGTGGGCTGCCAGTATGTACTGCCTGGTTATCACATGGATATGTCGACATATTAAAATTTGGATGACAAATTTTGATGTAGAAAAGTATGGTCACTCATATTATTATAATTGTTATGTACAGTGCCCATTATTTATTATTATTTAAAAAGGCTTTTAAATTTTTCTTTCTTTCCATTAATTTGGTCGAAATAGATAGAAAATATGTTTTCTTACCATGTGCCTAAAAGGGTTTTTTTTTGTACATCATTAATATTTTTACACAATAGTACTAATTAGTATTGGAGTAATTAATTATGTTATGACTTTATGAAAACTGGCAAAATCTTAGGGAAAATAAAACAAATCTTGTAATTTCAAGTCTATGTTTTTTATTTTCCATTTAGATTCATTATCACTACGAGAGAAATGAGAATTTGAGAACATTGAAAATTCTCGTAGAAACATTTTGCGACAATATTTTATCGTTAAGTCATTATTACAAAAGCCTACTTGCAAGTAGTTTTTTTTTTTTTTTTTTGTGCATTGTGACAATGTATTGTCAATTTATATTAGTAGTGTTGGCGACTGTTTGTTGTCGCAAAACCTAGACTATTGGCGAGAACTTTTGTTGTAGCAAAGAATCTTATCACAAATCTCAATTTTCTTGTACTGCTTTTAACGGAATAGAATTATAGAAGATCTCGTATGCGCTTAGTGTATAGTCATTTAATTTGGGATTTTGACAAGTTTTTCATTATAGATCTCATAGATTACCACAAATCTTCAAATGATGACAAGGATAATTTTGACTGTTCTTGAAACTTCTAAAAAAAAGTCAGAAACTTGTTAAATATATGGAACTAAAATTAAAATTATAACTAAACAAACCATCAGCAACATGACTAATTTGACTTCCCAAAAATTAATCATATAACACTCAAAAATTAGGCATTTTAGCTAGGGCCCTAAATAGATCATCCAATTAATATCTTTGCCAAGTTGATGGAAAAGTAGATAATGATCTTTTAATAGCCAATAAATGAATAAAACTTTTAGAGATTCAATTAAATAAATGTGATGGACATGTCACATACTAATAGGTTGTACAATACTAGTACTTGTGAATATAGTGATGCTTATTAAGCTTTGTGGGCCAAATGTAATTTATAACTCCAACCACCTCTATTCATAATTCATATAGCAAATGATCTTGGATAAGATTGAGAATAGTTCAAAAGTTTAAATCTACATTAAAATCAATGGGTCAAAATGGATTTGGATCTAGTTATACGGATCAAGATCTTTAGGTGGGTCCTATGTGGGCTTAACTATTTTCTAAAACAATTTTAATCCAATTTGCAATGTTCTATCATGCCACATCCTCTTTGGTCCATCATGTTTTATATAATGGTTCATTAAAAATAAGTATGATATTTTTTTAATTTACAATCTAATTTATTTTTCCTCTTCTAATTACATCCCAAGTTTATGACGTTTTTTCTAATTGTATTCTAGCTAGGGTCATTTTCACACAATTTATCTGGTCAAAATTAACTTTTTATTCGATTTTTGTTAAGATTGAGCTTGATTCGAGTTGAATCGAAAAACTGATTTTGATTATTTAAAATTCAAATACAAAGGGTTATAAGAAAAATAATTTTAATTACAATTAAGAGCTTAATTAGGATTACATGTATGGTTATAATTAATTCACTTTTTACGGCAAATATTGAACCACAGATTAAATTAAATATGTGTCGATCGTAGTTCTCCCATAGTATATACTCATGATTAAATTAAGATCGATAACAATTAAATTAACACTTGGAATTAAATTTAGCACTAATCATTTACAATTCTAATAATTAAATAATAAAATTTAAAAATAAATAATAAGAATATTAATACTAATAAATTTAACAATATAATAAACTAAAAAAAATAAAAGCAGTACAAAAATAAAAGATTATTACCCACTTGCATGTACTAAAGAGATGGATGAGCTGTTGAGTAATTAATGAAATTGACAAATTCTAAGCATTAATTTCTTAATTTATTAGATTTTGATCAATATTATCTTTATCTACTTAATTGCTCATCAAAATGTACATAATTAAATAATTAGCATATCCCTAATTTCACAATTCTCTTAATACACAAATAATAAGACACCAAAAATGGCAACATCAAAGTCATCATCATCTCATGTTGTTTCAAAATATAAATGAGCATTTCTATATATATTCCATCAAAAAAAAAAAAAAAAGTTGTTTTCAAATTTTGTACAAAAATTATAAAACGATACAAAATGTTGTCTGTAATTTTATTTAATAAATGACCCATTCGAACTTTTTTTTTTTCAAGGTAACCAATTTTTGATTTAATCTAAATGGTGTCCATACTTTATAGGAAAAAACTTATATACCCCTGGGGTACATAGGGGCACAAATCTAGGTGTTATACACATGATCTTTAGGTGTTATATATATACTCTATAGGTGTTATGTTTCTTAGTGTTATACATATATTCTACGGGTATCATATGTATATAAGAGCAAACATATGATACCTAAAGAATATACATATGATACATGTAGAGTATATATATAACACCATATAATAGGTTAAGTTGGGGGCACCGTGCCCCCGGGACACACAAGTGTCACTCTACTTTATAAGCTTTGTGATATAAATAAATAAGTAAATTGTTGGAATTTTTATAGACTTTGTTTAAGTTTAATCAATTAGATTTGGGTTCAAATGTCAGGAAATGGGCTTTATTAATTACAAATATTAATTTTTTTGAATTGGTACTATTAACTTTTAGATATAAGCCCTTAATTCAAATAATATGTAAATATAACTATATATACACACATATTTATGGCCCATTCGAATTTCTTTCTTTATTTTTTTAACCTTCTCTTCTTCTTCCATACTTAAAATCTCATTAAAATGTTTGGAAATATAGAGGTTATGAGAAAAACCTATGAACGAAATTATATTGAATTTTTGAAGTACAAATTTAAAGTACTCTTTTTTTTTTTTCCATATTTTGCAACCTAATATTTAATAAATTCAAGCCGTTAATATTTATTATTTGCTATAAAAAAAAGATTACGCCGCAAATATTAATTACATCATTAAATTATCGCATACTAAATATGTGGTTAGAGTTAGAGAGTGTTTGCTTTTGATTTCTTTAATTAAGTTTTAGTCAATTAGATATATCTTGTTTGACTAGCTTACAACAAATTAAATGTCATACATATATGTTCTATGCATAATAATGTAAATAATATATAGTAGAAAAAAAATTGTCATGCAAGTTCCATGCATAAATATGTAAATATTGTATAGTAGTTTTTTTATACATCAGTATGAATCTTAAATTCATGTATTCAAATCGATTTCGATCCGACACTGATCCATTCCCCTTTATCTTTTTGTTTTTTGTTTTTTTTGTTCAGGTATGAATTTTATGTTATATTAGTCATATACACATTTATACAATGTTTTAACATCAAGAAAAGAACAATTTTGCTCCAATTTACACATATATGCATTTATGTGATATTACTCATACATTTGTATCAACATAGTTATACATTTACATAATATATGTAAAGTTACGTACAACCAACATAACCAAAATGTATGACTAACATAACTAAAATGTATATAATGTATTATTGTATGGTTAAAAAATCATGTTAAGGCAAATATAACATTACTAAAAGTATGACTAAAATAACACGTATGTATGACATCTGGGAGCGATTTTATGTGAGTTTGTTGTACGCGGACATCCAAACGTGTGGTGGTATGTCAAAGCTCGTGTAGGATCGAGTGGACCCGAAAGCATGAATTTAAGATCCATACATTAGATGCATAAAAGTTTTTGTTAATAATATATAGTAACTATTGTAATCTCATCAATACAATATCTTTTTTTCACAAATACTCAGGTGCTACTGTCGCACCGTGCGACTGGTATGTACACTTATAGCAGAAAAGGACATATTATAGTTGTAAAAGACAAATTACTTATAGAACTCATATTTATACTTGTAAAAATATACATATAACACATATTTATAATTGAAAAATACATACTTATACATATAAAAGATATACTTGAATCTCATCACACGTGAGACGGTCTTACAAGAGACCGCCAACTCATCTCTTTTAGTGAAAAAAGTGAAAATTTTAGGTAAGGTTAGTGCTAAAATAGTGGTGTGGGTTTTTTTTTTTTTTTTAAATTGTATATTCAGTAATTGAAAATAACAAACTAATTTTTTCCTATTTCTTTTTTTACAAGATTGGATGTGTTACAATATGGATTTACATTTCCAATACTTAAACTTAAAGTAATGATGCATGCAAGTATAAGTATGAATATAATAATATTACAGAAATTCAATTCATGAATTTTTACTTTTAATTAAGATACTTGAAAATTAAGCAATAACAATTTAAGAGAAAACATGTTTTCTTATTTACTATATCAATCCGTTAAAATGACGTTACAACAAAAATGATTATTTACAATGAGATTCTTTGTGATTATAAAAAATTTCACAAGAATTCTATTTTTGACAATGTATTATTGTCCTAAAAACTGATAATATAAATTGACAATAAAAATAATTAAAAAATTCATGTATTTATGATTAAATATACATCAAATTACCAAAATAATTTAATTAATTGCAATTGTTTGTAAAGACGTATATCCAACATCAAGCAGCTTATAACTAATTTAATTAATTTGGGGCCTAATATGCATTAGTACTTCTCTAATAATGACTTTACTTAATGACACTTATAATGCATGTATTTATCTATAAATAGCTAAGCAAATCCAACAACATATATGCTATCATCATCCACATAAACACATCAATTTTCAATACTTGTAAAAAAAATGGGTTCTAAAGTGATTGTTTTTCTTGGATTTTTCTTAGCTATGGTCCTTCTCATTTCCTCACAAGTTGTAGCAACAGGCCGGGCTTCTGATACAGTTGACACATCATCAGGTAAGTTATATATAATCTGGATTATCTGTCTCGCTTTTTCGTCTAGATCTCATACTGCAGTTGAAACGACGTAGTTCAATACTTAATAAGAATAAAAAGGTTTCATATGTCGATCCTATAAATTAAGCCATGTCCATTTTCCGGTAGTTTCTTTCAATTTTAACCCTATTTTCGTGTGAAAAATTTGATTTGATCAAGCAATTATATACGAGTCAATGTCATTGAATATATGTGACACAAAATTAAGGGATAATGATATACGGATTATTCCAAATTAAAGGCATCTAAAGAGTAGTGCCATAAATTAATTTTAATTATTTGTAGAATCAAAATCACAAATTTAGAGCATTATTTGCGAAAATCGAATCTCTAATCAAACTCGAACAACAATTGAAAAGGATTAAAGGTTAACTGGTTGCATCGATAGTAATCCCTATATTTAAATTTGCCAATTAAAATTGCTTACCAGATCATATGCAGCAAGCATACGTTGTTTTCACAGTACGTGGTACACAAATGAGACATGAAAAAAAATGAGACTCATTTGTTAACACATTATGTCATATATAAATATGAATGTATGATTTACTAGGAAATTTCGATGAATATTTACTCTTTAATTGGTTATGGGGTTTTAACTTAGCAAAAGGGGTTGATGAGACCAATGGAGCTACTACTAAAGATGCGGCATCCTTTGGTGGTGAATATTTCGACCAACACGATGGTGGTGGTGGCGGATATGGTGGTGGCGGCGGCGGACATGGTGGTGGTGGCGGCGGCGGATATGGTGGTGGCGGATATGGTGGTGGCGGCGGCGGACATGGTGGTGGTGGTGGTGGCGGATATGGTGGTGGCGGCGGCGGACATGGTGGTGGTGGATGTCGTTACGGCAAGTGTTGTGGACGTTATGGTTGTCGGTGCTGTGTCTATGCTGGTGAGAATGTGAAGCTTGAACCCTAATTACCCACAACCCTAAACCTAAAGAAAATTGGCTAAGTGCAATTATAGCATGTATGAAATAATGTAGTGAATGATCGATATATACAAGTATATATATAATGTTGTGAATAATGTTGTACGTACAAAAATATATACATGCATACTTATAGTGATTGTGGGTATCGTATGCTCGAGGCTTGTAATTAAAGGTGGTTAGAAAATCAATAAAATGATATCTTATAATTTCATCGAGAGAACAAATTTTATATTTCACGACTATCGTGAAAACTAATTAGATTGGGGTTTTAAAATCAATGAAAAAATCACCTTGAAATTATGTATACTAGTACTAGCACCCGCACGATGTGCGGTCTGTGATATAATGTTGGTAGAGGGAAAATTGCAAATTTAGGACAGTAACTATACCTCATTCATCATTTAGGGACATTATCTTTTCGGACATTGTATTAGGGACTGTAACTTTCAAAAACGTGCTAATTGAGGACAAATCAGCCCAAATTAAGGAAATTCGGGCCAATTCGCACGTGAATGTCACGTGACTGCACTATTTCGGGCTTTTTGTTTATGTGGCATCTGATTCATTTTCTAATTCGTTTTTAAATTTCCAAATCACAAAATGAGAGGACAGATCACCTTTTTGAACTATAATCAAAATTTGAAAATTACAAAAACGAAGATCCCAAAATAAACCCTAAATTCCCAAATCACATTCTCCACCTCAAAAATTCGAGACCCCTACACAAATTTGGAGTGTTTGCGAACTGTGAAAGAGTGTATAGTTTTGGCGCTCGAAAATGGTGGTTGAGCGATTAAAGAAGGACTTCAATCGTCCTCCACCCATGTATCGTAAGTTTCTCCTTTTTTTTCTTAGGTTCTGAACATTTTAAAAGTGTTCGTATCACAAAATTTGAATTATTTTAGTTAAAGTATGTGGGGCCTTGTGGAATCTTGTACATTTTCTTTTAAAAATTAGGGTTTGATGAGATTCTCTTTGTGTGCATTTGATGAAAAGTGTGTATTTATTAATCTGTGAATGTGAAATGTTTGTAAAATATTGTGTTTTTTTTGCAGACATGTAGGGTAGGGTTTATGCATATTTAAGTGTTTTTGTCTTTAGCTTTTGTCTTGTTGGTTGACTGTTGAGACTAAATTTATG
This sequence comes from Scutellaria baicalensis, assembly GCA_005771605.1. Taxonomy (NCBI): domain Eukaryota; kingdom Viridiplantae; phylum Streptophyta; class Magnoliopsida; order Lamiales; family Lamiaceae; genus Scutellaria; species Scutellaria baicalensis. Next base: position 414,043 of record CM016729.1, read on the forward strand.
TGTCTTTTTTTTTTTTTTTTGTGGTGGGGGGTTTCAACAGGACCACCAAGAACCTATTTAACTGTCATCTTCTATTATGATGGTGAGTTCAAACTACATCCTTATTCACATTATGATGGAGGGAAAAAGTTGATACTTGACTATGTTGTAGCAAGTGAACTGAATTTAGAGTATTTGTTTAGTTTAACTAAGAATGTGTTGGGTGAAATGAATAGGAGATTTCACATTCTGATTAACAATGCATTCAAACTGTTGTATAGTGATGAGGATGTTAAAAATTGGGCATCAAGGTATTTTCAATGTAGGAGATGACATGTTTATGTTGAGAAACTTGAGGAAGTTGATGGCTGTGAGGATGGTAATAGAGCTGAGGGAGAGAGGGGTGGTTTAGAGGCTTAAGAAGGAGATAGTGTTGGGATAGATAGGGGTAGCAGAGGGGTTGAAGATGGTGATGATAACAGGGGGTAGATGATTTTTTTGATAGTGACTATGAGATGGAGGGTGAAACTGAGGGGGATGATGATGAGTTGTTTGATACACATGTCACAAGAAATGTAAAAAATGAATCTAGTGAATGTAGTGATGATAGTGAAAAAGATCTGGTTTTCTGTGATAAAATTTTCACTGACAATGTAGACATTGATGGAAATGTTTTAGAGGGTGATTTTCCTGTGTTTAATCCTGATTCCATCTTTGATCCAACTTTTGAAATGGGCATGATATTTAGCAGTAGGGATGAGTTTGAAAAAGCAGTTAACTCATATGCTGTGAAGATTAAAAGAACTCTAAAATTTACAAGAATTGACCCTAAAAGAGTGTATGTGGCATGTGGTGCAGCTGATTGTCAGTTTAAGATCCATTTGCATAGATTGGTTGATCAGGAAAGTTGGCAGATTAGGCTATACTATGGTAGACATAGGTGTAGCAGAACTAACAAGGTAAAGAATGTTAATGCAAAGTGGTTAAGTGAAATTTTTTTGAAAAAGTTTGCCACAGATCCAAAGAGGGGGGTGAAAGGGTTTAGGCAAGATGTGATTCAAGAACTTGGTTGTACTGTGAGCAGATATCAAAGTTATAGAGCAAAGGAGTTTGCTCTTAAAAAACTTGAGGGAGATTCTGAGGGTCAGTATAAGCTTTTATGGAGTTATGTTGATGAGTTGAAAAGAAATAATCATGGAAGCACTGTCATTCTAGGAACCGAGGATGAAAATGGAGAGCATAGGTTTAGTAGGTTTTATGTATGCTTTGATGGGGTGAAAAAAGGGTTTAAACAAGGATGTAGGCCAATCATAGGAGTTGATGGCTGCCATTTGAAAGGGCCACACAAGGGTGTGTTGTTATCAGCTGTGGGCATTGATGCTAATAACAGTTTGTATCCTGTTGCATGAGTTGTTGTGGGGGTAGAGTGCAAAGAGACATGAAAATGGTTCTTGCTAATCCTGAAGAATGACTTAGAGATCTCAAATCCTGAACACTTCACCTTCATTTCTGATAAACATAAGTGACTACTACTAGCTTTTAATGAAGTTTTTCCACATATGAACTTAAGATTTTGTGTAAGACACTTACATTGAAATTTTAAGAATGCTGGATTTGTTGGATTATCTTATGAAATGCATTTGTGGAAGACTGCACAAGCTAGTACAGTGGCTGAGTTTAATTCAAGGATGGATGAGTTGAAAAATTTCAATGAAGATGCATGGAATTGGTTGAGTGTTAGACCACCAGAACAATGGAGTAAATCCCACTTCAATCACCTACCAAAATGTGATATGCTACTCAATAATGCGTGTGAGGCATTCAATTCAAGCATTTTAGAAGCTAGAGAGCTGCCGATATTATCAATGTTGGAATGGATAAGGGAATGGTTGATGGCTAGGCTGCAAGTTAATAGAGATAAGGCTGCCTTGAGATAGAAGGGGAGGATTTGTCCTAAAATCAAGAAGATACTTGAGAAAAATGCTGAAAAGGTATCAGATTGCATTCCTATTAAGTGTGATAGGTGGAATTACCAAGTCTCTTGCTCTGATGGATCACAAGTGTGTGTGAATTTGGAAGCCATGACATGTAGTTGCAGATTGTGGCAAATAAGTGGTATACCTTGTAAGCATGTCATTTGTGTCATGTTCAATGAAAATCAAGATCCAGAGGCCTATGTTGATGAGAGCTATACTGTCCAAACTTATAATAAGATATATGCATTTTCAATCAAAGGCATTAATGGAAAAGAGATGTGGGCAGATTTAGAATATATGCCACCATTACCTCCAAATGTGGTAAGAGGTGTTGGTAGGCCTGCACAAGCAAGAAGAAGGGGCCTTGATGAGCCTCAACCTAAAAACAAGAAGGGCAAAGGGGTGAAAAAGCTTAAAAGACAACAATCTTCTGTAAAGTGTAGAAAATGTGGCATTGAGGGCCACAACAAAAAGACATGTCCACTCAACTCAACAAGTGAGGCCACAACTTCCAATCAACAAAGGGTACTTCTTCTTCAGTTAACTCCTAAAAGTTGTGTATTTTTATTTAAACTAGTATCAATCTAACTTTGGTTTTTATTGTGGTAGGTAAGGAAGAACCTACAAGTACCTGCAAACACAAGAACACAGACTCAAGTTATAAGTGAGAATACCCTTGAAGGAGAAGACATTGATATACCAATTGTAAGTTAAAAGTTTAATGTTATATTTTAGTTTTTATATTGGTTCTTCTTGCTCTTCTTATTAACTGCAATGAAATCTCACAGGGGGAAGGGACTTCATCTCAACAACCTACACAAGATGATGATGTGGGAAATGAGTCAGGAAGTGATGATGTTAGAGTAAAGAGAAACTAAGAACGAAAAACTGAATTAAACGATACTCAAGAGAGAAAACTCTCTTGCCCAAGCGTAAAACGCCGTACCAAAGTATTCTCCAAAAACTCGATATCTTTCCACAATTGAAAGGAACTACTTAAACCCTCTAACGAAGCCCACGAACAAGCCCGTGGACTTCTAATTAAATAACAATTAATAACTAACCCAATATAATAAATCAGGCTTATTAACAAAACAAGTAATTGACTACGCCCCAATCTTGCCACGACGCCGATAAACTCGATCCGTATCAGATGAAGTGGCTTCTGTTGCACAACCAGAGATACTGCCACCTTCACAGCACTCTGATGAAATTGAAATTTCAAACTATGAAGCATCTCAACTGGAGACTCAACTCACTCAGAAAAATATGCGAAAGGTTCCTGGTCCTTCAGTGTTCTCACAGCTTCAGGAGACTATGCCACCCTCAATGAAGTATTCAAGGTCAACACATGGGTTTAAACCAACTCTCAAGGTTAGGTGTCCTCCAATTGGACATCAATTCAACTGCTAACCTGTGAATCCCTGCATATTTGGTAAGACTATAGTTGAGGATGGTCACAAGTACAAGCGTTTGTGTGATTTGAAAACCACACAAGGGAAGAAGTGAAGAAATGGAATTCTATGATTTTGGCATATTTTGTGAAGAAAGAATTCTGTGATTTTGACATATTTTGGCATATCTTGTTTTTGATACTTGACTGAAAATGGCTTCTTAGTGACTGAAAATCAGCACACTTTTGCTCTATTAGCAGACTTTTGTTTTGTTGTTGCTCTATTTCAAACTCTTATTAGCATATCTCAATGCATTGGTCATTATTCAATTGGTTGTGTTAATTTGTTGATTGTTGTGCTTTACTTGATACAAAAAAAAAAAAAAATTGTGGCAGCCTAACATACACATTACATTAAATAATAATGAGAGATGAAACACAATATAATGGAAATGGACAATTCCTCCATAGCAACAAAACTAAACAATTCCTCCATAGCAGCAAAAGGAGAGATATAACACAACATAACCAAGCAGAAACAAAATAATCCTAAACAACTCAACTCTTAAGTTGTTCACATTCCACTACAACAAAGTAGAAACAAAATAATCCTAAACACTAAACATCAATTCTTCACATTTCTCCAGAGCAACAAACAACAGATTATTACAAGAAGTGCCATGAATTTTAGTTGCCTTTTTTTTGCTCTTCTCAGATTTTGATAACATTGTTATTTGATGCATTTAGGGGCTTAATTTCATATCATTTTGTGTTGAAAAACATGCAAATAGTGAGATTTTATTTAGATTTCATTATCTTTTTAAGATTTCACGTTTTTTCTTGATTTGAAAGGAATTTGATAGGTTTTAGCACAAAATGAAAGTCCAATGAAATTTAATGCCAAGTTGGAGTCGAGATAAGGAGTCGATAAAGCGCAGTTATGGAGGAAAAATCATATCTCGAGATATAGAAGCCCAAATTCAATGTTTCTTGTCTTGTTAGAAAGCTAAGAGGAAGTTCTACAACTTTTATGTTGAAAGTTTTCATCAATTCTGCTCTCAAGAGAGCAGAATAGTATAAGAAGTTGAAAATCATACAAGAATGTCTTGATTTTCATCTTGATAGGTCTTGAGTAAATTGGGTATAACTTGGTGCACAAAACTGATACTGGGCTGAAACTAATGGCATCGGATAGCTAACTTGAAGGGTTACAACTTTCATAAAGAAGTCGAAGCCCAATTATGAGTGTAAAAGGGCCGAATTGAGGATGAAAGCTGGAAGTTTGGGCCACCCAGGTCACTTGGCCGGGTCGGTGGTCTAGTTGCGGGTTTTTAGGCATGTTTGGACTCATATTTGAATACAGCTTGCTCCAAGTCCGATTTTTACCTACTTAGATACAAATTAGGACTTGGGAAAAGGGGGAAGATATAGATAAATATAAAAAGATCCATACACATCCAAGGAAGGAAGATACACAAAGATCTATACACATCAAAAAATTGATCCGAGCAAGGAATTGAAGATTCAAGAGTCAAGAGGAGCAACCAACAATCACAAATTCAATAAGCGTTTCTTTGATTTTATTTCTAGTTTTGATCATGTCGTTATGTAATTTATTTTGCTTTACGAACATGATTTTTGGCTAGGGGTCTCGTGATCTTAGGACACGAGAGTAGTTCTATGGATTTCTTGTTGAATATTTAGTTTTAATCTTTCCTCTAATCCATGATATTTTATTCATGCTTCCTTGTGCTTATTCCATGTATGAGTTCTGGCCAAATTTATGCATGCTCTAATTAATTGGATTGAGATCGAGAGATGATATTTGATTATAGATTTGGGAATGCATGACTCAATTAAATTGCCTGGATCGAGAGATTGGTAAATAGTTGGGGTGAGAATACGATCTTAGGAGCTTTTAGGAGTTGGTTATTAACTGCGAGGTAGAGATACAGACATTAATAATCGATCCACGGGTTAAGTTGCTCGAGAGAGAGGTTAATTTACAATCGTGATTGCTCACATAAAATAATTGGATTTGGGGTTGATTTTTGCTAGATTAGTAAACTTGATTGAAGTAGAATGAAATCGTTGTCTTAGGATCCTTGTTTGAATCTTGATTTTCTTTATATTTTCTTGTTTGATATTTCTATTCCATTTATTTGTTTCTAGACGTAGGTTAATTTGATTAAATTCTCTCAATTTGGTCACCTAGATAAAATTAGGGGTAGAATTTAGGTAATCAATTAATTTTAATAATAGTCTCTGTGGGATCGACCTTGCTTGCCATGTCTACGATGTACACCATACACTTGAGGGAGTAGCTTAAAGAATTAGGTGAACAGATTTAGAACCTTATCTTCAGTGTTTCTTATCCTCCTTAACAATCCTGGAATAATCAACTTAGCCCTTTGATACATTGGGGGGTCCTTTCCTCCCAAGCAAAAAACACACAACCACCTCTCTGCAGATACACAAGTTGATTAGCTGAGATATTTTGTTATTTGTTTTTTGTAACCATAAAACATGAAAAGAACATCTTACATTGGAATTTACGCAAGAATTGAACCTCCTTCCAGAATTTTCATTTGTCCATGATGTTCTAATTACTACCCTCCTTCCACAATAACAATCGATGTTTCCAGATATTTGTGACATTCTCCAGTGAATTGAAGAGGCTGGTGAAGACAAATTTTTGAGTGGATAGAAGATATAAGGAGAGAAGCCTGAAGAAACGAATGAGAGAAGCTGCTTAAGGTTTTATTTTGGGGAAGAAGGTGTTCTTCATTCAGGAGGGAATGAAATTATGTTTTCCCTCCTCAAAATGTTGACTGTATTATTTAATAGGTGATGTGTCCTCTAATTTAGTGTAAGTTTAATTTAAAAAATGAATTAGAAAATGAATCAGATGCCACATAAGCAAAAAGCCCGAAATAGCGCAGTCACGTGACATTCACGTGTGAATTGGCCCGAATTTCCTTAATTCGGGCTGATTTGTCCTCAATTAGCACGTTTTTGAAAGTTACAGTCCCTAATACAAAGTCCAAAAAGATAATGTTCCTAAATGATAAATGGGGTATAGCTACTATCCTAAATTTGCAATTTTCCCTGTTGGTAAATATTATTAATTATTTGATAATATAGTATAAGTAATTTTAGTATATAGAAGACATTATAATATTTAATAACTAATAAAATCTAAATTTGCTTAAGGTAATTCAATCCAAAATAATATATCTATATTATACACATCCAATTCACTAATCTATGATTAATACTAAAAACAAAAGTATCAATCATGATTTTCAAATCAAAATGGAATTTTAACATGCAAAGATAATTGTAAGTTTTTTTAAAACTTCTTTATACACAATGATTCTAGTTGAAACATTTTTTTTTTATCATCTATGTTACAAATTAATATCATAAGTCACTTAAATTAAATTATACTAAAAAAACTAAAAAAAATATGAATTAAAAATCAAATTCAATTACTTAAATTAAATACATGTGTGTGTGAGTATGTATATATAGAAACAACAAACAATAAAATTAGAAATTTTATATCGGAACTTAATGCAATCACTGTCATTAATATATATATATATATATATATATAACCTTTTATTTTAAAATAAATTGAATTAGAAAAATATTTTTAATTAATATCGCTTAACATTGAAGATGACAGATAATTATTTCATTATAAGTATCACATAAATTAATTGATATAAATTATCCTCATGCAAATTAATATTTATTATTGAAATTATTGTATGGATATCTATTGTTGGTATTTAAGAAATTATTCAATAAAAATTAATTTAATTAAGATCAATAAAATGAGAATAAACTAATACAATATTTATATCATTAAATCTAATGAATTAAATAGTAAAAAATGCAAAAAAAAAAAAAATCTCTTGACGGGATACTTACAAATATTAATTTAAAAAATACTTTGGATGACATAAAATTTCACACTAAATACATATTATATATATATATATATACATATATGCAAGGATGAAAATATCGATATCGCATGTCGTATCGCAACTATGATTTTACGGATATATCGATCGATATATCAATATCGCAAAAAATTTGAAAAAACAACGAAAATCTTATTAAAATTCTGGAAATTTAATATGAAATTTTAGGGATTATTTTTACACTTCATTACACATATATTCCACTCAAAATGACATTAAAATAATATATTTAAAACTAACGTATTGATAATAAGCATTAAAAATATTGTTTTTCGAATGAAAACTGATAATATATTACATAATACAAGACAAAATTACTAAAATTACATCACACAATACACTAGTACCAAAAGGATGACCTATGAGGTTCAAACATAGTAGATGGAATGTTATCTTGATCCAAGTATTACTGATACCAACTCATCACATTAAAGTACTTATTAATATAGTTATGCACATACCATTCATAAGTTGATCTATCTCGTCCAACTGCTTCACCATGAATTGGATAGTGTACACTAATCCAATCATATTGTTGATACTCATTTTGATTTCCATACGACATTTGAGGAGGCGGGTGATGAAAAACATCTCGAGTACTCCAACCAAATTGTGAACTTTCAAAGGTATCAGCAACATATAAATCTTGAGATATATCACTATGTTCATTGCTACCCATATTCATGGAATCAAAACTGACTGAAATTCGTTCAATATCAATAGATGAACTTTATTCTTGATTTCAAGCACGTCTTCTAGTGTATTCTTTTCCAATAGCCCCTATCATTGGACCTCTTTCTCTGCTTCCATGATCCATATCTTGTGTTGCATGACCAGTGAATGGACTCAATAACACTTGGTTTGAAACATAATCCTCTTGATTATATTCACCATTCCCTCCATCATCATTGTCATCATCATTGTCAACATTTCCACCATCACTATTTCAACTATTTCCTCCATCAGCAGAGCTATTTGATTTTGAAGTAGAAGATGTATGGTCAACTTCTTGTTGTAACACGTTATCAACATCAATGCCATAATCACAAGTCATAACAGCTACTTTTGGATCAGAGTTTCCTTCATTGTCATCTAAGTGTGCTATAAATATAGATATGAAAGATTGATGTGAGAAGAGAATATATTCCTTCCACTATCAAACAAAATACACTATACAAAATAAAATAAAAAATCACATAGTTCAATTTTTTTGAATCAAAATCGCTCATTTTGATATACATGCGATATTTTGCGATATATCCACGATATTTTCCAATTTCCATCCAATTTTGTACTACACTGAACCGATATCGATATTTTGCGATATTTTGTGACATATCTGCGATACCCAGGAAAAAAAACATTAACACTCAATATCCGTATCGCAATATCCGTATCCGCGATATATCCGCGATATATCCACGATATTTCACGATATTTTCATCCTTGCATATATGTATATGGGACAAACTATACATACCCCACTCAATACTAAACACACCCCAATTACTAAACACACCCACAATTAAATCAAAACATTTCCATAATTTCTAAACACACCCCACAACTTTACAATTATACCCTTTATGAAATAAAATAAAAACAAAAGCATAAAATACTTAATACACCCCACCCACCCAAATCCAACACACACCCCATCTCTCAAGATCCAAACAAACGGGTTTTCCAAAAATTTGAAGAGGAAGATCCAAATTTGATTAAAAGCTACCGAACATTTGATAGTGCGTACGCCGTGTAGTCGAACGGGGGTGAAGGAGTTCGATCAATCCAAATCTACAACTTATCATGGATCCCAATGAAGAACAAAATTCACCAAGCATGTGTAGTTGAATTTTTTTAAGAAATTTATCATATACTATGTTTAATGTGGGTCAAATTGTATGAAATTTGTGTAGAAATCATATTTGGGTTATGGGTTTAGGGTTTAGATACTTTATGTGTTCAATTTGATGAAATTTGAGTTGAATTTGGACTTGAAATATTGAATCCCGTAACTTCGAATTTCTGGGTATGTTCGGCTCTGGTTGGCCGAACACTGCTAAGTGTGTTCGGCAATACGCCGAACAGACTTCATAGTGTTCGGCCACCCGCCGAACACTCTGTAATATGTTCGGCGTATTGCCGAACACTCTTCAAGATGTTCGGCCACCCACCGAACACTCTGTAATAGGGTTAGTAAGGGTAAATTGGTAATTATGTAAATATTTTAATTTTATGTTATTTAATTGGGGTGTGTATAGTTTGTCCCTATGTATATACACACATCTTTAATAGTGTTACATTAGTTTATTAATTATATTTATATTAAATATAATATCAATTATCCCTCAACAAATTAATACTTATTATTGAAATGATTGTTTGGACAATATCTATTGTTGGTATTTAAGAAATTATTAAAATAAGAATAAACTAATACAATATTTATAATATAAATTGAAGTGGAAATACCTCCGATTACCCAATTTGACAAGTCAAGGAACTTGTTTACCCATTTTTATGGGAAATTGATTTTTTACCCAATTTGAGTGCGAAATGTCAATAATGCTCTAAACTTAAGTTTATATTTACATAAACCACAATTATATCAGCATATGATGAACATGATATTATATTCCGTGTTCACGACATGTTGAACCTTTCTGCATCTCGTGAGCACGATATTATATTCCGTGTTCACGACATGTTGAACCTTTCTGCATTTCGTGAACACGATATTATATTACGTGTTCACGACATGTTGAACCTTGCTGCATTTCATGAACACGATATTATATTCCGTGTTCACGACATGTTCACCTTATCTGAAAAGTTGACTCAAATCTAGGAAACTTGACTCGAGTCCAGGATATTTTCTGAACTTTTCTTATGTAAATATAACTTAAGTTGGGGGTATTATGGACATTCCACTACCCAAATTGGGTAAAAAAGTTACTTCCCAGAAAAATGGGTAGATAAGTTCATTGACTTATGAAAATGGTACTTTGTAAATTGACCCTAAATTGAAGAGTAAGTCTCTTGTGAATTAGGTGCATGGATCTAAGATCCATGCACCCGGGTCGGATCCGGGTCAGGGGGGACCGCACTATTTTTTTTTCTTTTTCGCTCATGTTTTTTGAAAAAAATCACATACCAATAGTATATGTTAGACATACATTTACGTTATGTTAGACATACCTTTAAGCTATGTTAAACATACCAGTTCTGCCCAGATTCCATGCCTTGTCTTTTTTTGGCTTGATTTTTGAATTTTGGCACATATCACTATGTTATGTTAGACATACATTTACATTGTGTTAGACATACCTTTATGTATATTTAAACATACCTTTGTATATGTTGGACATACCTTTATATATAGTTAAGCATACCTTTATATATGTTAGACATACTTTTGTATATAGTTAGACCTACCTACACATGGTTGGTCTAACTATACACAAAGGTTGGTTTAACTATACACAAAGGTTAGTCTATTGGAGCGAATTTTGGGTGAGCTTCAGCACAAGTGTTCAGCGCGTGCATGCGCGTGGGAGGCGCGTGAACGGGTCGGGTCAAATGCATGGATCTTAAATCCATGCACCTGACTCATAAAAGTTTTGGATTAAGTAATAAAAAATATGAAAAAAAAATATTATTGAAGTGACACTTTTTATTGGAAAAATGATATTTCTATAAATATTTCCAATTTTTCCTCTATTATTATAGTATAGAAATATATAGATAGATTTATCTAATTATTTTTTCTCTTGAATTTCTGTACAATAAATATAAATTTAAGGCAAATGCTGCTGTGCACCAGGTGCACGGATCTGGATTGGTGCAACTGGGGCGACCCGACCCGGATCCGCGCACCTGGATTTTTTTTTTTTCTTTTTTTTTTTTCGCTTCAGGCTGTTACCTTTATGTTGTAAAGATGTGACCTTTACATTATATAAGTGTGACCTTTATGTATAAATGTTATGACCTTTATGTTCAGTAACTTAGGAAAAAAATGAAGATTTTTAGGTTTTTTCGCTTCAGATTAAGACCTTTATGTTGTATTGTTGTAACCTTTATGTACAGTTCTTGTGACCTTTATGTACAAATATTATGACCTTTATAATCCATAACTTTGAAAAAAATTGAAATTTTCAAAATTCAGTGCATTTTAAGGATGGATATATGTGCAGCTAATATTTCATAAACGTAAATATGTACAAATTTTGTTAAAATTCTTCATTTTTTTCTAAGTTAGAGTATATAAAGGTCATTACATTTATGCATAAAGGTCACACTTATATAACATAAAGGTCACATGCATATAACATAAAGGTAACAACCTGAAGTGAAAAAATAAAATTAAAAAATAAATAAATAAATAAAAGTGCGCGGATCCGGGTCGACCCGGACCCGACCCGAATTGTACATACACCAGTTGCACAGGAGACTAACTCTAAATTTAAATGTCTCAAATATTAATACTTATTTATACTTTTGTTAATAAATATAAAATGAAGTTATTAATGATTTTCTTAAAATGGAAATATTTAATAAATGAGATATTTATTGCAGTTATTTTTAACAGAATATTCTGCTTTTATATATATATATGTAAGGTTAAAAAGTGTTTATGAATACATGCGAATCAAATGTTGTCAAAGTTTATTAATGATTCAGTAATAAGACTAGGGGCCGGAAATATGCATTTTCTCATTTTGAGTCATACATGGTTTAACTTTATTTAGTAAAAACTTTAAAATGCTTCACTTTGTTATATGAACTTTCGTTTTAGCATGTTCTATAATATCAGACAAATCTCAGTCATACACGTATCCACAATCAACGATTAGGATTTGTTGATATATACCTTAAAATAAGAACACTAAAAAGGAATAATTTTGTCCTGAAAAAGAAAAAACAAGAATTAACCATTATCTCAACCCATATTTTTGTGTTATATTTCTAACATGCAAGGTTTATGGGAGACCGTCTCACGAATCAATTTATGTGAAACGAATCAATTCATAATCCATATTTTACGATTCAGATGTAAATATTGGGTAATGAGTATGATTAACGGGTAAAAATAATTTGTCCCACTAAAATTATCTATAAGACCGTTACACGCAAGTTTTTATGAATTCTAACCCGTTTTTTTCATGCCATTATATTACACACACTATAAAAAAATTACCAACTGTGTAATACCATGCAAGAAAAGTATATCTTTTATCTCTAATTTTTTCTTAAGCTGAAAATATATCTAAAAACAAAAGAGATCCACAGCCAACTTCCATATAAAATTACTCAGCAGATAACATATCTGTTTTTGCTAGATTACATTATTAAATGAGAGTAACATTGTAAAAGTATACATCAATTATATCATTATTGTGAGCTTAGTTTTTAATGTACAATAAAGAAACTACAACTGCAACAACTATTATCAACAGAGAAATAAGAAAACCAATCTTTTTTTCAATCTCTGCAAAGCCCCCACATAAAATCAATCTCCTCAATCCTGAGAAAACAATTTTATTGTAAGTACAAAATACAAATATGATCAGCAATAAAATGGCTAAAAGAAAAAGGGAAGCAAGAAAGATCATTGTAAAGATTATAACTACAAGTCATCTTAAGAAGCTATAACTTGCAATAGACCAAAATAACGCAATTATCTGTATTCAGCTTCTATTTAGCTATTTGAGGTATTTTCTATCATCAGATTATTGGACATTAAAGCAAGTAGTCGAATCCTAAAACATTTCTTCGATGAAGTTCACGGTCATGGGAAAAAAGAACTAAAATGTTATGTATAATGATAATAAGGTTAAGAATTGCAAGATGCCAAATATGACCTTAGCTTCGTGAATCTTTAATTGATTAATCTCTCGAGCTCCAAATTTGTGATTTTAATCTTTCAAGTCCGGGATTGATAGTTAACCTATATTTCTGGTTTTGAATCGATAAAAACTCTTTTGTTTTAGAACCACTTCCTACGATAGTAACCAACTAGGAAAGCTAGACATCCACTATGAGACTAATGAAAGACAGGGAGGGAAAGAAACGATAAGGGGAAAGAGAATACAGCTAGAAAGGGTAGTTTGCGACTTACTATCTATCACTGTTGCCACTGTACCATGCTTTGCAGCCACACCCTGCACCCAACGGCTATAAAGTTAGCAACTATGGAGTAGTTCACTATCAACTTAAAGCTTAACACACAATGTAGAAATTGAGCAATTCCAGGATTGAACTTATTCACTTACTGCAGATTCAGCTTGCTCCAGCTTGCTCATCTTCGCGAAAATGCTGCCATAAAATTGGGCTTCTTTCCTGTTGTATTCCCTCACTTTCTCCTTCAGAATTTTGTATCCCATTTTCACATCCCTGTTGCATGCATTTTAGTTTGTCTGAGTAAAAAGCTAGTACAGCAGTACAAAATGAGTGAAATTTTCAGAAATTAAGCATCGAGCTAAGTAAGATACCTGTTGTCCGGATCTATCTCAAGCGCGTGTTTGATATCATTTTCAGCTAACTCCAACTCAACTAAGTTAATATATGCTTGTGCCCTTCTATAAAGTGCCTTAACATTTTTACCATCAATTTCTAGCACTTCAGAGCAAATTTTCTCTGCCTCCTTGTAATCCTTCAATTTCAGTTTGCACGCCGCATTGTTAAGATTGCACGAGATTTTAAGCACTTTTGCCTTTTCCTTCTCTTCATCGTTGAAAGAGCGGTCATAATCAATAAATCCCACAGCCTGAGTACATGCAGAACCACATCAGAAGATTACTAGAGGTCAAATATAACAGATTCAAATTCCACAGAATTTATTGTGAACATACATTTTCATATCTCTTGGAGGCTCGTGCATATTTCCCTGCTCGATACCACATGTTTCCCTCCTCCTTTTTCTTCCCTGCAGCAATAATCTTTTCCTCTGTACTCATATCCCAAGATTCCTTTTCCTGCATCCATGAAATGTCATTCAGAAAATGATGCTTGAAACCCTAACGTGTGACAGTTCTCTCCCTTAGAGGTTTGAAGGTAATTTCACTGACCTTGACAAAGGATATCATCTCAACTTCATAATATACGGCAGAGTTTCCAGGTACAACGGCGAGCTCCTGTGTAGTTTCAGATTGTCCAAATGCATACTCAGGTTGAATTGTTATAAGTGCAACTTCCCCACTCTTCATGGTCTTTATAGCTCTATCGAGTCCCTCTATAACTTGTTCTGAGAGAGCAATTATTTAAATATTATGCAAAAAGAAAAAGACCGAACAATAATATTTGTTCTCAAACTTGTAGCATGCTAGTATTACCTTCATCCACCTTGAACTCAAGTGGCGGCTCATCACTATAACCCTTTCTCACAAAAACCGTTCCATCATGGAGCTTGCCAATCAACCTTACTGCCATATAGACAGAGGTAAAGAATTTGAGAGAATGCATATAAAGCAGATCGTGTTTATTATATGAACAGAGGCTGCTAAAAAGCATAACAGTGACATTACTGGCATAACTCACAATTACCTACACATTTTAAGATGCTAGTGAGGACACTCTAAACATGGGCACCAAATGTGACAGATGGATTTAAAATATAAGATATGCTAAGTCATTGTGATGATGCAGCGTCAAATTCACATCACATTATTTTTAGAGAACTTGCATGGTTATTCTCACCTTTTTGTTAGGTTATTCCTTATCAGCTAGTTTAATCTTTTGCTTTTTCTTTTTTACCTAAATTATGAAGTCAAGGCTGTCTCCTGTACATGCAGTGTCAGATATTATATAATGATATGGAAACATACTTTACTTAGCGTCCTAAAATTCCTGCTATACCATCACACTGTATCTCATGTTAATGAAACATAGCATAGGAAACATACAAGATTCTCACTTTAGGCGAACATACAGCTTACCTTGTACAGTTGCACAATCTTTTGGATGATCATAACCCTCTCCTTCCTTTAGTATCCTTTTCAAAACTTTTTGGTCATTGCTAATATCGGAAACCTTTATCCAAGAGACCAGCTCCAGATTTATTTGAAGAGTCGCATTTGATGGCACATTCCCTTCGTCACCAGTGGCTGGCCGGCCTTGCTCTCCAAATCCATCTGCAGAAAATACACATGCTGAGAAATCTATAGGAGGCGGGAGCTGCTTCCAAGAATTACTATATAAAATGCAAATCACTTACATTTAGGTTTCACAGTAAATAGCGCTTTTTCTGACTTTTTCATTGTCTTCACAGCTTTGGACAGAGCAGGGCAGAAATAACCTGCATGCAAACATTACGGTTACATCCTGAATCATGGTTTGGACAAAATAAACATAACTACGAAGAAACATACCATCTTTCACGGTGAATTCTACCCCATCTGCTTTTGACACTACCGTTCCATCTTCAAGCTGAACTTCATAATTGACTGCAGCAGGAGTTCAAGATGCAAAAGGCATTAGAAATTCAACTCGACAAAAACCTCAGTTAGTAAATGAAATAATAGAGTTTGCATACATTATACATACCACAAACTTCATCAAGGTCTTTAGGATTCAGCCAACCCTCTCCTTCAGCCAGTACTTTCTTAAAGATTCCTCCGTCCTTACTTATGTCTTTCACACTTATCCACGATAGCAATTCAATTTCAAACTGCAGTGTTGCATTGGGAGGTATAGTTGGAGGTGATCCAGACTCTCCATAGGCCAGATCTGGATGTATGGTAAAGAGGGCTTTTTCGCCTTTTTTCATTGTCTTGATACCTTCATCCCATCCTTTTATAACTTGACCTGCACAATGAAAAGAGAGATTGTTTATAATCGGCATGAGAATTTCTGTGAACAATACCAAAATATAATATGCATCGCAAGACTGCCATGCTAATAATCAAATGTCTATTTATGTTAGTGTTTATTTCTTTTTTAGCTATTTTGTCATACTAACAATCTATTTTGTTAGTGATTTTCTTGTGGTTACAGCCCATTGAAATGATGCTTAAGGCTAATATCTCATTAGGGTTGGAGTTGTTTTCCATGAATGATTAAATTTCTACCCTAGTATAGAATTATCTTCATTTTCTTTTTCTGCACCGCTGACATAGAGCAGATTGGAGAAAGTACTTCACAGTCATATTTATCTAATTTGAATCTTCCAAAGTTGTCTCTGTAATAGCTGAGAAGACGATTCCAGCAGCTATTGAAAATTTTCATCCCAACTCATACTGAATAAAAACCACCTAAACTTCTGAATCTTTGTTCAGACAAGTGATTCAAAAATGAGAGTAGTGGATTATATATCCATATATATCCAAAAAATTCAAAATGGATTTACTACAATGAATTCCAAGTACTTAAATTCGAACACGACCTAACACTTTGGCTAAAAAATTTGCAATTAATGAGACGTGTGATGTCCTGATAGTGATTACGGTAACTAATAATATGACAATGGTCTTAAGTACTATTTTGGCTTAATTTCCAAAAACGAAAAACAAAAAAAAAAAAAGCAAAAACAATAAAAGAGGTAACACCCAAATTTTCACTTCATTGCAAATTTATCATGATCATTCAAATTTAGCACAATAAATCACATATTAACATAGCTTTATAATTCAGAATGCAATCCATCTTCCTGTGAAGCTTGTTAATGTATCCGACTAAATTTTTTACATGTTCGGTATCTTTTTTGCTAAATCTTTGGACGTGGTTGCATCCCGCGTATTAAATTTAGCCAAAGACATTGGCAAACTTCCGCCAGCTAGATAGTGATACAAACTGCAAATCAATGATAACGTCATGGATATTTTTTCAAAATTTGAATAGTTGTGTGTTAAAATTACAATTTTTATACATTTCAGAATTCAGATTATCATTTTTTTTTTTTTTTGGCAATCAAACCTGGCTTTGATCCAAATTTACCTTACAGAAAAAAAATAGTAAAATATGTAAAATTAAATGACAGTTGATAAATTTCAAACCCCCAAACAGAAAATCACTCATCATCAAACCAACAGCTAAATATGATAGCAACAAAATGTTTAAATCTCATAGTATAACAAGAAGAACAAACTGAGAAAAATACCTTGGCCAAGCTTAAATTGGAAAGGGACGCCATTGTCGACGCTTGAATCGAACTTAGTCCCATCCAACAAAGTGCCCACATAATGAACTGCATCAAATCCAACAACAGTTGATTAATCGCGTGTGCTTGTTTGCAAATGGACGGTAGAATTTAGGGTAAACTGCACCTTCAACTTCATCGCCGGAATTGGGACTCTCATAGCCCTCTCCCTCCTTAAGAAGCTTCTTCTTCAAGCCATGGTCGCCGATTTCTCTCTCCTCTCCGACTTCCTGAACTGGCTCCGCCTCTGGAATGTCCATGCCGTACCCGTCATACATTCCCATGCCGTTGATTCCAGCTCCTGGAAACCCGAAATCGCCGTCCATTTCGATCCAACGCTGCTGTGATCAATGGCTCGGGATTGTTTGGTGAGGCTTTAATGGAGGAATTGAAGAGGTAGGGAAGTAGGCGAGGCGATGAATGTCAATGGAGGAGGCTTCCAGAGAGTTCTATGCAGAGAGTGAAGGTCCCTTCCATGGTGGGGTTGCTAATCTATCGCTTATTTTAAAATTGAGAAAATCTTGCAAAACATGTCTTTTTCATGGGTAAATAAACGGCACATTTCTGTTATCGTCTCACGGATCTATTACGTTATTTTATTTATGAACTAATTTTTCACCTGTGTGATGCACGGTTAATTTGTTTTTATATGATTATTTAGGTAGAATGTAACGATTTAATAATTAGTAGTGTAAATTTTGATAATATACTTTGTATGTACAAATGGAATGAACAAGGAGTGCATATTTTGAATGTAATCTCTTATGTAAAGGAATATAATGTAAACAATTAAAAATTTGAGATGTAAATGTAGTTGTTTGATTTTGTTTCCATTAAAATGAAGATTTTGTAGTAAATATTGGATGTAAATGTAGTTGTTTGATTTTGTTTCCATTAAAATGAACATTTTGTAGTAAATATTGGATTGTGTGTGTTTTGATGTTGAACTTCTAAAGCATAAAAGTATATAAGTTTTATGGATTTTTGACTCTCAAAATGTCTCTCAAACTCTTATCCAGAGCTTCGAAACAATGTTTGTGCGTCATTGGAGCTTCATCCCATATAATGAGTTTGCACTTAACAATCAGTTCGGCAAGATGACTTCCTTGTTTGATATTGCAAGTTGAATCCTCATTCACATTGATTGGAATAGCAAATCGTGAATGAGCAGTTCTCCCACCTGGCAACAAAAGCGACGCTATACCACTTGAAGCCACATTTAACACTATTTCGCCCTTTGATCGCAAGGCTGCAGAAAGTGTTCTCCATACAAATGTCTTTCCAGTACCTCCATATCCGTACACAAAGAAAACTCCACCTTTGTCTGACTCAACTGAATTTAATATGGTGTCATAAACATGTCGTTGCTCGATTGTCAAGTTTTGTAGAAGGTGGGTATGTTCATTGCACAATTCCCGTCGATCATATTGTAGTTCATCACAAACCAATCTATTGAAAGACAACGAAGACGATGTCATATCCAGAATCGGCATTGGATGAAAATCTTTGAGGCTCCGTTTGGATTGATGTATTTGGACTGTGGATTTTAAATTCCCTCTCCAAATCCATTATACTTGTTTGGATAAAAAGATGAATGAGTGGACTTTGAAATCAGATTTTCTAAATTAATGGATTTCCAAATTTTAAATTTGGGCTGGCCCATTATCACTTAAATTTGGACAGATTTACAATCCTTCCTAATACATGTCATTTGAGAATCCTCCCCTCACACCATTCTCTTCTTCACCAAGCAGGTACGATCTCTGTCTCTCCCCTCTCTCTCTCTCTCTCGCTCTCTCTGAAAATCTATTCTCGATCTCGCTCTAATTCTCGATCTATATCTCTGATTCTCGATCTCTCACTCCATATTATTCTTGATCGATTGTTTTGAGTTTTAATTTGGTATATTTTTTAGGTTTCAGATGATGTTTTGTCGATTGATGTCAGGCTTAATCAGCGGTCTTTGCTACTAAACATGTAAGTTTGAGCCAATTCTTTTATAATTTCATTGTACTAGTCATGTGCAAATCTTGTTTTTAGGATTATTAGCATTCCCATTAATTTCAGCAACCTATCGAAATTAAAACTTTCAGTTTCATGTTTGTGCTTCTGTGCAATTTTACATATCCAATATTACTAATGATTTATAGATTATTCTGATATGTATGATTGCCTTGTATAGAGGTAAAAGAGAATTCACATATTAGTGATCATTTCAGAAATATAGCACTTTGAGAGATGTGTGTGTTGATTGTTCTAGCTTGAAAACTTAGGTGGATATGGATTTGTAGTAATAGTCCAATTTAGTTGAAGTCTTATGGCTTTGAATTCTAACATTTCATGATAATCAGGCACAAGTATCGATTAGTCGTAGAAGACTGGGTATTTTCAGGATTTATTATAATTGTATTACGGGTAGGGATGCTTGCTCATTAGGGCTCCTGTTTTATTCGTCAGCCACATGTATAAACCAGCAAGTGGTGTGAAATTGGATCGACTTGTTTTTAGTTAATGGGATCAGAGGGATGTTAATAGATCGTGCAGTTCAGCAGTTGTAGTTACTAACATATAGAATCCCTGCTTCCTTACTCTCGTTCTTAAGTATTAGGTAGTGACCTCTACTTCATTCCATTAACTAGTATGTTCGAATCTGGTCTACTGTGGACCTTTGTTAATTGAATGATCTTATGCTCTTTTGTTTACCATCCATTAAACTACGTATTCAGGGACCTGCATCAAGTGAATAATGTCAGTTGCTTATTTATTCAGTTTTCTGGATGCAATGTGTATATAGATGCCATGAGGATGGAATATTTGTCTACATTCCTGTAAGAATGTTTAGCTGCCATCTTATATGTGCTTCTAAGTGTATTCATATCTTGGTAGTCTTCATAGGTATGATTTGACAGGTTTATGCTTAAATTAGTACAAAGATAAACTTTGTACAGATGTGCTCTCAAAATGCTCCATTACACTGATTGAAATGTGTTCATGACATAGTTACCTTTTGAAAGATATTAATGCATATCATGATTTTGTAGGTGCTTCTAACAAATACCTTTTTAACTAATTACATTTGTTTGTGATTGTTATTGTGACTTGGATCAATTCCCACAAAGATTAACTGTTATGGTCCTGTCTTTTGAGATATATATTTTTGCAAATGATATATTATTCTTCAATAGTTAATTTGCAGTGATGAAATTCTTGTTGGTCTATTTGTAGACAATGAAATGAATGCATAGTACAATAGAATTTTGGGTGAAGTGTAGTCTAAAAAGTATTATTCATTCCTTAACTATAATCATATATACATGCTGATTTTTTCATGATCTCTGGGCATTTCCAGCATATAATCAACACCAAATAACAAGAAATCCAATCATTTCTGTTTGAAGAAAGATTGAATATGGATAGTGGTAATAGAAAACGTTTAAGAAAAGATGTGGAAAATGATGAAGAAGAGACAAATACAATGATAGCTTTGTTGAACTTTGTAATGGTTGTTGTTGGAGCTTGGTACCAAGATAAATACTTCATTAAAGAGTTCCCGATGACTTTTGAAGAAAGAGCTCACCAAAGAGAATTGTGGATGAGATCTTTAAGTCATGATGCTACATGTTTTACACAATTGCGAGTTAATATAAGAACATTTAATAGATTGTGTGATGTGCTGCATATTGAGGGAGGATTAGTTGCTTCAAGGAATGTGACACTACAAGAGATTGTAGCACTTTTCTTGCATATTCTTGGGCATGATCAGAAAAATAGCACAGCCACAACCACCTTTGTACGGTCTGGGGAAACAATAAGTAGACAATTTCATAGTGTACTACATGCTGTTTTGAAAATTGGAAAGTTGTATCTCAAGCAACAAAGTGATCGAACATATAATCAAAGAGATGCCAAGAGGTGGAGCTGGTTTCCGGTAATGATTTAACATTGTTTATTTATAATATCATTTGAGTCTATGTCTTAGGCTTATAATAATGTTGTGTAGAATGCAGTTGGGGCTTTAGATGGGACATTTGTTGATCTTATAGTTCCAGCAGAAGATCGTAGCAGATATAGAAATAGAAAGGGTTCTATAAGTACCAATGTTTTAGGAGTATGTGATGCAAATTTGAAATTTCTCTATGTACTACCTGGATGGGAGGGGTCTGCTTCGGACTCACGAGTATTGCGTGATGCCTTACAGAGATCTAATGGCTTAAAAGTATTTAAGGGTAGGTAAAACTTTTAATAGTATATACATTCTTTTTAAATATTTGACTATAATGCTTAATAATGTAATCTTTTTTTTTTTAGACCAATATTATCTTGTGGATGCGGGTTACACTAATGGTCCTGGATTTCTTGCCCCCTATAGAGCAACTCGTTATCATGTGAATGAGTGGAGAGGAAATACTCCGAGAAATTTTAAGAGTTATTCAATCTTCGACACTCTTCAGCAAGAAATGCAATTGAAAGGGCATTTGGGTTATTAAAGAAAAGATGGGCTATTTTACGAACTGCAAGCTTCTATGATGTGAAAACTCAAATTCGAATCATCAATGCTTGTTGTATTCTGCACAATTTTATACGTGGTGAAATGCCCATTGATCCTCTTTTGGTTGGGGTGGACCAAGAATTAGCAAATCACCATAGGATAGAAAATGATGATTATAGCGATGAAGAACAAGTACGAGTTGTTAGAACTACAAATGAGTGGACTGCATTTCGAGATAATCTTGCTCAACAAATGTTTGAAGAGTATCAAAGACGGAGAGTGTAGTTCTTTATATGTATTAAACACATGTGTTAGCATTAGTCTTATTCAGAAACCTTGTTCTTATATACTGTCTTTTGTATTGTTGCTGATGTGCTTTAATTAGAAAGATTGGAGTGGTGATTCTTATGTGAGATTGTATATGTTGAAACATCTTAAATTCAGTTGCAATTTATCTTTTATTCCTACTTACTTTTTCAATAGATTTTATTTAAACCGGTCTAACTGCTATTAGTTTGTATATGATCAAAATGAACATGTCTCTTACTTTTTTTTTATCTATGTATGTGATGTATTTAATAATATTTTGCATTTGTATTATGTGGTTTTTAATTATGAAGGTACCATGATTGTAATTCATTCTTAAGTCATTGCTGCCTAAAGTAAGTATGCTACTATTTAGTCTATCTGCTCATTGTGGTTCCTATTACTTAATAATTATCAAAAATTTATTTTATAGCTAATCCAACAACATGAAAAAAGGAGTAAAAACATTTGATAAAGCTAGAGTTATGAACATGGATACGCCGGCATACAAAAATAATCCTTCTCGTGGTGATATTTCAAGTGGACATATTGAAGGTAAAATTTATTATATGTTTGGTATTTGTGTTTATCACTTAATAAATGTCCTTATATTTGCTATTATTATAATGTTGGTTTGCAGCATTCAAGTACAAACAACCGTATGTGTCGTGGAATAAGGCGATGGATCATCATTTAGCTACTGTATTAGCAGAGCAAATGGCTCTGGGAAACAAATGTGATGGTGATACGTGGAAACCCCAAGCTCTGCAAGCTGCTGTGACGTACTTAAATTCTACATTACACCTCACCTTAACAAAAGATAACATAAAAAATAGACTGAAAAATTGGAAGAAGCACTTCAGTGTTATTTCTGATATACAAATTAATCAGAGTGGTTTTGTATGGGATGAAGATCGAAAAATGATTGTAGTATCATCAGACATGTGGAGTGCCTGGACTGCATATGTTGAGGTGAGACATTATTTATGTTTTCTGTCTTTATCATATGTTGAGCTTAGCTTGAATTTCTACTAAAATGTTTATTTTAAATTTGATGCCTCATTAACAATTATGCAGATTTGAATGTCTATTGATGATTGACTTTTTATAAAAGTTCTTTGTGATCACTATTTTGAATAATTACATCTTCAATGCCAAAGCTGACAGTAGACTCTCACTTTAATTATCTTTGATGTCATCTAAAGTGTTGTTTACATATTCTTTTTATTATAATTGAGTTGTCTTATTAATATATCTAATTTGGTTATGTATGTAGTCACATCCGGATGCAAAAGGGATGGCAAATAAAGTGATCGATAATTGGGAGGACATTGTTCTATTGTGTGGCAAAGATAGGGCAACGGGTCAAGGTGCTGAAACTTTTGAAGAATATAGTGAAGCAATGGGCGAGGAAGAGGAAATTGAAATTAATTCTGTTCATATATCATCAAACGCACGAGCACGACCAACAACCTCAACAGATTCCATGCTTGAGAAGAAAAAGAAACATAAGCAAGATTCTATGGTTGAAGTTATAGGTAAAATTGCTACTTCATTTCAAGAGTTTGTATCTAGTAAAAAGAAAGTTGAAGAAAAACCAAGTGGTATTGAGATACATGAAGTTGTCTCAATGATAGATGGACTTAGTCGTGAAGAGGTTTTTAAGGCTGTTCGTAAGCTGATGAATGGTGATCCGGAGGAGTTCAAACTTTTGAAAGCTCTCCCAGATGACGAGAAAAAAGAATGGATTTGGTTCCTTATCGATTCTTAGGTTCATGTGGTTTGATAGGTGAGAGAAAAATGCAACAGTGGATTTCATGTTATGAAGTATTAGATTGCTTAGGTTGCTGTGATGGATATGTTTTTGGAGGTACTGGATTTGTTTTCTTTTGATCAATTGTTGTGGTTGTAGATCTTTTTAACTAGATACTTGAGAAGTTTTATATTTTATCAAGTGTGAAATTGAGATCTGTTATAAATTTTGTGTTTTTAATGCTTATGTTTGTATATTTAAGTCATCCTTTTGAAATACATAGAATTTATATTTTAGATGATCATTGTATTTCA
The DNA here is from genome assembly GCA_005771605.1 of Scutellaria baicalensis. Taxonomy (NCBI): domain Eukaryota; kingdom Viridiplantae; phylum Streptophyta; class Magnoliopsida; order Lamiales; family Lamiaceae; genus Scutellaria; species Scutellaria baicalensis. The sequence continues at coordinate 438,380 of CM016729.1, forward strand.
AATACTTTATCAATTTGGCCAAACAGGGGATTTGAAATCTATGAATTTGTAAATCAAATACATACTTTATCCAAACAAAGAATTTTAAAGCAGTGGATTTTAAATGGATGGAATCCAAAATCCATTCATTTCAAATGACTTAAAATTTCAAATCCATATATCCAAATGGAGCCTGAGACATTTTCCATATGCACGCATCAACTTTTCAATTTCAATCAATGTATAATGTTTTAAGTCATCATCGTTGAGAACCAAATCTGAATAATAATTAGCATAATTAGTAACAAATTAAATATTATTTAGTAATGATGTTAAACATTTTGAATAATAATGTAAACATTGAAGTATATAATCCCAAAATTTATTTGTTAACTGGATGTTGTAGCATCCTACGTTGTCTGTAGAGGATGTCATCCGATAAATAAGTCCAACATTTATCCCAAATCATTTCTGGTCTACTCAAGGTGTTTGATACCATCAATGTTACAAATAAACTCCTTGGAGAATGTGCTGATGCCCAATGACTTGCCTCAATGATCCCGTCTATGTATTCTTTATCATCATCTAATAGGCCTCTAGAATATCATGCATCACGATACGAATCATGTTGTACACCATTATAAAGCTTGAAATCATCATAACATTTCGGCCCACGAACTACATTAATTAGACATCTCAAATAGTAGAGTTCGCCACTTCCAGGAGGCACGTAATGAAGTTGTCCTAATGAGAAGCCTTTTTTCCTAGGTACCCAATCTCTAGTCTTTTGTTTCCAAACAAATTTTTGAGGAAATTCTGCATAAGTCAGTTGTTGCGCATCAGGGTACCTTTTGTTAGCTTCAAACCAAGCAAGAAACATGCTTTCATTGACTGATGGGCGGTTAAGAACTTCTTCAATATCATCAAAATCTGAAAATATGACACTTTGCTCATTTGGTAGATGAAAACCAAGTCGTTCAACCGGAGGGTTCCTGTACTGAATTTCGAAACCTAATATTCTCCATGCTGCTTCACATGGTGAAATATATCTACAATCATAATACATTTTCACCTCATCAACATTGTTGCTCGATTCTTGATCATTTGCAGCTTTATAAAATGATGCTGTGACGCGATCATATCCTTTGTTCACATATTTGAACAAATATTTGATAGATCGAGATTGGTTGCACCATTCAACATTCATGTGGGCTCCATACTTCGATAAAAGATAACGATTATGTGGCACAACAAATCCGTTGTTCAAGTCAACTCCATTCTTCTGAATAGTTCTTCCATTATCTCTACGTCTGTACACTGGGTATCCATCTTCGTCGATGGATGTTTCCTCAACCAATTTCTTAGGAAAATGTTTGGTGCATGTACCATCTAACATACATGGAGAGTTTCTTCTAGCAGTACCACATGGGCCATGCATCATAAATTCAGATACTGCAGCATAATAATTAGGATCTATATTTTCATCAGGAATCTCAGCTGAAATTATGCGATCAATATCTTTTCCCATTGGATACTTATCTTCTTTTGCGAGGAAAAGTAAAATATAAGCATGAGGAAGTCCACGTTTTTGAAACTCAACCGTGTATATAACTGCAAATACAATATGTTAAATCATAGTGAGTTGTTTTACATCATCTCCCAATCATAATTTCTGAATAAAATAAGCAAATAAATTATACTCATTAAAGGAACTTATTCAAGTATTACCTCCTTTGACACTTCCGAATATGCCATTCTTGCGAAGATCCTTTATTAGTTCATCCAATCTGATTTTGAATATTCGACACATGACATCAGGACGATCTTCCGGCTTCAATCCTCTTTGTTCAGTAAATCTAACTATCTCAGGCCATCTTGGATTGCATATAAATTTTATAAACAAATCTGGATAACCTGCCCATTTACATATGACCATTGCATCTTGATAGTTTTGAATCATGTAACGGGCTCCTCCGGTAAAAGAAGGTGGCAATATGACACGCATACCTTGAGTGCATAAATTTGTCTCTCCTTGCAATAATGCATCTGCGAGGCCTTTATATATTTCACATCGCAATTGTTTTTGATGTGTTCGAATGTAAGTTAATCTTCCAGATTCGACCATTGTGTATGCATCAACAATAAATTGTTGCAGCAGTTTTCTGGAAACTAAAATAGTTGAGGCTTCACTCTCTCTTTCGTGCAAACGATATGCAAAAAATTCTCTGGTACTAACTTTTTTTCTTCATCCAGTTCTTTCTCTGTTGCATGTCGAGAAAGGAATATCTTCTCGGTATCCATCTTCACCGTATGGAAAAAGCAATGGATATTACAGACCAAGGTAAAAAGGATTCAATTCATTTATACGTTGAAGTTCGGCAGCCTGTGTTTCCACCAAAATGTCTCTATCTCCCAGAGATACGTCAAAGTCTCCAACTACTAACGCTGCAACTTCAGATGTAGATGGCAGATTGTATGTTCTTGCATCACTACCTCTTCTATACTATACTATACTATACTATACTATACTATACTATACTATACTATACTATACTTGCCTCAAATACTTTTCTTGCAAATTGCCATGTATTGTCATTAACACTATCATCAAATATATTGTTGTGCTGTTTCTGGTGTGCAATTCCTATGAATAGATAGATGTAGGGACAGAAAGATGATGTGAATATTTTTGTCTTGTTGATCGACGTACCAAGAAACGCAGCAATTCGAATTCACTCTCAAGAACACAAACCACAACACTAAAGTGTTTTGGATTTCAAGAACTCACACAAAACGAAAATGTAAAGCAACACAAACGATTTAGAGTGGTTCGGCTTTAGCACTAGCCTACATCCACTGTGGAACACTCGCCAAATTCACTAAACAACGAGAAGAATTCGAGTACAATATGAAATCTGAAATTAGGGTTCTTGAAATGAACACTAGAAACCCTAATCGCTCACAACTCATAAATCGATAATTTAATCTCACTCAAACTACAACTATATATAGCTGATGATCTGCAGAAGAAAACCCCTCAATCAATTTAACTAACCGTCTAACGGATCTGAACGAATTTCAGTTACAAAATCAAAACCTGCGCATAAACCCTAACTAACTCCAGCCGGTTCATGCATGCCCAGATTTTCATACAACGCACGGTTCACCCAAAATTAGACCAGTTCTTGGACTGATTCTTCTGGTTCCAGATTCTACACTTCAAGCCCGATTTTCTGAGTCATATAATCACATATCAGGTTTAACAATTCTCCACCTTGAATCTGAAAATGGCTTGATGTTCCACCTTGAGTTCAAAGTTCCTAACGTTCTCCAGCCATGGAGCTGAGGTTAATAAACTCCATGCAATATCTGAATTTGTCACTTGGTAATGCTTTTGTAAGCATGTCTGCAGGATTATCTTTTGTACCTATTTTCTTGGCCTCGATCACACCTTTATCAATCTCATCCCTTACAAAATGGTATTTAATGTCTATATGTTTGGATCGTTCATGAAACACCTGGTGTTTAGCAAGATGAAGTGCGCTTTGGCTGTCACAATTGATCACCACCTTATCTTGTTTAATTCCTAATTCCAGAATCATGTCTTGCAGCCATATAGTCTCTTTTACTGCTTCGGACATGGCTATGTATTCAGCCTCTGTAGTAGAGAGTGCTACCACTGGTTGCTGAATTGATTTCCAGCTTATTGCTGTCCCAAACATCTTGAAAACATACCCCGTAAGTGATTTCCTATTGTCTAGATTCCCTGCAAAATCTGAATCAACAAAACCTTCAAGTGTATCATAGTTAGTATCACATTTTTCAAACTTCAATCCTATATCATATGCACCCTTTAAGTATCTAAATATCCATTTAAGTGCTTCCCAATGACATCTTCCAGGATCTGCCATGTATCTACTAACTACACTTATTGCATAAGCTAAATCAGGCCTTGAGCAAACCATTAAGTACATAATACTACCTACTCCACTAGCATAAGGGACCTGCTGCATATACTTAGCTTCCTACTTAGTTTTAGGCCGTTGATTAGCAGATAATTTGAAGTGTGATCCTAGGGGTGTTAGCACAGATTTAGCTTCATGCATCATAAATCTTTTAAGCACTTTAAGAACATATTCAGATTGGTGAAGGATCAATTCACTATTTGGATTACTCCTCTGAATATCCATGCCTAAAATTCTCTTAGCTGTGCCTAAGTCTTTCATTTCGAATTGGGATTTTAGTTTATCTTTCAGGAAAATTATTCTAAGCATGCTTTTGCTAGCTATTAACATGTCATCAACATATAGGAGCAAGTAAATAGCAGATTCACTACCAATTTCATCAAAGTAAACACAACTATCATGCTTGCACCTATGAAAGCCTATGTCAATCATAAAGCTATCAAACCTCTTGTACCACTGCCTAGGACTTTGCTTGAGTCCATATAGTGATCTTTTGAGTAGGCATACTTTTCCTTCGTTTCCTGGTTGGATAAACCCCTCAGGCTGCTGCATGAAGAGTGTTTCCACCAAATCACCATGGAGAAATGCAGTTTTCACATCCAATTGATGGAGATTCATACCTGCTTGAACCACTAAAGCAAGCAAAATTCTAATAGAAACATGTTTAACTACGGGAGAGAATATTTCATTAAAATCAATACCTTCCCTTTGAGTATAACCTTTGGCCATTAATCTGGCCTTATACCTTATGTGATCCTTGCTTGCAACTTCTATCTTCCTTTTGAAGATCCATTTGCTGCCAATCACCTTCTTATCCTTTGGTTTGTCCACCAATTGCCATGTCTGATTCTTGTCTAAGGACATTAACTCCTCATTCATTGCTTGAATCCACTTATCTCTGTCCTCTGACTGAATGGCTACTTTGTAGCTTGAGGGTTCTTGGTACTCTATGTCTTGTGCTACTGAAAGAGCATAAGATACTGCATCTGCTTCTCCATATCGGTTTGGTGGGTGAATTACCCTTCTTTCTCTATCTCTTGCTAAGTTATATCCACTGAGATCCTACCCTTCTTCTTGAGGTTGTTCTTCCTGATTCTCCTCTTCAGTTTCAGTGTTTGGTTGAGCTATATCAGTTGGCTGATTACCAAGAGCTTCCAGCTCCACCTGAATCTGAGCATCATCTTCATGTTGAGGTTCGATTGGTGATGCTGAGCTGCTTGTTTGCTCATTCCTTTGTTTGTAGCCCATAACTGATTCCCTGAAGATTACATCTTTGCTTATCAAACACCTCTGATGTCCAGGTTCCATGCACCAAAGCTTGTAGCCTTTGATTCCCTGTGGATAGCCTATGAAGATACACTTCATAGCTCTAGGATCCAGCTTATCCTGTCTTACATGAGCATATGCTATACAACCAAATACCTTTAGATGTTGATAATCAAATTGCTTACCACACCATAGTTCATCTGGAGTTTTAAAGGAAATGGCAGAAGAGGGACACTTATTAATTAGATACACAGCAGTTGAGGCAGCTTCCCCCCAAAAGGATTTAGGCAATCCAGCATCAAGAAGTAAACATCTAACTCTTTCTAGTATAGTTCTATTCATTCTCTCTACTATGCCGTTTTGTTGAGGTATAGCTACAACTGTCCTATGTCTAATTATTCCTTTACTTCTACAAAATTCTTGAAACTCCTCAGATAGGAATTCTAGGCCATTATCAGTTCTAAAGTTCTTTAGCCTCTTTCCAGTTTGATTTTCTTGCTGATTTAACCAATCTTTGAACTTATCAAATGCCTCATTCTTATGCTTCATTATATATATCCAAGTCTTCCTAGAGAAATCATCAATTATGGAAAGAAAGTACTTACCTCCACCTTGAGTTTCAGTCCTTGCAGGCCCCCATACATCAGCATGAGCATAGTCTAGCTTCCCTTGAGTGGTGTGTCTTCCTATTGGGAAGCTGCTTCTACTTGCCTTTCCTAGTACACAGAGATCACATGCTTCCTGTAACAACAAATTTTGTGTATTAAATTAATAAACACAAAAGATTTGCACAAATTGAAATTTATTGAATCAAACTGAATTTGAGGTACAATCTCTTTGATCCTCTGATTATTCTCTTCAATACTTGGAGTTGACGAGTGGTGTTGACTTGGTCAAAATTGAAATCCTCGAACAAACAACTCGATCCGCGGGTTTAGCACCTTGTTTTGGATCAAGCAGCAGCTTTCGGAATTCCGTGAAGAACGTCCTTGGACTTGTTGAAGAACGTCTTGAAGATTTGAATATCACCGAAAAACTTGATGAAGAACGCCTCGAAGATTTGAATATCTCAGCGAAGAAAGCCTTGAAGATTTGAAAATTGCCGAAGAACACAGGAGATAATTTTAACTCTTGAATTCTTCAATTTGCTGTTGATGAAGAATAATGAATTTGAGACTCCTATTTATAGGTGTAGAATGGAGATTTCAATAGATATTATATCTGAAGTGGAGCAATTTGATTGGTCTACCATGATTTGATCATATCTAATTTTGATTTGATCATATCTGATATGTTTGCCAATAATTATCAAATTTAATTTTATTTAATTTGATAATATCTGCAACACTTTGACATATGGCAATTTTGATTGGCCAACAAAAGATATATGAAATATCAATTAATTTGATTATTTAATTTAGGAATTATATTTAATTAATCTCTAAAATAAATATAAATTAATATTCCACACTTTATTTTACACGTGGCACAATATAATTGGACATCAAATTTATGTATCTGCAAATTGCCCCCTTGAGACTTGTCCACGGTTGATGAAGTTGATAAGTCTCAATGATAATCTCTTTAAAGTCATCCAATTCTTCCCATACTTGATTTGTGTGAAAGTAGGTACATAAAGGATATTATGAGTATCACATAATGGGCCAAACTCATTTCAAATTATGTATCCAATTTCATGGGCCCAATTTCCATGATGCATGTTAAAGAATAACAGGGATGGGCCCATTCAAATCATTTATCCAATTTATGGGCCCAATTTCCATAATGCACCCAATTTCCATAAGGCACGTTGAAGGACAAAAGGGATGGGCCCCATTTTTTGAGAAATAATAAAGCAAACAACAGTAGTCATCTTCTTCAGCAGAGGTCTCGACTCCAGCATTTCAGAACTGTACAACTCTTTTTTTTTTAATTCTTTTTTATTTCTCTTAAACCCCCTTTTTTTTATTTCTTATCAAGAGTTTTAATGACATTCAAACTCCTTTATTAATCTATCCATTCAAATCATGGGATAAAATTTCCTCCAGAATTGAAGCTTTCGGATAACCCATATGCCTAGATAATCTTGAAGTTTGATAGGAATCCTTTTCTCATACGCTTCTGTTTCTTGTTTCTCTATATATATCTTGTATGCTTTGAGATTTCTTTACTCATATTTTCAAGAAGAACAATGTGACTATTTTCTCCCACTTTCGTCCTTCAGTCTTTTCTTTGGTTTTGATTTTTTTTTTCTCTGATGTGAATGCTCTTCTTGTTGATCTATGGTTTGTTCAGATTTTGAGAAATATAGCAATCCTGAAGTGCATCTTTTGGTGTAGAATAAAGCCCGATTGTTTCCTTTGAAGGTTTAATAATCTTGCTGCATTCCTTTGAAGGTTTAATAAACTTGATGTATCTGGCTTTGTTCTGTGGATTTTTTTTAATTATTCATTGTGGAATCATCCTTTGTTTGATATTTACAAATATCAAACTGAATTCTTATGCCAGCACTTCTTTTATAAATTCGTCTATTGCCATCTTGCCCTTTTTTTTTTAAATATATGTGACATCTATGATGGACTAATTAACTTTTCTTCTTTTTTTAATAGCATCTCACAATGGTTCACTTCAAAGATGTTACCGTTTCTCGACAACAGTTTTTAGTGATTCTTGATGATGAAAATCAATCTGTGGAGAAAGGGACGCGTTTAGAAGTGCATGAACCTCTTGATGGCAAGTATGCGAGGAAAATGCCAAAGTTAACCAATTCTCTTTATCAACGGGATTGGTCTGTGGAAATTGCCTCGAGGACGACTTGGGTTTTGCAATCGGCGCACCATCAACCTCTCAACGAGTCAAAATTGGATCACTTTCCTACACTTGGGCGTATTATTATCAATAGACAAGCCACGTGGGAGGACAACATCGAGTTTCCAGGCGAGTTTCACTATATTGAAGGCTATTGGGAGTGGACCGAAGATGTTCTTAGCCGATGCGGGAAGATCTTGGAAGCAGCGAAGGTTCGTGATGCTGTGTATGCCTCGCTTTTCACATACGATTGCAACGTTGAAGTGATCAAAGCGTTTTGTGAAGCCTGGTGCCCTTTGACGAACTCATTATTGACATCCTTCGGCGAACTCTATCTCCTTATGGGATTTACACTGTTTGGCGGGTTTTCCTATGGTTGGGTCCTTTTATGATGAGGTGATACCAAGTGCAATGGAACTCACCGATATTGATGATACCGGGAACGGGTCACTATATCGTACTTGTAGTCATATGTTGCACGCGTTTCACCTTCTTCGTAAGAGGACTAGTGACCGTCCATCTTCTGGTGTTTCGATCACGGCATGGATTAACTTTTGGGCCAAGAAGACTTTGAAGTATTCGCAGCCTCCTCCTCGTAAAGAAAGAAAATCTGCGCCTAGACAAACTCAAAAGCTTCACAATCCTACGGGATCGTTTGCAGGTCATAGAGTTTGGAATTCTACCGAAAGTGCTTGTTTTTCAAAGCTCGGTGTTGAAGAAGGTGAAATGGAGGAAACTTATTTGGCAGCATACTTAGCATGTTGGCTAAGTGTATTCGTCCTTCCTCGTGATAGGACCGATCTTATTCGTCCGACTACTTTCAAGATGGCAAGTATTATTGCTAGTGGCCGGAGAGTGGATCTTGTTGTCCCGGTTTTAACAAGCATCTATCAGGGCTTGAACACGATTGCAAAATCTTTGGAAGCTCCTTTCTCATATTTCACTTTCCCGATTCACTTCGTATATGGTTGGCTTGCTCATTACTTCAAGACGCATTACCGGTTGTTTCGAGGAAGACAGGCTCCCGAGATGGTAGTTTATTCTGGTGAGGGATGTGCAAGACATTACGATCCTCGAGAAGCTCGCAAGAGAATTCACAAAGGGGATCTAGCTTGTTGGACATGCTTTACGAAACCTTTTACATCTAAGGGCTTTTTGTATGTCGACAACAAAGATAATGATGACTCGATATTTCTTTACTTTGCTGCCATTCGCTCGGGTTATCTTTCTTTCCGACAGAAAGACCATTTCATTTTTGAACCCTATAGCCCACATCGTTTCAGCCGTCAATTTGCGTTCTTTCAAACGCCGCCAGGGATTCTTAAAAAGGATTATCGCAAAGCTACTTTAGATGAGGGATTGCGTTTTTGGCGCATATGCACTTTATCTCAGTCAAACGCAAGAGCTTGGTTTCCTTGCATTCCATCTGTAGCTAAGAGGTTTTCATCTGATGAGTATAAGAAATGGTGGTTTCACATTTACGGGTGTTATCTTGAAGAAAATCTGGAAAACCTCATTTACGCGAATCCGTTTGAAATTTTCTCAGGAGGAGGAAATGAGGTCAATGGAGAAAGCTTCCCCAAAAAAGACACTAGCAAGCGCACCCATGCCCTTCCTACTTCTGAGCCTCATAAATCTCGAACTCTTGGTATCGTTGAGACAAGTAAGAGGAAGAATAGCCTGCACGTTCTGAAGGGAGTGGAAGTAATGGCGGTCATTGGAAGAGGCCCAAAAACACTCACAACCCTCGGATTCTACTAAGGGAGTTGCAGACAATTTTCAACAAAAGGATAATTCTGCTGAAGTGAATTCAAATACTTCTTTCGCTTTTTTTTTTTCGATTTATGATCTAACATAAAATTCAACTTTCTTGTCTTCCTAGGTAATCGAGGCTCTTCATAACAACGATACTGAAGTTGTTGAGATTGATGATGAAGAGGTGTGCAACGAGGGTCGAGAGTTGATCATTAGTCCCCCGATGGAAGTTCCGTTAATTCACAGATTACCAAAGAAAACAACTGCTTTGGAGAGAGTTCATCATGATCGAGCTGCGATATCCACATTTGTGGGTGAGGACTTCGTTTATACTCACTATAAATCATGTCTTCAGAGTATGTGGAATGGCCTTTGCGACAAGATAGAACGGACTCTGGTGGATTCGATTTCTTTGATCAAGAAAGAAGTAGAAATTGTCCTTGACTCCATGAAGGGTTTTAACATCCTTGGGCTTTTTGATCTTTCATTCGTCGAAAAGTCACTTGCAACATTTTTTGAGGAGGTTGCTGTTTATGATGACAAACGATCGACATCTTTGGAAGAGCCTTCAAAGGAACGTCTTTTGAGTGAAGCTAAAGGTCGTCTTAGTAGTCTTGAGTCCAATGTGGCTAAAGAGATCATACAAGTTGAGGTCACTGAAGCTGATTTACAGCGTGTCGCGAAGAAGTTAAGGATTCTGAAAAGACGGCAGAAGGATTTGGTTGTGACCTTGGGGAGACAAAAGGAACTTCTTGAAGCTTCTCAAGCTGAAGTTCACAAAGTTGAGGAAGAAATCACTACTATTGAGATCACACCTTCCCCGAATGATGATGTGGTAGAAACTTCGCGAGTTGCTGCCGAGACCGCCAAAAAAGCTTTATTGGACTTGAAGCCATTTATTTAGATTGTTCATAGTTTTTTTTTTTTTTTAGATCTTTTCTCTTTTCTTCTTTTTTTTTTTAGAACATTTTGAATTCATGCAATCAAGCCCTTTTTTTTTAATGCTCGTCATTTTTTTTTAACAATCAACTGTTGGAAAGAGTGAAAAAACATATCTTATAACTGAACTTAGAAAATATCTAAGCTTCCTACGTACCTCTAAAAGAGAGGATCAAGTCATAACGTAGTTCAAGTTCACAAAAAAAAAAATTTTTGTGGGGTGTGCCGTGCACAGTTTATACTCATGCGGGCCAGGAGTATCTATTCTTTAGCCACTTTAGATAAAGTGGGGTATTTGTCATTTAACCACTTAAAATACCTTTAGTGGGATAAATCAATAGTTTAACCACATATATTTATCTTTTGGTGGGATAAATTAACAGTTTAACCACATATATTTATCTTTGGTGGGGAAGTAACATTTTAACCACACGAACTGCCTTTTGTGGTTGCCGTACACATTTTATATTTGTGCGGGCCAGGAGTAACATGCAGTTTAAGCTCGTGCGTTGAGGAGCCCTCTTTTTTTTTTTTTTTTCAGGGGTAGTAGCGCTTCAAGAATCTCCCATTAATTGGACCGACCTTTACTCTATCTTCAGAGATCAACAAATAAGCACCATTTGTGTAGACTTATTTCACAACATATGGGCCATCCCACTTTGAAGTGAACTTATTTCCAGTTCGATGGGTAGTGATGATTGGTCTTCTTACGGCGAGAACCAAGTCTCCTATTTGGAAGGAACGTGCTCGTACTTTCTTATTGAATGTTTTTGACATGCGAGCTTGGTAACATTCGAGCCTTTGTTGCGCTTCAAGCCTCTTTTCATCGAGAGCTTCAAGTTCCTCGAGACGCAGTCGTGCATTTTCTTCGTCAGTGAGTCCTTCTTGCATGGCCATTCTCAAAGACGGAAGTTGCTGCTCAAGGGGAATGACTGCTTCCACGCCATACACCATTGAATATGGAGTCGCTTGAGTTGGTGTTCGATGGGTGGTTCTGTATGCCCATAATGCTTCTCCGATTCTCTCGTGCCAGTCACGTTTGGACTTTGCAACCACCTTTTTTAATAAATTGCACAGAGTTTTGTTGAATGCTTCGGCAAGACCGTTAGCGGCAGCGTAGTACATTGAAGACTTTCTTTGCTTGAAGTTAAATTTTTGACAAAGTTTGTCAATCAAACTGTTGCTGAAAGGCTTCCCATTATCAGTTATGATGTATCTTGGGATTCCATAGCGGTAGATGATATTGAGACGAATGAAATCAGCCACAGTTTCTTTCTTTACTTCTCTTAGGGTACAGCTTCCGCCCATTTCGAAAAGTAATCTGTTGCAGCCAAGATATATAGGTGGCCACCGGAAGATTTGGTCATTGGTCCGACTACATCCAGCCCCCATGCATCAAACGGCCAAGAGGCAACTGTAGGGTGTAATGGCTCTGGCGGTTGATGAATGAAATTTGCATGAAATTGACAAGCTTGACATCTTTGTGCATAATCCATGCAGTCTTTGACCATACTTGGCCAGTAGTAGCCCATCCTTTTTATGCGAAAATGTAGTTTGGGCCCCGACTGATGAGCGCCACAAATCCCGGAGTGGGCTTCTTCCATAGCTCGTGTTGCTTCTTCACCATTTAAGCATCGTAGGAAGACTCCATCGAAAGAACGTCTATAAAGCGTCCCTTTGAAGTAGATGAATCGACTAGCACGTCGCCGAACATCAACTCTTTGTCGTGGATCATCTGGCAATTTTCCATGGTTAAGATAATCAATGAAAGTTTGACGCCAATCTTCTTTTTCAACTTCGAATACTTCAAAGATGTAGTTTCCTTCTTCTACATCCTCTTCATCTTCAAAGATTGGAGGCATGACCCAACTTTTGCATATCGGTACACGTGTTTCATTTTCAGGCATGGCTATTGTTGAAGCGAGCTTGGCCAAAGCATCAGCTTGTTTATTATCCTTTCTTGGCACGTGCCCTAACTTCACATCCCCAAGCCAAGCGATGATCCTTCGCGCATAATTGACATATGGCAGTAATTCTGGTTTCTTGACTTCATATTCTCCAAGGAGCTGGTTAATTACTAGCTTTGAATCCCCATAAACTTTGAGATGCAACCGTTTATTTTCCATAGCCATTTCCAGCCCAAGAATGAGAGCTTGATACTCAGCCACATTATTGGAACAATTTTCGGTCAAAGTGAAAGAGTATGGGAGCACCTCCCCATCGGGTGTTACAAATATAACTCCGGCACCAGCCCCTTCTCTATGGGATGCTCCATCGAAATACATCTTCCAAGGTGGGGAGACTTCAATGGCAAGGACATCTTCATCTGGAAGGTCATCAGATAGTTCCCACTCGGCCGGGATAGGATGGTCGGCTAGAAAATCAGCTAACACTTGACCTTTTACTGCCTTTTGAGGGACATAAACTATCTCAAATTGTTGTAGTTGGAGGTACCATCTTGCAAGCCTGTCAGAAAGCACTGGCCTCGTCATGACATACTTTAGTGGATTTGCCTTTGAGACGAGATGGATAGTATGGGCTTGAAAATAGTGCTTCAGCTTATGGATAGCGAAAATGAGTGCTAGGCATATCTTCTCAATTGGTGAATAATTCAACTCATTTGGCGTCATTGTCCTGCTTAGATAGTACAACGCGCTTTTCTTTGTTGTCATCATTTGCTTGTGCTAGCAAAGCCCCTACAGAACGTTCTTGGGCAGCAATATAAAGAATCAAAGGCCTCCCAGCCACTGGCGCCACCAACACTGGAGGTTTCATCAAATACTCTTTTATTCTTGTAAAAGCATTACTGCATGATTCATCCCATTTGAATGGGACACCTTTCTTCATAAGTCTACCGAATGGTTGACAACGTCCTGCTAGGTTTGAGATGAACCTTCGTAGGTACGCCAATTTTCCTTGCAAGCTTTTGAGTTCATGAATATTTCTTGGTTCAGGCATCTTTAGAATTGCATCAATCTTTGCTTGCTCAATTTCAATCCCTCGATGGCGGACTATGAATCCGAGAAATTTACCTGATGTTACCCCGAATGCACATTTCAAAGGATTCATTCTTAGTTGATATTTTCTCAAACGCTCAAAGACTTTTCTTAAGTCATTCAAGTGATCCTGGCGTTTCTTGGACTTCACAACCAAATCATCAACATAGCATTCAATGTTCTTATGAAGCATGTCATCAAAAATCTTTTGCATCGCTCTTTGGTATGTTGCGCCTGCATTTTTTAGCCCAAACGACATCACCTTGTAACAGTATATCCCTTTCGGAGTTCTAAAAGCTGTCAATTCTTCGTCTTTCGGGGACATGCGTATTTGGTTGTAGCCGGATGACCCATCCATAAATGACAATGCTTCATGTCCTGTGGTAGCATCAATCATGAGTTCAGTGATTGGCAATGGGAAGTCATCTTTAGGACATGCTACGTTCAAATCTCTGAAGTCTACACAAACTCGAATTTGCCCGTTTTTCTTTCTTACAGGAACAATACTGGATATCCATGTCGGGTACTTGACTTCTCGAATAAACCCAACTTCAATCAATTTATTTACTTCAGTCTCGATCAATGGGATCAACTCTGGCCGAAATCGGCGTTGGGCTTGCTTCACAGGACGAGCCCCTTTCTTTATAGCTAAATGATGAATAGCTACTTTGGGATCTAGTCCGGGCATTTCTTTGTATGACCATGCAAACACATCCTTGAATTCATGTAATATTTTGACGTAGGACTTTTCCTCATCATTGGTCAACAATGCACTGATATAGATTGGTCGTGGTTCATTTGCATCACCCAAGTTAACTTCTTTTAATTCATCCACTGTAGCTTTCACTCCTTCTTCAAGCTCGGGAGGGGCAATTTCAGCATCTTCAATTGGGTTTTCTTCACTGAGAGCAATATGATGTGCAAGTTCCATGTCTTCCATTAGTAATGAGCAAGAATAATTGTCCCCAGTTATATGGTTGGAAGAAGCTATACTTTCCCTATCATCCTCGTCGTTTTGGACTTGTGTAAAGATGATTGTTTCCATTTTTGCCTTTAAGACTCTTTCACATGATATGGTCAAAGTAGTACATCTTCTCATGCGAGATGGAATCAAGCTTCGCACCCTTTTAAACATTTGTGACTCGTCTCCCCTTTTAAGAGCAAGTTTTGCCTTTTGGTCACCCCTCTTACTTGTCTTGCTCGTGCCAAGTCTATCAAACACAGAGACTTGTTGAGTTTTCATTCCATCAGTTACGCCGAGTCTATCAAACACAGAGCCTCGCCGAATTTTCATTCCATGTTTAGTAAGCACATCTTCAGTTGATGACACCTCACATTCAATAACACAATTGACACTTGCTCTCTTGATAGCTATACGAACAGGACTTTGTGGCGTATGTCAATACCTGCTTTAGTCCTCTGTACTGTATATTCTTTCCCTTTTGACGCGTGTTGAGCAGCATTGGAACTATTTCTTTCTTGACTTAAGACTTGGGCGCGAAGCTCCTTATTTGTGGAATCTTCTTGTGGGTTATAACCGGCTCGAACAAGAAGTTTAAAGGCCTTTGGATCATAACACTTAGTTAGTTCGGGCCCTGAAAATGTTCCATGCTCTATTCTAGCTCCTTCTTTTGGGATTACAAATCCGTTAAGTGGTAGGGAAGTTGGCTTCTTTGCATCAAGCTTAGTCAGCGGCAACGTCAATCCTTCGAATGAACCACTCTTAGCTAGGGACTTGTCTTCTGAGGGTTTCTTGACATTTTCTGTTAAAGCCTCATCTTTTTCCTTTTTGGCTTGGTCATTTTTGAACTCCTGACTCTTCATTTTAACCTTCCTTGAATCCCCGAAGTAATACTTAGCATCGGCAAAGTGTGATTCTGCCTCGGTGAATGGTTTATCATCAGCAACGACCATTTTTACAACGCCATCTTTGCAGAATTTAAGACATTGGTGCCATGTAGATGGTACTACTCCATTTTCATGCAGCCATGGGCGGCCAAGAAGCATATTGTATGAGGTCTTGGAGTCTATAACATGGAATGATGCTGTTGAAATCATATCGGCCATTATTAGCTCAAGTCTAATTGTTCCAAGAGCCCTTTGTCCTTCTTGATTAAACCCTTGGATCATCAATCGGTTTCCCGTGAGTTCTTCTGTAGAAATTCCTAACTCTTTCATTGTTCGTAGGGACATAATGTTAACTGCAGAACCTCCATCAATGAGTATCTTGTTTACCTTTTGTTCACGAGTATATGCTGTCATGAACAATGGCCTATTGTGAAAACTGGTCCCAAGTTGCAAGTCATCTTCAGAGAAGGTTATTGCGGAGATGCAATCGCAATCAGCGGGATGGTCGTCTATCTCACCGAGTTCGTTTGTTGTGTTACAAGACACTTTGTCATGCCCATCATCGTTATAAGTATAAGTAACGAGACTCGTTGTAGTACAATCTTCTTCTAGTGTGATCTTTCCTTCTCGGGCCAAATGCATTACTTTGTCTTTGAAGACAAAGCAATCTTGAATTGCATGTCCTATCAATCGATGGTATGCACAATATTTTGGGTCTTCAGTTTGCCCGGCCTCTTCAGGTCGCTTCATTTCAGGTAATTCAATCAACTTGTTTTTGAGCAAGTCATCAAAAATCCCTTGAACGTCAGAGTCAAGAAAAGGATATTGCTTTGCTTGCATCTCTTTCAAAGTCAATCTTTTTTGCCCCCATTCCTGGGTGATATTCTCCTTTGGCTTGACTTTATCATTTGCCTTAGTTTGGAACTTGATAGGCTTTGCAGTTGTCGCCATTGATTCCTTAGCAAGAGGTTTAGCAGAAGGTTTACCTCCTCTCTTGATTACTTCCTTTTCTTTGAATCTGTGGAATCCTTGAATTTGAGATTCTTCAATCCCACTTGTAGTAATACTTATCTCCATGTCATGAGCTTTGGTAGCCAATTCTTCGAAAGACCTTGGTTGAATTACTTGAAGGATATATCGAAGACTCCAATTCATTCCTCGGATGCACATCTCAATTGCTGAACTCTCCGATAGCCTATCTTTGCAGTTCAAACTTAAGTTCCTCCAACGGTTGATGTAATCAATAACAGGTTCATCTTTCCATTGATGTGAATTGGTAAGTTCCAACATACTCACCGTACGTCGAGTACTATAGAAGCGATTAAGGAATTCTTGTTGTAACTGCTCCCAACTATCAATTGAGTCAGCCTCCAAGTCGACGTACCAATCAAACGCATTTCCTTTCAAGGAACGTACGAATTGCTTTACCATGTGGTCTCCATAAGTTCCGGCATCATTACAAGTTTCCACAAAGTGAGCCACATGCTGTCTCGGATTACCCTTCCCGTCAAATTGTTGAAATTTGGGAGGTTGATATCCTAATGGCATTCTCAAGTTATCAATCCTTGCAGTGTATGGCTTAGCGTAAGTTGTTGGTGATTTGGATCCTCCATCTAGCTTGTCTTGAATGGTTCCCATGACGAACTCCCTTAGTTGACTTATAGGAATAAATCCATCAGATGAAACTTGTACCTCAGTTGCTGATGACTTTCCTTTATTGTTAACTTGTGGTCTTGTGGATGCGTCAGCTTCATTTGGTATGTCAATTGGGTCATCCATTGTTTTACCTATCAACTTCCTTATTCCTCAATAGTAAAGCTACCTTTGCATCTTGCTCTTGAACATGTTTGCTAAGACTCTCCATAGCTTTCATAAGGCTAGCCATTTGCTCTTCCAAAGAGGTAGCACTTGTAGTCATTACAGGAGCTGCATGTGATGGACTTAATGCCGAGCGAGGAGTAGGTGGTGTAGAACCGCTCGAGTTTTCTTCATCTTGGTTTGGGTCGACAGGTGCCAATGATTCTCCATCCTCAGAAAAAGTTGTTTCGTGAGTAGGAATCACTTCCTTAGACTTTTCCAACTGCTTCAGCATATTTCGTGTGATAACACCACCAGTTTGTGTTGTATCCTTCGAAGAAGTTGACGATATAGACTTTGATGAAGTCTTGTTGGTAGACATCTTGATGAACTTGGTGAAGAGAAGAGATGAAAGGAAGAGATTGTCCCACTGGGCGTGCCAAAAATTTGTAACAACAAATTTTGTGTATTAAATTAATAAACACAAAAGATTTGCACAAATTGAAATTTATTGAATTAAACTGAATTTGAGGTACAATCTCTTTGATCCTCTGATTATTCTCTTCAATACTTGGAGTTGACGAGTGGAGTTGACTTGGTCAAAATTGAAATCCTCGAATAAACAACTCGATCCGCGGGTTTAGCACCTTGTTTTGGATCAAGCAGCAGCTTTCGGAATTCCGTGAAGAACGTCCTTGGACTTGTTGAAGAACGTCTTGAAGATTTGAAGATCACCGAAAAACTTGATGAAGAACGCCTCGAAGATTTGAATATCTCAGCGAAGAAAGCCTTGAAGATTTGAAGATTGCCGAAGAACACAGAAGAGAATTTTAACTCTTGAATTCTTCAATTTGCTGTTGATGAAGAATAATAAATTTGAGACTCCTATTTATAAGTGTAGAATGGAGATTTCAATAGATATTATATCTGAAGTGGAGCAATTTGATTGGTCCACCATGATTTGATCATATCTAATTTTGATTTGATCATATCTGATATGTTTGTCGATAATTATCAAATTTAATTTTATTTAATTTGATAATATCTGCAACACTTTGACATATGGCAATTTTGATTGGCCAACAAAAGATATATGAAATATCAATTAATTTGATTATTTAATTTAGGAATTGTATTTAATTAATCCCTAAAATAAATATAAATTAATATTCCACACTTTATTTTACACGTGGCACAATATAATTGGACATCAAATTTATGTATCTACACTTCCAATCTTGGAGTTTGATCTCCACCTAGCAACTGCCTTTTGGACAACTCAACAAGTCCTTTCTCCCCTACATGGCCCAGCATTTTGTGCCACAAGCTTGATTGTTGGCTGCTCATAACAGGATAGCTCTCCCCTTCCACAGTCGATCCAATCATGGTGAAAAGGCCATTTGATTTTCTTCCCTTCATTATGACTTCATTGTTCTTTGTAATGAGCATAAGCCCTTGTTGTGTCCTTAGTTCATAACCTGAAGCATTTAAAACACCAAGAGAAATTAGATTTCTTTTGAGTTGAGGGATGTACCTTACACTTGGCAGTATTTTGATCTTTCCATCATGTAGCTTGAGCCTGATATTCCCTATCCCAGATATCCTACATGATTGATCATTGCTAAGCAACACTGAGCCAGCTTCCTCTTGTTTGAGATCAATGAACCACTCCTTTATAGGGCACATGTGAAACGAGCAGCCCGAGTCCAAGACCCACTCACAGTTTAGTTGAGTATTCAAAACACAAAGCATTTCAGGGTGAGAGTATGCTTCCTCAGCAACTGCTGCTTGCTGAGTTGGTTGTACTCTCTTCCTCTCTGGACAATTCTTCTTGAGATGGCCAGTCTTGTGGCAAGCAAAACACTTCCTTGTCTCAGTTTGTTCAGAGTTAGACTTTGCTTCATTTTGATTTGCTCTTTGCTGCCCCTTTCCTTGAGTCTTGCCTTTCTTGTTCCCCTTGAACTTTACTACTAGACTCTCCGCTTAGTTTGGTTGCTTTGGTTCAGAGCCTCCACTGATCAACTTGGTCTTGATTGAGACTAGGACTTCTTCAAGAGTTAAAGGAGTCGTTCTTCCATAAACCAAAGCATCCCTGAAGTGCTCCATCGATCTTGGCAGTGAATTCAAAAGGAGAAGAGCTTTATCTTCATCCTTTTGCTTCTCATCGATGTTCTCAAGATCATCCACTATTTTGTTGAATTCCTTGAGTTTCTCTAACACCTTCTTCTCATCTGGAATCTTGAAAGAGATTAGCTTCTGCTTCAAGTATAACCTATTGGCCAAGGTTCGGGTCATGTAAATTGAATCAAGCTTTTGTCATATCGCCCTTACTGTGGTTTCTTTGCAGACTTCCAGTAATGCAGTACCACTTAGGCATAGAATCATGGCACTCCTTGCTTTCTTTTCAATCTCCTTCTTCCTCGCTGCATTATCCGATGAAGTTTCTCCATCATCTTCAAGCAACACATCTTCCAAATTGTTTTGCATGAGAAGCGCCTCCATCTTGACTCTCCACAGGTTGTAATCTTCATCTCCAGTGAATCTCTACATCCAGCTTCATGGTGCTCATCATCGACGACATGGTAGTTCCCATAGACGGCGCCACTTGTTGATCGACGCACCAAGAAATGCAGCAATTCGAATTCACTCTCAAGAACACAAACCACAACACTAAAGTGTTTTGGATTTCAAGAACTCACACAAAACGAAAATGTAAAGCAACACAAACGATTTAGAGTGGTTCGGCTTTAGCACTAGCCTACATCCACTGTGGAACACTTGCCAAATTCACTAAACAACGAGAAGAATTCGAGTACAATATGAAATCTGAAATTAGGGTTCTTGAAATGAACACTAGAAACCCTAATCGCTCACAACTCATAAATCGATAAACTAATCTCGCTCAAACTATAACTATATATAGCTGATGATCTGCAGAAGAAAACCCCTCAATCAATTTAACTAACCGCCTAACGGATCTGAACGAATTTCAGTTACAAAATCAAAACCTGCGCATAAACCCTAACTAACTCCAGCCGGTTCATGCATGCCCAGATTTTCATGCAACGCCCGGTTCACCCAAAATTAGACCGGTTCTTGGACTAATTCTTCCGGTTCCAGATTCTACACTTCAAGCCTGATTTTCTGAGTCATATAATCACATATCAGGTTTAACATGTCTTAATACCAAAAGTCGAATGCAAACACAGAGTCCTGTTTCCAGCTTAGTAGAAAACTCAAAGAAACGAGAGCCACAGATTAAACTATCACTGCCATCCAATGAGCTTGAATTGGATGCATTGTTTGACTTTCTAATTCCTCTTACTTATATAGTAGATTCCGTCACTAGAAAACGGCTCTTCTGTTCACAAATTCCTTTGCTGCTTGCTATAAGTTTGGAAGCAGATATTTCCAAATTCCCATGGCTTCTTCTCTCACCAACTGTCCGCCGTTCCAGTTCTCGGCCAAGTACTACCATGAAGATGGTGGCAGTTGTGTCAGGCAAAGCAGTTTATTTGAAGGAAAAGCAGTGCTCAATCAGGGGGTTGGATATTCTGTGATTCTTAGATTCGGAGCGTTTTTTGCTGTTTTTACATCTTTTTTGGTAATTCTTTAGCCCTGTTTCATTCTTGAATTTAGTACTGCTCTGCTCTTATATTGTTTGTTGGATTAGGTATGGTTGGAAAAGAGATACGTTGGATCGCGTCACACATCAGAATGGTTTAATACAGCAGGGAGAAATGTTAAAACAGGTCTTATTGCCAGTGTGATAGTTTCTCAGGTTATATATCCTATCTTGAACTATGCTCGAAATCAACTCTTGTCATTTAACCCATGTGATTTTGTAGTGGACTTGGGCTGCTACCATCTTACAGAGTTCCAATGTGGCTTGGGAATATGGAATCAGTGGTCCTTTCTGGTATGCAAGTGGAGCTACAATCCAGGCATGTTTGTATTACCACTTTCTTGAACTGTAAATATGGTCTCTTTTTACATGCTACTTTTGATCACATGATGAACAAGTGCTTTTGTTTGGTATAATGGTCATTGAGATCAAAAGAAAAGCTCCTCATGCTAACACTGTTTGTGAAATAGTCAAAGCAAGGTATGTTTCCTAATCCACACACGTCAGTGTAATTTGGTTTGTTGATTTAACATCTTAGTAAAATCATACTTCAATTTCTGGCAGATGGGGAACTGCTGCCCATGTCGTCTTTCTAACATTCTGTTTCATGACGAACATTATTGTCACTGTCATGCTTCTCCTTGGAGGATCTGCGGTCATAAATGCTCTCACTGGTGTCAACATTTATGCTGTCAGTTTTCTCATAACTCTTGGTGTCATAGTCTACACACTAGCTGGAGGCCTAAAAGCCACATTCCTAGCAAGCTATATTCATTCTGTGATAGGTATGTATCTGAATTTCACATTCATAAGTTTTTTAAATTTCTCTGAACCATAAACATTGTTATCCATTACAGTACACGTGGTTTTGGTCATCTCCGTATACTAGTCTATGTTGCCAGCAGTGAGCTTGGCAGCCCAAACATCATATACAGACATTTGCTTAAAGTTGCTAGTAAAGAACGAAGTTGCCTCGATCCAATTTCTCATGCTGGACAATCATATGGTCCAGTTAATGGCAACCATAAAGGCTCTTATCTCACAATGCTTAGTTCCGGGGGTCTTGTCTTTGGTATCATCAACATTGTTGGGAATTTTGGTACTGTTTTCGTTGATAACGTATGTGTCTCTTTCAAAACATGATTTACTAAATAGATTACCACATCTCTTGGTTTAGGAGCATTAGCCCTTGATCTACCCATAACTGCTAATGAAGCAAGCCGTGGGCTTGTCCCTCCAACCACTGCCATTGCCTTGATGGGAAAAGGAGGATCTGTTCTTCTCCTCACCATGCTTTTTATGTAAGACTACACAAGAATCACAATAAACTTTGTTTGAGTTTCACATTCTAAGTTAAAAACACTGTCTTTTGGTGATCAGGGCAGTGACATCTGCTGGCTCTTCTGAGTTGATTGCCGTTTCTTCATTATGTACGTATGATATCTACCGTACATATATCAATCCAAATGTAACTGGAAAGCAAATCTTGAAAGTATCAAGGACTGTGATTCTAGCCTTTGGATGTTTCATGGGAATTTTAGCAGTGATGCTGAATAAAGCTGGAGTTTCTCTCGGTTGGATGTACTTAGCAATGGGAGTGTTCATTGGATCAGCAGTTATTCCCATAGCTTTCATGCTTCTTTGGAGAAAAGCAAATGCAAGTGGGGCAATTCTTGGTACAATCACTGGCTGTTTGCTTGGAATCATAACCTGGTTAAGTGTGACTAAAGTGGAATACGGGCGAGTGGATCTTGACACAACGGGGAGAAACGCACCAATGCTGGCTGGGAATTTGGTTTCTATACTTGTTGGTGGGGCTGTTCATGCTGTGTGCAGTTTCATCTGGCCTCAAAATTACGACTGGGAGACGACTAAAGAGATAAGTGTAGTCGAGAAGGAAACGAGTGAGCTATCAATCGAAGAATTCAAGGAAGAAAAGTTGGTTAGAGCTAAGAGATGGATAGTTAAATGGGGTGTTGGTTTCACTCTGGTCATTGTTGTTCTATGGCCTGCTCTTACTCTCCCAGCAGGTACTACAAACAATCAAGATTTCACCTTTAATATATCTTCCATTCTCTAATAATTTATTGAATAAGTTATGAAGTATGAATTGGTTTGAGAATGTAGGGGAATTCAGTAAAGGATACTTCACATTGTGGGCAGTGATAGCTATAGCATGGGGTACAATAGGTTCAGCAGTGATCATTGCTCTGCCATTGATGGAAAGCTGGGCGACGATCAAGAACGTGTTTCTCGGCATGTTTACGAACGACAGACTGATGGAGAAGATGGAGGAGGTGAACATCAAGTTGCAGACAATAATGTTAGCAATTCCTGAGGTTGAAAGAATTCACTTGCTTGAGAAAGAGAAGGCCATGAAGAAAGAAACTTCAGAAATTGAAGTTAGTATTGTGCATGCCTGAATAATGAAATTGGTCTTTTACAAATGGCCCTTGCCTTATCATTATGTGTTTGCAAGAAATGTATATAATTTGTTTTAATTGCATATCTGATTGTGTGATAGATATGATACGTGTAATCTTATTTTATTTTATTTTAAACCTAAAAATTGTGTAGTTATTGAATTTCATATTTTAATTTTTCGTGTTGTGCACATGTTATGTTGTTTTAACTTTTCAGTTTGTGTTATAAATTGTGTTGTGTGTGTAGTCTCAAATGTTATATATAATAATTGAAGAAAAATTAAGAATTTATACTTTCAAAAATGGTAAAAGTATTGTATTCAGAATTGGGCCGTAGCAATTGGATTTGGAGGGCTTAAATTAAAGCCCGAAAGAGTTCAATGGACCCAAATCCAATTTGAAAAGCCCAAGCCCAACTTGTCAAACTGGTTTAACTGATTAAAAAACTAGTCCGGTTGTTTGTAAATTAACCTTTTCTTTAACAATTTTACCAGATGATAATTAACATTTATATCATTTCCTGATATAAAAAAATATTAGTCATGTTTTATTACTTTGAATTATCTGTTAAATTGCTAATAAATAAAAGTCATAATAAATGAAATATGATACTGCCCTTCGTTCAATAGAGATGGACACACTTAACATTTCACATATATTAAGAAAACATATTTTATTTACTTGAAAAAATAATTTAATCCACAAACATTATACCCTTATTTAAAAAGCTACCAACATTAAGAAAGTGTTCATTCCAACAAATATTAATTAAAGGTATTTTAGACAATTATACCCTATTAATAATATAAGTGTCTATAATTTGAAACAATTAAAAAGAAAATTGTATGTACTTTTTTACGATGGAGAGGATATCATTTTATTCATTGTTTTTTAGGAAACTTTCAATTTAGTCATAAAGATTAAAGACATTCTAAAAGTTGAAAAGTTATGTCCAAATGGTGGCTGTCAAATTAAATAAAGTGGAATGAAATTCACATCCATTGTTACTAATTACAAAATAAATTCAAGCCATTTTGAAAACGTGCAAGTAGTAATTATTACACATTGAGGTATCATTGTATGAGTAAGTCTCTTGTGAATCAGGTGCATGGATCTTAGATCCATGCACCCGGGTCGGATCCGGGTCGGGGGGACCGCACCTTCTTTTTTTTTTTTTTTTTTTTTCGCTCATGATTTTTGAAAAAAATCACATACCAATAGTATATGTTAGACATACCTTTACGTTATGTTAGACATACCTTTAAGCTATGTTAAACATACCAGTTCTGCCCAGATTCCATGCCTTGTCTTTTTTTGGCTTGATTTTTGAATTTTGTCACATACCACTACGTTATGTTAAGCATACCTTTACGTTGTGTTAGACATACCTTTATGTATACTTAAACATACCTTTGTATATGTTAGACATACCTTTATATATAGTTAAACATACCTTTATATATGTTAGACATACCTTTGTATATAGTTAGACCTACCTACACATGGTTGGTCTAACTATACACAAAGGTTGGTTTAACTATATACAAAGGTTGGTCTATTTGAGCGAATTCTGGATGAGCTTCAGGCCAAGTCTCCAGCGCGTGGGAGCGCGTGCATGCGCGTTTTGGGCGCGTTTTGGGCGCGTGAACGGGTCGGGTCAGGTGCATGGATCTTAGATCCATGCACCTGACTCATAAAAGTTTTTGCCTCATTGTATTTGTCATACTTTAGTCTTTTTCTTTGTTGTGGTTGGCTATAATTAAATTCGACATGAGCGTGCTAAACTCTCTATCTTTTCTCCTATATTTCCTTTCTACTTTCCCTAAATTTCCACCAAGTTCATTCAATATAATACACTATATTTTTTTTCTTCTAACAATTACTAGTATCATATTGTTTTGCATTGGGGATAGATGAAAAAACTCCCTCCATCCTGATCCGATCACAGACCCTTCAATCATATGAGATTTAAATCGAGGGACGTGTCCAACAAATTTATCCCACACAAAAAGTATTTTCCACATCACCATAACTCCTACCACTTGACTATGTCTCTGAGACAATATTAATATGTTATTGAATGGATATGTATGAACATTATATTTTTCAAAAAGGGGTTTAAAAATAAAGTTTGATAAAAGCTTATATTGTATTTATATTACTTACTTATTTAACATTCTTACATAGGGTAATTATGTGAATTGTAATTCATTAAATAAATAATAAAAAAGAGGTACTTTTCACCATCATTTTACCATGGTCCAATAATGTGAGCTTTGAGATGAAAAAGTCATTTAGGCCCAATAATTAATAAACTCAACGTGAGGCCAGCCACAACCTTTCATTAATTTCTATCATGACATGTTGGCTTCTTATGCACAATAGAACAACAAATTGAATAATTGATGTATATATATATATATATATATATATATATATATATATATTATTTTGTCTTCATTTAGGATAATAAATAGGGTGTGATGTATCCATATATATTATTTAATCCAAGATTAACTAACTCTTATATTTTAATTATCTTAAGAGTGAGACTTAGGTGCACCCGGGGCACGAATCCTGGATCCGTGCCCCCAACCCGCTCCATGAACCGACCCTGGCCCATTTTATTTACTATATATATAGTTTTTTTTTACCCTAAGCAGCTAAAGGAAAACGAAGAAAGATAAACTGAACTGAGGAGTTTTAATTCGGGTTTTTAATTCTTCCTACGAGCTGTGAGTGCGAGAAGAGAAGAATCACGAGCTGTGAGCGCGAGAAGAGAAGAGAAGATTCAGAGGAGTTTCTTCAAAACTGAACTGAGGGTGCGAGAAGAGAAGAGAAGATTCGGAGGAGTTTCTTCAAAAACTGAACTGCGGGCGAGAGAAGAGAGAAACCAGAATAATTTTTTGAGCAGAGTCGAGGGCATACCTTCTTC
Source organism: Scutellaria baicalensis (assembly GCA_005771605.1). Taxonomy (NCBI): domain Eukaryota; kingdom Viridiplantae; phylum Streptophyta; class Magnoliopsida; order Lamiales; family Lamiaceae; genus Scutellaria; species Scutellaria baicalensis. The sequence goes on from CM016729.1 coordinate 464,716, forward strand.
AAGCAGACGAAAATCAGACAATTTCTTCAAACAATTTCAGAATTCCTTCTCATCTCCTTTCAATGGAACCTAGGGCAACAGTACCTAATCAACAGATGGATGATGATATGAATGAGAAAGAGGACCAAGAATCAAATATGGTTTTTATATTGTCAAGTGAAGAAGATAATGATAATGCTGCAACATCAACTTTTCTTGATCAAATCGTTGAAATGATAAATAAAGGTATTACAAATGTTACTCTGTATTCAAAAAAAAAAAAGATTTTAATGTATATTGTGTTGTGATTGTGGGTGTTGTAAGTTTCCTCTATTGGTATTGTATATTAGTTCTATTGGTATTGTAAATAAATCACCATCTGCTAGATTATTCTTATGTTTTACAGATTAAGGTATTATTGTAATACCATTAAGGTATTAGTGTAATACCATAAAGACATTTGTGTAATACCATTAAGGTATTCGTGTAATACCTTTAAGATATTCACTGTTTTTTATAAACTTTTGGTATTGCATATTAGTTCTAACGATATTACATTTAATATATTGCAGATACTGACTATAGTACTTCTCTCATTGGATTGACAAGAAACACACTTGATGATATGTACAAATTACTGCAAACATGCCCAATTGTTAGGATTTTCAGTACGTAAATCAACCACACGGTATTCAACAGATGAGATACCTAAAGAGATAGCAAAACTCTTTGTATGCTCTTGTGCTGGATTGAAGAGACAAACAAAGTCAACAAAGAACATAAAAAAAAAGGCCAACTACAAGAACAAACTGTAATGCTTTAATGCGAGTAAAGATGAACGATGCAGGTTTGTTTGAAGTCGTAGATCATGAAATATCACACAATCATCCATTGACAAGATCAGAATTGAATCACCTTCATCGTTCAGAAAGACAAATTGATGAAGAAAAAGGCAAGACAATCGAGCACATGGTGACATCTGGTTTGTCAGCATCGAATTCTTATAAGTATATGGTACAAGATGCTGGTTCTGAAGAAACTCTTGGACACACAAAGAAAGATCACATGAATTTTGTGAATCGGTTGAAAATGAAGGCAATCGAAGGTGGAGATGCACAAACCGTCATTGATATGATACAAGAGCAACAAGCAAGTGAAGAAGATTTCTTCTATAGAGTTCAACTCGATGATGAAGGTAGACTAAGCAACATCTTTTGGAGGGATTCAATGATGAAAGAAGACTATCAAATATTTGGGGATGTAATGGTTTTCGATACAACCTACAGAACAAACAAATACAATCTCATATGCGCACCTTTTGTTGGGATTAATAATTATCGAAGAAATGTGATGTTTGGTTGTGCTTTCTTGACCAATGAGAAAACAGAGACATTTGAGTGGCTTTTTGAGGTATTCAAGAAGTCGATGTTATGGAAGTGTCCTATAACTCTGTTCACAGATCAAGATCTAGCTATTTCAAATGCAATAGAAAAGGTATTAATTTCTTTATCAGGCTTAACATCTTATATTATATAGTGTAATATCTTATATGATACAGTATAATACCTTACATTATACAGTGTAATACCTTTTATTATATATTGTAATACCTTATCTTATACAGTGTAATACCTTGTCTTATGCAGGTTTTCCCAGAAACAAGGCATAGGCTTTGCCTATGGCATCTCCAACAAAATGCAATAAGTAGATTTGCTGAACTGAAATCAGATAATTCATTCAAAGCAACATTCAACAAATGTTTATCAGGTTGTGTTGATGAGAACGAGTTTGAGAATTGTTGGCAATCAATGATATCACAGTATGGTTTAGAGAGTCATACTTGGTTCACAAGATTGTACACCTTGAAAGAAAAATGGTGTACGGCGTTAAACAAGGATTTCTTCTCAATTGGAATGTTGTCGTCACAAAGAAGTGAGAGCACCAACCATGCTATTGGGTTCCATGTGAAAAAAACAACAAGTTTGACATATTTTTTCAAAATATTTAAGGAAACAATTCAAACATGGAGAAGTAAGGAACGAAATGATGAATTCCAGTCCACAACAACAAATCCAGAATCTGCCCTACCGATGACTGGTATGTTAAAGCATGCTTCAAATATCTACACACGCCCTATTTTCAAAGATTTTGAAGGTGAGTTTGTGAAATGCATTTCCAGTTCTTCAACACTTTTGATGTTCGAAAACAACACAATGGTTTATAATGTTTCATCTCATGATGATACTGGTGATCTGCATCAAGTAATATTTGACTCTGAGATGAAGCTCATAACATGCACTTGCAAGAAATTTGAGGTATATGGTATCTTATGTTACCATTGTTTGAGGGTACTACATATCAACTCTGTGCAAAGTATACCAGATACTTATGTACTAAAGAGATGGACAAAGTTTGCAAAATCAGAAGTTTGGGACAGATTTAAAACTTTGACCACCACAACTGATAAGCTGCCCGATAGTATTCCTTGGAGACATCATATGGCACGAAAATACTACAATCTTGTGTTGAAATGCCAAGAAAATGAGCAAGCAAGAAGAATTGTTGAAGAAAGTTATGAAAGGGACATTTTAGCTATTAATGATTTAATATCTGAAACAGTCTCTGCACAACAATCTGAGACATCAATTCTATCCAATGTTGTTCTCGATCCAGTACGCTCTGTTACCAAAGGACGACGACAAAGGATAAAAGGTCATTTTGATAAAAACAAGAAGACTAAAACTGATACTTCAAATTCAACATCAAAGGAGTTTGGTTCCAAAACACCATCTGCTAGATTATTTTAGTTTCATTTCTGAAGTTGTAATTCTCTAATATTATATGGTTGAAACTGATATTGACTGGTATTATAAGTTTGGACAATATTATGTTTCACAGTTTAAATTTTTATGTGTTGTGATTGTGGGTGTTGTAAGTTTCCTCTATTGGTATTGTATATTAGTTCTATTGGTATTGTAAATAAATCACCATCTGCTAGATTACTTATGTTTTACAGATTATGGTATTAGTGTAATACCATAGAGACATTTGTGTAATACCATTAAGGTATTCGTGTAATACCTTTAAGATATTCACTGTTTTTTATAAACTTTGGAAAATAAATACCTTAGTCAATTTTTGTAATACCATTAAGGTATTCGTGTAATACCTTTAAGATATTCACAGTTTTTTATAAAAACTTTGGAAAATAAATAGTTTCAAGACAAGTATATGATACCTTATTCAATTTTTGTAATACCTTATCCATATCTTTATAATACCTGAAAGATAAAACAATAGTACCTTAATGTATTGTTTTAATTTCATGCCAAATATATAATACCTTAAGGGTATAATTATGATACCTTATATATGCACATGTAATACCTTCTAAAAGTAATGCCTCTGATTCATTAAGTCAACACCTTCATGTACCAAAATATTAACATCAAAATATAAAAAATTGTATCCAACATAGACTTTTTCTAAAAGAAGCTAATAAAATGATCTGAAACTATATAATAAAAACTGAACATTGATCTTTTTTGAACCCATTACTTCGCAGCTCGTTTTGGACGTGGTTTATATGTCTTTAAAATCTTTAACTGTTTCTCCTTTAATGTCTCAACCTTCTTCTTTGATTCAACAATCCTTGCTTTCACCTCAGGCTTGCTTTTGTAAAAAGTATATACTTTTTGGAGGACATCATTCCTCAAATCGTTCTTGTTCGACAACACAAGTGTTGCACATATTTCAGCCCTCAGGGCACGTCTCACACCAGCCTAGAAAAGGGAAAAAACATTATAAGTTACAAAAAATGATAAGAAATTTTTAATTATAATACAAAGGAAATAATTTACCTTACTCATATCTGGATAAGAATATGCAACACCATTGAAATGTTTTATATGGTGCATCATATATACACCACAGTCCAGATCAGCTCTCGTTGTTTGCCATTTGAAGTTCACATTCTCAAATTTATAATCTGCTGTCTCTGATGCTTTTTCATGCTTCATTTCAATTAGAAATTTCATCATTTCAGTTCTCTGCACAACATTCAAAAAGGAAAAAATAATATTAAATTGAATTTCATCACAAGAAAACAACTTATTAAACTGAAAAAATCATTAAGAAAACCTTACCAATATTTCAGCAGCTTGGAAAAATGCATTCTCATCCTTGTATTTTCTATTATCCAGATATTGAAACTTCTTATCAACAAGATTTAGTACAGCAACAGCATAGTGACCATTGAGACAGAAAGGGATAAAGATCTACAATTTCCATAAGGAAAAAAAACATTAAAAGTTACAATTTAATAAAAAAGAGTATTATGAAAATAAGTACCATGTCAACCGAATGGAGGGTATTCTTATTAGAAGCCATCCACGACTTCCAGCAACCTCTCATGCATACTGAATTTTCTTCAAAATCATCACCATTTCCCAACATCTTATCCAAGTAAATCTAATACAAAAATAAAGACGTTAAATAACTCACAAATCACAAAAAACATAAAAAGCTTAGCAAAAATACAATTTATTATAAAACTTACACTGTGTTCCAAGTTGAACACAAATCGACTTCTTTTTCCAACATCTTCTTCACTATTCACAATCAAACACCAAGCACTAATGACAGATTGATATATTTCACATTTTGGAATCAACGAAACAATATCTTCCTTTGGCACGAAATTGAAATAACCATTTTGAAACAATCTTTCACTGCAAAAAAATGAAAGAAAAAATACTTCTGTATTAATAATAAAATGGAGCATACTAAGTAATGAAGAAAACATTTATGTAATACCATACAACTATATATGTAACAAACTATATATCTACTTGTCATACCCTTAAGGAAAACATATAATACCCTATATATCTAACTGTAATACCATAATGTTATACATGCAATACACAAAATACCCCATATGTATATAATTGTAATGTCAATACATGCAATACCCTTAAGACATAGTTGTAATACCGTATATGTACCATTGTAATACCATACAATTATACATGCAATACCCTTAAGGCATAATTGTAATACCATACAGTTAAACATGCAATACCCTTAAGGCATAATTGTAATACCTCATATGTATATAACTGTAATACCATACATCTAAACAAGCAATACCCTTTAGGCATTGTTGTAATACCCTATATGTATAAATGTAATACCTTTAATACATGCATATAACACCAGTATATATATAAAAAATCAGATAAAATAAACTTACTCATTAGAGTTGAGAGATCCATCTTCATAGCAGCAGTAGTCTACAATCTCTTTGTGTTTCTGATCCATTGACTTAAAAATGTGCTTTGAATGCACAAAAAACTCGGACAAATATCCTATATCTTCATTGATGCTCCAAAAACCTCCAGCCTCCTCTGTATTTTTGCTTTTCAAACCAACAGAATCCATTGCATCATTCAACTCTTTCTCTGAAGGGATGTCCTCATCAGAAGTATGTTCTTGCACTGGATCATCAATTGATTCTTTGTACTGTGGAGGTTCTGGTGTCAAGAGCTCGAATGAGGGCATTTCAGCAGCTAACTTCTTCATCTTCAAAAAATTCTCTACAACATCATCAATATATTTGTGGAACTTCTCATCTGAAAAGAACTTCTGTGATGAATCAGACATTTCAGTTGTGGGGCTGTCTGCTTGATTACTTTCCATTTTTTTCTTCATGTTCAGCAGCTTTGACATATGATGATTGGACACAATAGAAATGTCTCTTTTGTAGCACAGAAATGCCTCGTGTATTTCCTGAAAAAAAAAAACTTTCAAACAAAATAACACTACAATGTCAAAAATTACTTACTATTTTAAAAAAACACGTACATCTTTTGCAATCCTCTTAATTTCTTCATCATCCGGCTCTCCTTCCGGTAAATCAAAACATATCTTTTTCTGTCCACTTGAACGTTGATCACTCTTCAAATGAATTCCATCATCCACCACTTCTTTCTCCTTCTGACATTCACCCTCAACATCCATTCCAGCAACCTTACCCATTGATGAAATAGGGTAACCCTTGAGAATAAGCTCTCCTTCTTCGCCAAAGCAGCCAGCAGAAACCTCCTCTTGGCATCTTCTTGAAATTTTCTCATCAGTCCAATGCTGGATGAGAGGCAATGTCTTAGGCGCAGCAACCCCCTGCCATTTCATCCTTTGGAAATACAAAATTTGGAGCAACACAACGCAGCCACAAACATTTTTTGTTTGATCATTCCTCTTAAATGCACCAATAGCATCACACAACTTTTCCAAAACAAATGTGCACCAATCATACCTTCGAATCATACTAACATCTACAACAGACTCAATAACACTCATATTTAAAAGACGGTTTGCTGAAGGGGTCAAAAAAGAAGACATTGCATACAAAACAAAAATCCTTTTAAAATCATCGCCCCCATCAAGCAAACGTGTCTGCATCACATCAGCAAGTGCCCTTAATGGTGATCTTGAACCAATTCCATACAACTCACCTAACCTCTCTAACATGTTAGGGATATTGTCACCCCTAACATGTTTTGGAACACTACAACCTTCACTCCTAGGTATCATAAAAACATCATAAACATCGTCCGCTGTAACAGCAAAGCGTCGATGACTATCAATTTTAAGCATCCTACTCTTGCAATTAAAACCTCCAACCAACCACCTCATCATCTTCATATTGCATTTTCTAAAATTTAAATGTAACAACCCACCGAATCCAATATTTCTAACATCTTCTTTCTGCTTGTCATTCAAAGATTTCACAAGATCAAATAGACCATTAGGCCTACACTGAGTAATAAACATGCTGCAAAAATAATATGATATACATACATTAATTCATGTAAATATAAAAAATACCCTTAATAGATACTGAAAATTGTTCTAAATACATAATACCAAAACATATAAGTACCTTTTCAAATGCACAACATCCTCCTCAAATATATCTTCATCATTCTTTTTTTTCTTCGATCTAACTTGGCCTTTCTTCTCAACAACATTTTCCTTCTCAACAACCTTTTTCTTCTCAACAACCTTTTCCTTCCCAATCTTCTTCACACTACAAAAATTATAAAAAATGCATAATAAAACAGGTACATATATGATACCCTATGTGTATATATGTAATACCATAAATGTACATGTAATACCCTATGTATATATATGTAATACCATTAAGATATACATGTAATACTCTAGAGTAAAATGTAATACCATAGAGGTAAACATGTAATACTCTATATGTATATATATGATACCATAAAGGTATATATGTAATACATGTATGTACATAAAGTAAAATAGCCTCTAAGCCTTTTTCTATCAGTTTCTTTTGTCTTATGGTTTCTTCATACAAAACACTTGATCGGATCATCTTCGGTTCTTTAAAGTAAAACATATGATACCTAGAACTAAAAGATGTAACACATCAATGTAAGTATAATACCTATCAGTAGGAGCATCCGCAATTGTCAAATCCAACTCGCTGACATTAGCTCTCTTATGCAAACGTCCTCTTTTCCCATGAATTGCAGCTTCATCAGTAACAATTACCTTCCTCTTCATCCCTTTTTTGCTTATATTATCCATCTTTCTACAATAAACAAACTAAAAGTATTACAGTTTATAAACATACAAACATAAAACTGCAGATTTCATATAAACCAGATGCACTCTATATGAAGAAAACATTTATGTAATACCATACAACTATATATATATATAACAAACTATATGTCTGCTTGTGATACCCTTAAGGAAAACATGTAATACCATAAAGTTATACATGAAAATATCTTTTGAGCCATACACAAAATACCTCATATGTATGTAATTGTAATACCCTTAATGCATACTTGTAATACCCCATATGTATATAACTGTAATACCCTTAAGGCATAGTTATAATACCATATGTATATAACTGTAATACCTTTAATGCATAGTTGTAATACCAGATTTCATATAACCCAGATGCATATAAACCAGATACACTCCATTTGAACTCTAAAAAACTTCATATAAACAAAGCTAAAGTTAATCACAATATTAAACTTGAAAAACAGAGTGAAGCTTCGCATAATAAAGATCAGGCATATTCAGCATTATCCAGTAACATATTCATCAACTCACTGCACAACACACTCTACATCTCTTGATATATGCCCTGCATGTACACATATATGTATAAAGACCTATATTACACAATGTTGGAGAACTACAGAACAACATTTTTTGCGCTACGTAACATTAAACTACAGATTTTACATAAACTACAAAACTAGAGAAGATAATCAAAACATAGAACAAAAGAACTAAAAAAAACCCTAGAAATTTAAACACACAAACACAAAAACAAACAAATCTAAACCAGATGCACTCCATTTGAACTCTAAAAAACTTCATTCTTATATTTTACTGAGTTTCCAATAAAAACACAGAAAAAGCACAAATCACTAGCATCAAAATTAAAAAAAATTTAAAGTTAATCACTGTATTAAACTTGAAAAACAGAGTGAAGCTTCGCATAATAAAGATCAGGCATATTCAGCATTATCCAGAACATATTAATCAACTAAGTACACAACACACTCTACATCTCTTGATATATGTCCTGCATGTACACATATATGTATAAAGACCTATATTACACAATGTTGGAGAACTACAGAACAACATTTTTTGCGCTACGTAACATTAAACTACAGATTTTACATAAACTACAAAACTAGAGAAGATAATCAAAACATAGAACAAAAGAACTGAAAAAAACCCTAGAAATTCAAACACACAAACACAAAAACAAACAAATCGAGTGCAAAAGAACAAAATAAACAAACAAATACTCGATTATAAGTACTGCAAACAATCTAAACAAAAAAAAAATCATCGCATGCACAAAAATACTTACCACCAAACCGAAGAATGAAAAACGGCTGAAAATACTTCCAAAGCACCGATATTCTTCAACGAAAATGGAAAATCAACCCCAAAACAAACTTTAATGAGACGAAATCGAAGCAAAAAAGTTGAGAAAGATAGAAGAAGAATGGAGAAGAATGGAAACGCGAAGAAGAAACAAAAAACCATAAAAAAAACCGCTAAGTATTATTATTTATAGTATATCCGAATTATATATGGAGCGGGTCGGGTCGGTTTTGGGGGTACGGATCTAAGATCCATACCCCGGGTACACAAGTTTTAGTGTTATCTTAATTGATAGGGTAGGGAAATCCTAATTCGATCCTATTAGTAATTATTACATGAAAAAAAACCCCTGATCCCTACATAAAACCGACCAGATTCTCTATTAATATTTGTTATAATCGTATTGTAATAGTGCATGTTGCGTATACTTTCATTATGTATTTTCTATCTCCTACTTAAAGTTTGACTTAATAATATGTAAATTTAAAATTTACAGCGTAAAATATTTTGACAAGACTAGATGATTAACCAAAGAGATCAGGTGAAATTCGATAAATATTATTAAATTTTATGCGAGTAACAACAGCAAAGATTTTACAACTGTAATTAAATTGTATTTCTAAAAAATGGTAAATGTCAATTTATGTTAGAATTGGACTAAAATTTATGTTGATTTTTATTAAGCAAATACTTTAACTACCAGACTTAATTCTTAATTTATTAGATAGCTAGCCGAAACTATAAGAAGCTATCATCATGATTCACATTTAGTATTTCTAATTAATGGAAGCTAGTTATAATATATATCGATATATCAAATCTACGATCCCAAATAAAATATAAACTAAAGTAGTCCCCGTGTTAATTATATAATAAAAAATAAAATAAAATTTTGCAAATGAAGTTATTAAAACAAAAAATAATTTATATTAGTATATATTAAAAACAAATATTTAGTTTGCAACGATCATTATTAGTTAGTTTTTTGTTTTCAATTATATTATTTCTTAAAATCATTAAATAGTAGCTTAATTAATTTTTAATTAAGCTTCATAATGTGATTTTTCAATCACCATTCAAAGCAATCCACTCCTATTAAATTACATAATTTAACTATAAGCTTTCACATGTTTCAAATTGCTAGAAATTATCATTACTAGTTTAAGTTTTTTGTTTTTCAATTATCATTATGATCTCTTTAAATTTTTTAAATAATTGATTATATAATATATTAAAATTAGTAATTGAATTAATTGGAATTGAAATTAAAAATATAAAAAGCTAAATCAAACTATGAGCAGGAAAATAGATATTTTGAGTTTAATGAAAAAGCTGATTTTGACAGACTATTTTCGTCACAAATCCGTCACTACTACCCAGTAGTGACAGAAATTCTGATTTTAGTGACAGATTTTTCCGTCACTGTCAGACAGTTTTCTTGTAAGAGCCCTGACATGTGTCCATATTAATTATTCTTTTAGTATAAATAAAAGATATAAAATAGATCAATTATACTCTGAAGATACAAAATATATAGCAATAAGAAGGAAATGAATAATAATAATATATATATATGTATTTACTGAAGGATCGAAACACCAATTTTGTTTGGAGCAATGAACAAAAAGATACCAAGTGGTGCTGATTTCTAAAACAGGAATAAATTTGCTATCATATATATCTAAATATATGTAGTACAGGTTTCAAAAACATGAATAAATTTAGTATCAGAAATAAACTACCAGATAAATGAAAAAGATACTTTATGTGGTCGAACTGACCATATTCGAACTGCTCTGAAAAACCAACCGACTTGAAGGCTAATCGATGCGAACAGAATAGAGAAGTAGGTAGAACGTGTGGGCGACCAAAAAGTTCGCGCTCTGTAAAGAGATATGATCGAACTAATTAGACTTGCAAGCTGAAATGTCGAACTAAATCCGGAGCGAACTAATTCAAATTTGAAACAACCGCCACGATCGCGAGTATCTCGCCCACTTCCCATTTTTTTTAGGAGAAAATCTAACTGCCACGTTTTTCAGGGAGTATTTATAACTCTTATCTTTCTATTCACACACACACGAAATTATACACTGAAATTATTAAGAAAAGAGCATTAGCAAGTTTTTCCTAGATTACTGACTTGAGCGTCGGAGTCTCTTCATCGGGAAAAACCCCCCGTGTTCTTTGTTTTTGCAGGTGTTTTTAATCGGAGAATTCCAATCGGCATCAGAGAAAAAGAAGATTGAAATTAGGACGAATCAATTGGCGCCGTCTGTGGGAAGCAATTTCTTTCGTAACCTTTGAGTTTATCAAGACGTTGAGAAATCGTGAAAATGGTGAATGCCAGAGGATCTCGAAGGAGGTTGGAAGAAGGAGCACAATCCGTGCGACAAGACGGGGACCAGAGTTCTACACCGGTGAATCCTCCCGGCACTGTCACTTTGACGCCGGAGGAACTTTCGACTTTGATAGAGGCAGCTGTCCATAAGGCCCTAGGCAAACAAAGGGCCGAGTCACAATAAGGCAACACTGATATTCATGCCCGAAAGGAGCAAGAAGGTGACAAATCTCGAACGGATGAATAGGAGAGTCAGTCCGATCACCCTCGCGGCCAGAAACGAGGGCACGCAGAATTATCCGAGAAAGTGGACGATCTAAGGAAGGAGTTGCGAGAGGTCCAAAAGACTGTTCGACGGATTCCCCGAAGTTCCAGGGGAAATCCTTTTTCTGAAAATGTTATGGAGGATGAACTGCCAGCCTCCTTTCGGCCGGTGAATTTTGATTATGATGGTACCACTGATCCATGGGATCATCTATGTAGATTTGAGAATACCGTTCTGCTACATCGGTATTCGGATGGCATCAAGTGTAGAGTGTTCGCAACTACCCTCACCAAGGCTGCTCAGACATGGTTCAGCCAGCTGAATGATGGAATGATTCACAACTTCGAACAACTGTCAGAGTTGTTTCTGCACCAGTTCGCCAGTTCGAGGAGGCAGAAGCGATCTACTCAAACATTGTTCGGCGTGAAACAGAAAGGGGATGAGACCTTGCGGAACTATGTCAAAAGATTTACAGCTGCTACTTTAGAAGCTCCTGAAGCTTCGGATGATTTGGTCGTTAGCGCTTTCATCCAAGGTTTGAAAGAGGCTGACCTTCATACTTCGCTGGTTAAGAAGACACCTAGCCATTTTGACGACCTATTACAGAGGTCTACCAAATACATTAACCTGGAGGAAGCAGTTCAAATGAAGAAAAATGAAAGTTCAAGTCGAATGAGTAGACTGCAACAGGAGCATGAAGGAGCGAGAAAGAGAGATGGAGGGGAACAGCGAGCAAGATTCGCTCCACCCCCCCTGAGAGATAATCGAACAAGACGGAGGTACGAACACTACACGCCCATGACTATGCCGCCCGGACAGGTGATGATGGAAATATGGAACCTGCCCCAATGAAATGGCCGTCGACTTGGAGCCCTAATCCGAAAAAGCCATCTACCTTCGGTAACGATAAATTGTATCGATTTCATAATGAATATGGGCATGGAACTGATGAGTGTTTGCATTTACGAGATGAGTTGGAAAGATTAATCAGGGAAAACAAATTAGCTCGTTTTGTCCGTCGAGCTCGATCGAACTGTGAACAGAGGAACAACCAAGAAGAGCCAAGACGGGAAAGAAGGCAAGAGCAGCAAGAACTACCACCTCCTCCACCTCCCCCGGCGCGAGCTAGACCTGAACGGGAGGAGAGACCCACTATTCACATGATCATGGATGGGCCAACAGATGGAGATTCCAATAGAGCTCGAAAGGTGAGGCTTAATTCTGTCAAGCAAGAACAGAATACGGTTCACTCAATTTTCGAGGAGGTGGCGATCGAGTTCGGAGTTCACGATCGTGTTGCTATTCAAAGTCCCCAGTTCGATGCCATGGTGATCATCGCTGAAATAGGAGGCTTTAATGTTGAGCGGTTGTTCATGGATACGGGAAGTTCAGTAAACATTATGTTCATGGATTGCTTCAAGAAGATGAGATCAACAGTCGAGGTAAAGTCTGTAGAAACTTCACTTTACGGTTTTACAGGAGAATCTGTGACAGTGTATGGCAAAGTCCAACTCCCTATGGTGCTAGGGGACGGGGAATGGAGGCAAAACAAGACAATGACTTTTCTCATAGTGGATGCTCCCTCTCAATACAACGTGATCCTAGGTCGTCCTTCTCTAAGTTCATATGCTGCAGTCATTTCGCCTGCACATTTAATGATGAAGTTCCCTGTTGAAAATGAGGAAGGGCGAGTAGTGGGAGTAGGAGTTGTTCATGGCGACCAGCAAACTGCCTGACGTTGTTATGTAGCTGCAGTTCGACAATCTGAGTCTCGCAAACGCCAGAGCGAACAGAGGGATGATGTTGATCGAGGAAGAGATAAGAGTCTGAAGAAGGGTGATGAAGCAAAGACTGCAGAATTTGAAGAAGGCGAACTGATGAGAGTGGAGTTAATCCCCGAGCAGCCAGGGCATTCAGTTCGGCTTGGGAGTTATTTATCGAAATAGGTTAAGGGAGGAATCGTGGCCGCTCTCCAAGATAATGTGGATCTGTTCGCATGGAAACCTGAAGACATGAAGGGCATAAATCCGGAAGTAGCAGTTCATAAGTTGAATATCAAGCCTGATGTTCGACCAATTAAACAGAAACTGAGACATTTTGGGGATCAACAGAATGAGATCATCAAGAAAGAGATGGAGAAGCTGCTAGAGATTGGGCATATCGAAGAGATCCAGTATCCTCGATGGCTGGCTAATGTTGTGTTAGTCCCGAAGCCAGGGAACAAGTGGCGGATGTGTATCAATTTCCGGGATTTGAATAAAGCTTGCCCCAAGGATCATTATCCTCTCCCGCGGATCGATAAGCTAGTAGATTCCACCGCAGGATGCGAACTGCTGAGTATGATGGATGCAGCGCAAGGATATCACCAAATCATGTTGCATCCAGAAGATAAACCTAATGTAGCCTTTATTACTTCTTCAGGTACATATTGTTATACGGTTATGCCATTTGGACTAAAAAATGCATGAGCTACTTATCAGCGGATGGTGGACGAGGTGTTTAAACACCAATTGGGCCGCAATATGGAAGCATATGTCGATGATATGCTAGTGAAAAGCCTACTGGCGAACACACATGCGGAGGACTTGAGGGAAACGATGGCAACAATCCGAAAGCATGGGATGCGATTAAATCCAGCCAAGTGTTCGTTCGGGGTAAAAGTAGGGAAGTTTTTGGGATATATGGTAACGAACAGAGGAATCGAAGTCAACCCCGGCAAAGTCCGAGCTATACAAGGAATGACGTCTCCTCGAACCATCAAAGAGGTACAGACACTAACTGGCCAGGGGTTTACCCTTCTTCAAAATTCTGAGAAAGAATGGTCGGTTTAGTTGGGATGCGGATTGTCAAAAGGCATTCGAAGATCTGAAGGTGTTTCTCCTCTCACTCCCTTTATTGAAACAGCCTGTTAAAGGACGCGTGATGATTGTGTACTTGGCAGTCGGAGAGGAATCAGTCAGTTCAGTTCTCATCCGTGAAGAAGGCAGAGATCAGTTCCCAGTATACTTCATTAGTAAAGTTCTTCATGGGGCAGAAATCCGTTACACCGAGGTAGAAAAGGTCGCTTACGCCTTAGTCACTACGGCAAGAAGGTTGAGACCATATTTTTTGGGCTATAAGATTACAGGTACGAACTAACCATCCGCTGAGTGTAGTGTTGGGAAAACCGGACGCATCAGGAAGGCTAGTAAAATGGGCAGTCGAACTGGGACAGTTTGATTTGAAGTATGAACCGCGAACAGCTATAAAAGGTCAAGCATTGGCAGATTTTATTCAGGAAACAACCAGAATACAAGACAAGAAAGAATGGGAAGTATTTGTAGATGGATCGTCGTCCCGCCAGGGTGCAGGAGCGGGGATATTATTGATCAGCCCCGAGAAAGATGAGTTAGAATTTGCCATAAAATTTCAATTTAAGGCGTCTAACAATGTGGCAGAATATGAAGCTTTTTTGCAGGGATTGAAAATAGCCAAACAGGCCGGAGCCCGAGATCTGATAGTTCAATCAGATTCACAATTGGTGACACAACAACTCCGAAACCAATGTGACGTTAAGGAAGATCGCATGATCTCTTATGTACAGAAAATAAGAGAAACTTCAGATCGAACAGATACCTCGGAACGAGAATCAGAAAGTGGATTATCTGGCAAAGATCGGGAGTTCGTTACAGGACTGTTCGAAGAGAAGTATTACTGTTTTGGGAGTAGGAAAGGAAAACGAGGTGATGAATGTCGACCTGGCCGAGCATGATTGGAGAACTCCTTTTTTGAACTTTTTAGGAGGAGTAAGGGAAGGACAGGCAAAAGACCTCGAGAAATTGGAAAAACGAGCTCGATTCTACTACATTCTTGATGGAGTGTTATATCGAAAAACTTTTCTACCTACAGATGCAAGATGCTTGTCCCAAGAAGAAGGAATCAAGGTTTTAAAAGAAGCACATGAAGGAGGATGCGCCGAACATGCGGGAGCTCGAGCACTCACGCGAAAAGTCACGCGAGCTGGTTTCTATTGGCCTACAATGAAGAATGATGCTGAAGAGTTAGTTCGGAAATGCAACTCCTGTCAGAAACATGGGTGGAGAATTCACACTCTGGCAACAGATATGCTTACGGTATGTTCGTCCATGCCCTTTTGCTAGATGGGGTATTGACATAGTTGGTCCACTCGTTAAAACTAGAGGAAATAAGTAGTTCTTAGTAGTGGCCGTGGACTACTTTACTAAGTGGGTCGAGGCGGAACCTTTGGTCAAGATCACCGAGTCCGATATGATCCATTTTATATGAAAAAGTATTTGTTGCAGATTCGGCTTACCCAGGATTTTGGTATCAGATAACGGAGCTCAATTCAGAGGCAAAAAGATCACATGATGGTGTAAAGAAATGAAAATTTTACAAGTGTTTACTCCAGTGGCTCATCCTCAGGCAAATGGACAAGTCTAAGTGGTTAATCGAATCATATTGGACGGACTCAAGAAACGACTTGAGTCCGAGAAATCAAACTGGGTGGACGAACTACCCTCAGTTTTGTGGGCATATCGAACTTCATCCAAATCCACTACGGGAGAAACTCCTTTCAGTTTGGCATTCGGAATGGAAGCAGTGGTCCCAGCTGAAATTCAAGAAGAAGCTCTACGAATTACTAACTTTGATCCCCAGCAAAATGAAGAATTGATCCGAACAGACTTGTTATTTCTGGAGGAGATCAGAGATGAAGCCAGAGTTCGCCATGAATTATACAAAAGACGTATTCAAGCGGCCTTCAATAGGAAAGTTCGAAAGCGAGAATTCCAAGTAGGGGATATGGTTTTAAGACAATCTGATGCCTTGTTGGAGATCGGGAAATTGAATGTCATTTGGGAAGGACCGTATACTGTTACAAAAGTTTTGCTCGGTGGATCTTACGAGCTCGCTGATGAACGAGGAAAGGAGCTGCCTAGACCTTGGCACATCAATCACTTGAAGAAATTTTATACTTGAAGTATCGAATGCCAGTATGTTGCTTTTTACTTCTTTTTAAGTTGTTGTTGCTTTAATGAATAAGAGATATTTTTATACTCCGTGGATGTAGGTCGATTTGACCGAACCACGTTAAATCCCTGAGTCTTTCTTTGTTGATTTACATATGTTTACGTACATATTTGTTCGAACTATATTGTGGAGCGAACTTAAAGTTCCCTCGGAACTCGCTGATTAAGCACATTGAAGAAGTTCCTTTGGAACTTAACGATTAAGCAAATTGCAAGAGTTCCCTCGGAACTCGCTGTTTAAGCACATTGAAGAAGTTCCTTCGGAACTTAACGATTAAGCAAATTGCAAGAGTTCCCTCGGAACTCGCTGATTAAGCACATCGAAGAAGTTCCTTCGGAACTTAACGATTGAGCGAATTGCAGGAGTTCCCTCGGAACTCGCTGATTAAGCAAGTTAAAGAAGTTCCTTCGAAACTTAGTGATTAAAGCAAATTGAAAAAGTTCCATCGAACTCAATGATTAAGCGAAATGAAGAAACCTCTTCGGAGTTCAATGGTTAAGTAAGTTGAAGAATTTTTTGAAATTTTGTGGCTAAGTGATTAGAGGAAGTTCATTCGAAGCTCTGCAATTAAATGACTTGGAAAAGACTGAAGTACACGAACTGTTTCATTCCGATTGATTCATCAATAATACAAGTAAAAATTTCAAAAAAGATGCAAGTATTACAACAAAAGCGATTAAGTATGATTGGGAGACGGAGTCGATTCTGGAGTCGGCTGTTGGACTGGAGCTGGAAGCAGGGGATCGAACATGTCCTCTGGCAAGTCCACGGTCGGACTGGAACGAAGCTCGACAGGTGCCGGGAGATATGAACTGGGACCAGGCTTGTCAAACTGGTTATCGGGAAGAACTTCTTTAAGTGCTTCTTCCAAGCAGCCCGACCACCAGCGCGCATCAACATCCTCATCCGGATTCCCGTGCCAGCCAGGAGGAATGGGAAATGTTTGTTGCAGCTTCCTGTCCAGAGCATTTACGTTAAACTGGAACGCTTATCCAGCTTCCTCCTGGCAAAGCCGAACCCCTTCTCTGAAGTACGCCTCGGCCATAGGAGCTGTCTTTGACAGGAAGAGGACAGAATTCCAGTAACGAGATAAGAGTCTTTCTCGGAAAGACTCTGATACTAATTCCATCTCCGAACTCCGAGCGAAGTGGTAAAAGCCCTTATTCCACATGGATTTTCCGAACTCTGTTCGTGTGCTCTTCTCTTCCTCCAGCTCTTCCTTCAGCCTCCGGATTGCAGCCTCTACGTTGAGAAAAGCAGACTGTCTTTCCTGGGTGAACTTCTCCTTGGCCAGCAGCAACTCCTCCCTCCTGGCCACCTCCGAGCAAGCAAGTGCCAGCTCCATTTCCCACTCTTCCAACTTAGCGGATAAATTTTCGGCTTTGCCGGCAGTGATGATCAGGTCGCTCTCCAACGTCTTCTTCTCCTCCAGCGCATCCCTCAGGCGGTCTCGGTGACGAAGGGCCCTCTTGTCCAGGAATTCGAAGTATTTAACGAAGTTCGTCACCCGAGACAAGTTCACCTTGAACTCCTTCATCTCGCTATCTTCCTCCTCTTCCGCAGCCTTCTCGCCCGGAACGATTGCCTCTCCTGAACCGCGAGCTCTACCTCAGCTCGCTCAGAACCAGCCTGCACCCCTCCCTCAGTCCGCTGTTTTTTGGATGACTTCTGCGAACTGGAGGGCCCTTTCTTCTTCCTACGAAGAGAAGTTGCAGCTTCGGCTGTTTCTTCATTCATCGCTTCGGTCGGATCCGAAGCTTGGGCAGTCGGTGGCGGAGAGGAAGCGCGAACAACAAAAGTATTGCCTCCATCAGTCGAGCACGGGGCAATTTTGGAAGCCAGTTAGACCAGGCGTCTTTCCTCTTCCTCGCGGAAGGCCGCAGCCTGCCTGGAATTCACTGCTTCATCGGCAGGAGAAAAGGCAGTCTTCTGGGCCTCGGGGATCGCCTCGTCGAAGATGAAGAACTTATTCATCGCCTTATCTGCAATACAGTAAAACAAGTGGTCAATATGGTACAATATAAGTTTGAAAAGAGATAATGAGGGAAGTGATAAGAAAATTTTAAGCAACCTAGATTAAACTTGCGGGGAACTCTACTGTTTGGGTAAAATCCCCAGAAAGACAACAATTGTTCGCATGAACTCATGCGAACTATGTCGAACGATCCCCTCCGAAAGAGCCTGTCCAAAGACGCAAGTTCAAATTCCCTGGGCGGAGCAGGCTCAACTCGATTCGAACTCTCGGCCCAGGGAATAGTTCGGAGAGGGCGATTCGCCGGAGCATGAACGAAACAATAGTATTTTTCCCAGGAGCTGATTTTATCATCTCCTGAGGATAAAAATCGAGCTCGTTTTCCTCCGCTACGAGGGCTCAAATAGAAGCGGAAGGGGTTAGTGTGTTTTAGCACGAAGCAAAAACGGAATCGGGCAGAGGTCGGCTCGACTCCCATCCATTTGCACACCATGTAAAAAGCTACAATGTAGCTTATGGAATTTGGGTGCAATTGGTTCGGACACACCCCAAAAGCCGAACCGACCTCCAGAAAAAAGGGGTGAATAGGAGGAACTAAACCTAGGGTGACATGTTTCAAGAACCATGTCTGGCAGCCGGCTGGAGCCCGATGAGGACGATCATCGGGGCTAGGAATAATAACAGAATAGCCCCATGAGCGAACTCAAAAGAACGATATGAGTTTGGGTGGTTTTGGTGGCAGAAAAAACATTATCTGCAGTTTTCTTGCGAGATCGCTTTGGGGGGGAAAGAAAGGGTTTGACGACCAGAGGTGGAAGGCTTCGGAACTGGCGAATCAAAAGTAGGTCGTAAGGGGAATTCCTCAAAACCTTCCTCAGATTCGCTCTCGTCCCTTAGGTTGATTAAAGAAGGAAAAGCCATTGGACAAACACAAGCAAGGAGAAAGAAAGAAAGGAAAGGGTACCTGGATCTGTTTGAAAGACTTTGGAAATCACAGGAGAAGAGTTCCTGCTTATGAGTGAATGATAGTTTTCTCGTAGAAGGGTTTTATGGAGGAGAAGATCGGATATATATAGAGGAAGGGGAAGCGAAAAGTCGCGTGATCTTGACCGTTGAACGCAGTTCGATCTAACGGTGAAAACGAAAGGTCGCGTGATCTCGGCCGTTGGATGCAGTTCGATCTAACGGAGGAGACGAAAAGGTGCCTCGGGATGGAGGAAACTGACAAGTTGGATCTCAACCGTTGGATGCAGTTCGATCTAATGGCGAAGATGAAAAGGCACCTCGGGATGGAGGAAGGCGTTGCAGACGAATGATTGATGGGACGCGATGCTTCTTGAAGAAGCGTCATAATTCACAACAATGTGAACTACGTCAGTGCGTGAACACACACACTCCGAAAGGGGGGGAGTACTGATGTGGTCGAACTGACCATATTCGAACTGCTCTGAAAAACCAACCGACTTGAAGGCTAATCGATGCGAACAGAACAGAGAAGTAGGTAGAACGTGTGGGCGAACAAAAAAGTTCGCGCTCTGTAAAGAGATATGATCGAACTAATTAGACTTGCAAGCTGAAATGTCGAACTAAATCCGGAGCGAACTAATTCAAATTTGAAGCAACCGCCATGATCGCGAGTATCTCGCCCACTTCCCACTTTTTTAGGAGAAAATCTAACTGCCACGTTTTTCAGGGAGTATTTATAACCCTTATCTTTCTATTCATACACACGAAATTATACACTGAAATTATTAAGAAAAGAGCATTAGCAAGCTTTTCCTAGATTACTGACTTGAGCGTCGGAGTCTCTTCACCGGGAAAAACCCCCGGTGTTCTTTGTTTTTGCAGGTGTTTTTAATCAGAGAATTCCAATCGGCATCGGAGAAAAAGAAGATTGAAATTAGGACGAATCAATACTTAAAAACAATACAAAACGATACGCACCTAATTAATTAATCAAATTAAAGTATGAATAAATAGCAATTTAAACAACACAAATTAATCATTAATTTTCAGTGAACAGTGAGTTGGTAAACTAGCTTGTTATAATATGTGAACGTCCCCACGCCAACTAGCTACTCTCTTTCTTTCTCCTTCAAATTAAAAATCTTGTTGTGTTTCTCATCTATATATTATTACAACTTATTTCAATATCTTTCTGTGTTAATATATATCATGTGATTTCCTTGAATTACTTTGTCTAGCTAGCTTCCACCAATGGCCACCACCGGAGAGACAAAAACAGGCGGCTCAGCCACTGGGACGGATATTCCGACAGGGCTACCGCCACCCTCTGATTCTCCACCTCATCATCTTCCTAATGGTGATGGAACAACACAAGCTTCTGCACCTCATAATACTATGGACCAGGTACACTCTCTAATCTCTACAGTTACACAAATTTACTTCAATATTTTGGAACTTAATTTGTGTTTCAATATTCTCACTATACTGTGTGTCGTCAATGCTGCTGAGTTTCTGTGTGTTTTTACTACTCATCATGAGGTCTTCCATTTAGGGTTTTTAATTGCTTTTCAAATTATTGTATTGAAACTATGCAAATTGGACTTTACTTTGTGGTGTTGGTTGATGAAAGTGTCTAAATTCATGGTTTTTGTCTCTTTTTTTTTTTTATATATTTTCTATGGGGATGGGCATATATTTGGATTTATATGTATGTATTTGTGATTTTTTATTCTTATATCTATATTTATCATGTGTTTATGTCATCCATTAATAATAAAAAGACAAACATATTGTCAATTGTTGTGGTCGAACATGATAGAACACATGTATGGAGTTCAAAATAATAGATCGTAGAACATGATATAAATCCTTATTTTGGATCTCCGCAACAGATAATTTTATTTTAATTCATATTTTAGTATTAAAAACATAAAAAGGGATAAACCTATTACAAAATATAAAATGAATATAGCACCAGCCTTGAGAATTGAGATGGTTTTGCTCCCTTTATTTGATCATGATTATTAGAAGTTTTCACTATTCCAACTTGTGGATATTAACTTTCATTCGTTATTTTAAAATTAATTAACTCGATGATTGTGTGTCCAAATTTTTATACAAGGGCCCCATCGTGGTTTAATTCCATTTGTTTGTTAATAATTGCAGAGCATATATGTGGGTGTGGAAATTCCCAATGCACTCAAATATTATACTATATTTTAAAAAATTGATTCTGTGATTAAAGTACACGTCAGTTTTAAGTTAAGTTAATACATAGTTTAATTTTGAGAGTGAAAGTCTGAACACAAAAACTCATATGAGACGGTCTCACGGATAGTTTCCGTGAGATGGATCCTTATTACCCATAAAGTGAACCCATATCCATAAATTTTCATATGAATTATTAAGTGTTGGTTGTGGATTGACCGTCTCACGAAAAAAGATCCGTGAAACGGTCTCACACAAGACCTACTCAAGTCTGAAAATGACGTTGATATGGTGAGTGATTATGAATAATTAGACTTGGCACCACGCCTACATAATTCTTTCTTGGGCTTATCTTATCACCAATATTTTGGGTTTTGACTTTATTTCACTTTCTGCTCTACTTTATGGGGTAAAAAAAGTTGAGCCTCTTCCACTTCTACCTCCGTCCCAGGTTATTTTGTCTACTTTGATTGGCACGGAACCTAAGAAAAAATTGTTTGACTTTGATGTGATGTGTTATTTTAATATTTTTGAGTGGCAATTTTGTAATTAATGTGTGCTTTTTGAGTGCAAAAATTGTAAAATGAAAGAAATTGAGAGGTAAGGAAGTAAATTTTTCTTTGCCATTTTTGGCTGGCAAAATAAGATGGGACAAACAAAAATGGAAAGTAGGCAAAACAGAGCGGGACGGAGGGAGTATTTAATTTATAAAAATGTGACAAATAAAAAGATACATTACTGTGTGATTTTCTTGAACTATATTATATACACACACATACTACCAATTTAGGAATTGATGTAATCGACAGTGTATAATAAGGGTAAACTAGTTGAATAATATTGGAGTTCAAGTTCCAAAACACATGAATATATCCTAAAATGAGAAGTGGGAATGGCTGGAATTAGAAACCATGTGAGTTGTTCATCTTGGACTACTATTCCTATCAATATATTTCAGTAACTAACCCACATGTGCTTTTTGGAAGATGTACAAATTCCAATAATGTATACTATATATAAATATTTAATGTGTTACTCTATATTTTATATATAAATATCTGTATCGATTCAAACTATGTTCATTTATTGAATGTGCTTTTTGGAAGATGTATAAATTCCAATGATGTATACTACTACATATATAAATATTTCATGTGTTACTCTATATTTTATATATAAATATGTGTATCGATTCAAACTATGTTCATTTATTGAATGTGCTTTTTGGAAGATGTACAAATTCCAATGATGTATACTATATATAAATATTTCATGTGTTACTCTATATTTTATATATAAATATATGTATCGATTCAAACTATGTTCATTTATTGAATGTGCTTTTTGGAAGATGTACAAATTCCAATGATGTATACTATATATAAATATTTCATGTGTTACTCTATATTTTATATATAAATATCTGTATCGATTCAAACTATGTTCATTTATTGAATCATCCCCTATTTTTAGTTGATTTGATATATATATATATATATATATATATATGTTTCAATCCAAGTTACGTATATTTCTTGAATTCTTCCCGATTTCATTATACTAGGTGAGTCACATGTAACAATATCAATGTGAACTAAAATAAAGAGTAAAATACGTAGTTTGTTTTTGATCAAGTCATCGTGCTATGTGTACAAATATATTAAATAAAGAGTAGAATATATAATTTGTTATTTGTCCATGTCAAATCTGTAGTCTACTCTTTTAATATTTTCCTGTGCATATATGAAATAAAAAATAGAATACAAAATATGTCTCCTAAGCAAGTAAAGTTACTTATAGAAACCTACCCACCGTGAGCACATTAATATGTGTTCATAGATGACGTGGTGAAAATCCAGCATATCAATTAATTTGATTTTTCATATAATTAAGGGATGAGATCATTATACGTAACCGGTGGGTATAAGCCCATGTGTTTATTTTCGCTGTTGGCCCATTTTGTTATTCTTTCTTTATTTTCTTACTTTCTAATTTCTTATATTCGACTTTTTTTTTTTTTTCCAATTTTCGCACAACCTAAACTAGATGTACTCCCTCCAAGAAAAAGAAATATGGTTCGGTTTGTATAATCTTTTTTTTTTTTTTTAACAAGAATCATGCTTTAAAAGTTATGTCAGTTATCTTATGCATTTTTTATTATTACTCATTGACAATAATTCTTAAGATTATACTCAAATGATGTAGGTGGGAATTGATAATTTATTAACGATTGTATTTCTATCCAAAATTTAATATGTGAATAGTGAAGTTGAATATGGAGGATTTATATAATAGTTTTAGGGTTTAAAATATGAAGTTTACACGTCGATTTCATGCATGGGGGGCACTATGAAATGTTGCAGAGGCTTAGTAAAACTGTTCCACAGCCACGCTATTCTGAATCCACTTATATTTTATATTCTTTTTCGAACGAGTTTCAGATGTAAAATGTGATGGGCTAATTGTGCTTTGCCTGGATTCAGCTTTTTTTTCCATATCATAAATTCATTTATCCTTCATTATAGATCTCAAGTATGGATCTTGTTAAATCCAAACTTCTCTTGATATGGTTTATTTAACCAACTTTCAATTTGGATTAGGCTTTTTAATGGCTACATATATATCTTCTTCCTTTTTGAGTATGATTTTTAAATGCATTAAAGCTTAGTTATGCTGTAGTTGAAGTAGTGTTTAGAACTGTTTACTCATCCTGTTTGGTTATTCATTTGTTAAATACTGTGTTTTTGCATATTCTGATCATGGATAACGGATGCAGAAACTGAGTGAAACAGAAAGTAGACAAAGTTGCATTGTGATGGGGGGACTGAATATTGGTGATTATGTAGGGATTAATGAAGTGGCTTCTCCTAGAGTAAACCATGACCCTAGGAAAGTCTCATTATTACCCCTCATTTTCCTCATATTTTATGAGGTATCAGGAGGGCCTTTTGGGGTTGAAGATAGTGTTAAGGCGGCTGGTCCGCTTCTTTCTCTCGTTGGCTTCTTGACGTTCCCATTTATATGGAGTGTTCCAGAGGCCTTGATTACTGCAGAGATGGGAACAATGTTCCCAGAAAATGGTGGCTATGTTGTTTGGGTTTCTGCTGCTTTGGGACCCTTTTGGGGCTTTCAGCTGGGCTGGATGAGCTGGCTAAGTGGAGTCATCGACAACGCCCTTTACCCCGTCTTGTTTCTGGATTATCTAAAATCAGGAATCCCTGCATTAGAAAGTGGCTTGCCTAGAGTAATGGCTGTGGTGGGCTTAACCATTTTCCTAACCCTCATGAACTATAGAGGTTTAACCATTGTAGGATGGGTTGCCATACTTCTTGGAGTTTTCTCGCTTCTTCCTTTCGTGGTGATGGGATTCATTTCAATCCCAAGCCTGGAGCCTAAGAGATGGCTAGTTGCAGATGTTCACAATGTAGATTGGAATTTGTTCCTAAACACACTCTTTTGGAATCTGAACTATTGGGACTCAATTAGTACACTTGCAGGAGAAGTTGAGAACCCAAAAAAAACTCTTCCAAAAGCCCTGTTTTATGCTCTGATTCTCGTTGTTCTTGGATATTTCTTTCCTCTACTAACCGGCATAGGAGCTATTCCCCTGCACCAAGAGTTATGGTCCGATGGCTACTTCTCAGATGTAGCTAAAATAATCGGTGGAGTGTGGCTGAGATGGTGGATTCAAGCGGCTGCAGCCATGTCGAACATGGGGATGTTTGTGGCTGAAATGAGCAGTGATTCATTTCAGCTTTTGGGAATGGCTGAAAGAGGGATGCTACCCGAGTTCTTTGCTAAGAGATCTCGTTACGGAACTCCTTTGGTCGGGATCTTGTTTTCAGCTTCAGGTGTGATTCTGCTTTCATGGTTGAGTTTTCAAGAGATAGTTGCTGCTGAGAACTTCATGTACTGCTTTGGAATGATGTTGGAATTGATAGCCTTCATAAGGCTCAGAGTTATAGCCCCAGATGCTCCAAGGCCTTACAAGATACCTGTGGGAACAGTTGGTGCTATTCTAATGTGTGTCCCCCCAACTATTCTAATGTGTGTTGTATTGAGTTTGGCTACGCTCAAGATTGCGATTATTAGTCTCATTGCTGTTGCGTTTGGTCTAACACTGCAACCGTGTATCAAGCATGCCGAGAAGAAGAAGTGGCTTAGATTCTCCACGAGTTCGGATCTTCCAGATATTAATGTTGCTAACCGCGCGAGTTGAAGTGATGGATGGTGAATAGAGAAGAGGAGGGTAAGTGAAGGATTCTTAGAGTTGGTGTAGTTCTATGTCTTCACTTCATCTAGATTTTTGTAAATGTTACTTGAATGTATTTTCTTGGAAGTAGTTTTAGCAATGTGGCACTTTATTTAGCTTTGAAAGTTGAAGATTTGTGTTCCATCAGTTGTTGAACTTGAGATCAAATGTATGCTTGCATAAAATTGCATGAGCCTTGACTAGTATTTAGAATAGTCCAACAATCTCCATCCATGAATCACTCCAAAAGCAACTCCACTGCTTGATACAGAGTTACATGTACAGCTAGCTAATAGGCAAAGTTAAGATTGAAAACAAAAAATCTTTCAAGATGATGAAATATGCCTGAGTAATCCTTGGATGTAATCCATGGATCCAGGAGTCTGCCCTCCTTCAGATAAAATTGACACGATTTCCTGATTCCTGGTTTAATCCTCGAGCATAATCCATAGGTCCACCAGTCCTTCCTTCCTCAACCTCTTTTGGCTCTCCAGAATGTATGAAACTCCTGAAATTCAAAGAGGCATTCTGCCATACCCTCACCAAACCCAATTTCATGCCCAGGTTTCCAATAATTGATGAATCAAGATGTGTATCAATTTTGGAGTTGTTAACCAATCCTGCATTACATAAGATTAAAATTGCACAAGGCCATTCACAAACAGGGCAGCAGTACATAACAAACTCTTGTTATCTTATCTACCCTGCCTAGGTTCTTAGGCGATAGGGTCAACCAATGATGCTAAAAGAATATGTTTAATATCAAGTTTTTGTTATGCTTCAGTTTGGATCCATCACAGTTAACAGCAGAACAATTACCGTAACTGTACCTCAGATTATTTCATACTTAGTCTTCGTCTCCAAATAGAATAAGAATATACAAGATTTATTAATACACAGTTTACAGCATAGACAAATTATTCAACAAATAGAACAATTACAGTAATCAATCAAATCCCAAAACAACATTTTGCATAATTTTCACACGAAAACAGATGAAAATAATTTATGACATAAATTTCTTCACAAAAAGAAAATTTAGGACATAAATCTCACACATATTCAGATATGCAGGGTATAAACTAATAATCAACAGAAATGGACTTTAAAGCTAAAGAAATGAAGAAGAATCCAACCGGAAAAGGCAGGGGGGCTTCCTGGGATTTTCTTGTCCATCACAGATCCATAGACCTGCGAAACCTGCCGGAAAATCCCTGCTCAGAGAGAGATTGGCCACTCAATGAAGTGTTGGCAGAAATGCTTTGCCTCAACATGGTTCCAACTTTGTTGTAGAATACCATGTGTGCTATAATTAACCAGAATGAAAAACATCATCAAATGTCTTAAACAGCCAACAACTTAATGAATGAGACTAATGGAAAATTGAATAAACTTACACTACAACACATTAGCAATCTAATACAGATTAGAATCCAATAAAACCAGAACCTTTCTCAAGAATTAGTCCACCTCCAATATCACCCTCTAATTTCAAAGATTCCGATTCTCCAGCCTGCTCTAATTTCAAAAAGGTGAACACCCTTCACCTTCAGCATGTATGACGAAACATAGTATATAAAATTGTCCAACTAAAAATTATGCAACTCTCAGCACAGAGTATATGCTGCAAATGGAGAGACTGGAATTAGAGTAATACCTTCACACTGACCACAGAAGACTTTAGTTCAGCAACATATGTTGTCAATAAATTGATAACAGGATGAAGTAAAAACACTAGTTGTAGATAATTAGCAGAATGAAATTTATTCTGTGTGCACTTGACCAAATTAAAAGCAGACAGATTACCAGTGCTCATCTAAAGCCACTAGCAATGTCAAATCATCAGCTTCATTGACATGTTGATATGGAGGAGCCACAGGAATTATTGATCCCCCTTTTAGATACAAAGCTGGTAAGTCCTGTGTGAACGTTCAAAATACTGATCGGTTGAGATCTCAATGAAAATAGACAAGTTGCATGGAAGCATAGAAGAAATAGTAGTGGATGAGAATCTTCAAAATAAAAACTGAGCCAGATGCCTTTTGCCAACTTGTGCTGTATTTGATATAACTCCTCATCTTTGCCAGTGCTGCAACATCAAGAATATTATATCTGTGTAATTTGCCCACACCCATCCACCTTCCAAACAGCTTAGCCACCAATATCTGGCCCTGAGAGAGCCTGACCACTGAGCCCCTGGGCATTAACCATCTTTATATAAGATTCTTGAGCTATTAACTCATTTTTTACACAAGCATTAAATACTCATATCTATGCACACATGCTCAAATGTACTGTGTTCGTCATAATCAGGGAGAATTTTCCATTTAACTTTGTCTTCTACAAATTGGAAATTGATATTCCCAGTCATATAATCAGTGTGAGTAATCAAGCAAATACACTGTATAATTTGTTAGTTAATGGACATAGGTGATCAAACAAAAGGAAATTCTACCACGATATTCTGTAAGACGATATTGTATACACAACTAAAACCTTTAAAGCATTATCCGCCACTGACCAGTTGAATAACCATGGGGATACTCATATGGATGTGCATGTATTATGATAATTTATGAAAATCGGATTCGTTTGTTCATCTAGTTACGTTAATACGAGACGAGTTAATCATATAATATAAACTTTGCAATTTATTTAAGAGGAAATACCCCAAATTACCACCAAATATATAAGCTTACAACTATTATACCATGTACTATAAATTTTTTACTTTTGTACCACAAAATATAAGATTTGTAACTTTTCTACCACAATTAGACCGAGTCAATGCACGCAATCATTATTCAATGAATGGAAATTACCTTTTTACATATTTACATATTTACAATTATTTTAAAATTTTCACTCAAATTTGACCGAGTCCAACTTCAGAAATTTGGAATTTTTTTTTCTGAATTTTTGTACTTTACAAATTGATTTGATCTATCATTCACGAGACGAACAGTAATTTCAAAATTCATCTATTTAATTACTGATGAAATTCATTTGTTCTCACATTTGTAAAATATTTCCCCTATAGTTGCAAAAGTTGAAGGATTATAAGCTCAAAAAAGTGGATCGACTTGTCAAGTAAGCTTATTTTAATTTTATGTGTTTTGTAATTATTTCCGTAATAATTTTTCCCTAACCCTAAACATCGAGAAATAAATTAGCCGTGTAATAGATTTAGGGTATGCCCTGTAATTTTAGGTTAGCCGTGTAACTAGATTTAGCGTAGACGTGTAAAAATTAGGGTCAGCCGTGTTACAAAATTAGGGTTACAAAATTAGGGTTAGCCGTGTAAAAATTAGGGTTAGCCGAGTAACTAGTTAGGGTTAGCCGAGTGACTCACTCCAAGGGTTAGCCGAGTGACATGGTTACTCGGTCACACCCATGTCACTCGGCTAACCCTTGACTTGAGTTACTCGGTCGACATGTATTCTCTCGGCTAACCCTAGGAGTGTTACTCGGTCGCCCCAGCTCCCCGGCCTCGGCAGCGCGCGCCCTTTCCTCGGCAGCGCGCGCCCCATTTCCTCGGCAGTGCGCGCCCCATTTCCTCCGCAGCGCCCGCGCACGCTCTTCCCCCTCCGCGCGCGCCCCAGGAGCCCGGCCTCGGCTAGCCGAGTAAAAAATGAAGTTAGCCGAGTAACATCTTTTAGGGGCGACCGAGTTAGTTATTTAGGGTTAGCCGAGTCTCTCCTCAGGGTTAGCCGTGTATCTCCTTTGGGTTAGCCGAGTCTCTCCGTAGGGTTAGCCGAGTCTCTCCGTTGGGGGTTAGCCGAGTCTCTCTTTTGGGGTTAGCCGAGTCTCTCAGTTGGGGGTTAGCCGAGTCTCTCCTTAGGGTTAGCCGTGTATCTCCTTAGGGTTAGCCGAGTCTCTTCTTAGGGTTAGCCGAGTCACCTGTTAGTGTTGAAAATCCAATTCCATTTCATTTGTTTAATAAATCCAATTCCATTTCATTTGTTTAATAAATCCAATTCCATTTGTTTTTCAGATTAATAAAAAAGAAATGTCTTTCTCGATTACGGTTTGGTTCGGAGGCCATTGGGAAGGTATTCAATATGTCAATGGTTCTCAAGAGTTGATTTATCTTCAAAGACTTAGTTATTGGGATTTATTGAACTCCATTCATGGAATAGTTTGTGCTGATATGAATTGTTGGGGATATTTGATTCATTCATTGATCGAAAATAATAGAAGATTGAAGAAGATAAAGATCAAGAATGATTCGGATTTGGAACGGGTTTTCTATACGAATAATTCTTTTTTGATGGTTTTTGTTTCGTTGAAGAGTATGGTTGTTGGGTTATCAGCAGGCTCGTCTTATCCCCAACAACAAGGTTCACAGGTAGATGAAGAAGGCAATCAAAGTTTTGGTCCTACTGGACATGAATTCGAAACTTCAAATGTTCCCATTGGACTTCAGAACGACGAAGAATTTTGTTCGAAATGGGATATTGCTTCTTCGAAATGGGATAATGCCGGTCCGTCTTCAAATGATGGTTGGGCACCATGGGATTCAACATGCAGTCGTGTTGAGTACAATAATCTTGAGTTTCTTAACTTGAATATACCTCCCGCAGACGAAAGCGAAGTCAATCCAACAGAAAAACTGACACATGGAGAACCCGATACGAGAGATGTTGACGATGAGATAGGTATTTTTTGTGTATTATCATATTCTTGCACATATCTAATTAATATATAATTAATATCTAATGTGTTTTTCATCATTTTGTTTTTGATGGAGAAGACGACTTCGAGTTAGACGAAGCTGATGATGTTGTGTTGGATGAAGAGCAGCGAGCGGCATATGCTGAATTTTGTGATTACATTTTGAGACCCGAATGGTATGTTCCCGATGTGGAAGCATTTGAAGAACCAGTATCCCAAGAGGTTTCAATTCCACGTGGTATACAAAAAGGATCTACTTTTAATAGTAAGTCCGATTTGAAAAATGCAGTCGGATTTTATCATTTGGAAAATCAAGTGGAATACCGTGTCGATCATTCGGACAAACATAGATGGTTTGTTAAATGCAATCATAGAGGGTGTCCATTCGTACTCCATGCCACCGAGAAGTATGGTATTTGGAAAATTTGTAAGATTGTTTTGCCTCACAGTTGTTCGTATGAACTGAACAGCAGTGCACCCCGCAGACTTCCATCTACCTTGATTGGTGACTACTTCGTCAATCAAGTCCGGACAGAGAATTCCAATCTCATTCCGAGGGATATAATTCGCCAAATGAACCAACGACATGGCTTGAAGATCAGCTATAAGGTCGCAAATGCTGCGAAACGACATGCAATGAGGACAGCTTACGGTGATCCGAAAAAGTCATTTTGTATGCTTCCACTGTACTTAGAAGTCTTGAAGGAAGCTAATCCTGGATCGTACACTGCCTTGGAAACACATAACAATGGTAAATTCAAATTCGTGTTTTTTGCGTTGGCAGCATCAATTCTTGGATTTCAAACCTATGGCCGGCCTATTATAGTAGTTGATGGTTGTCACTTGAAAGGCTCGTACAAGGGCATTGGATTTGTTGCAGTGACAAAAGACGGAAATGATCAAATTTTTCCTCTGGGAGTAGGAATTGGAAGTGTTGAGAATGATGAGTCGTGGACCTGGTTCTTGAAGCAAGTGAGAGAAGCATTCGGCTGCCCAAACGACCTACTTATCGTGTCGGATCAACACGTATCCATTGGTAATGCAATAGCAAATACGTTTCCAGAGGCCACCCATGGACTATGTTGTTATCATCTCCAACAAAATTTGGCCAAGTACGGTGGGCATTTGGTCGGACTGTTCCACAGAACCGCATACTGTTATGACCCTACAGAATTCAAGAGGTAATTTCCAATAGACACTTTTATCTTTCGGATCACTTTTGTTCTTTTTACAATGTCATGTTGCTATACAGGTACATGGAAGCCCTGAACGATCATCAACTCCTCGGAGCAATTTCCACATTAAAAAAGGCAAAGGACACCAGGTGGTCTCGCGTTAAATGCCCAGTACGACGTTTCAACTTCATGACATCAAATGCAGCTGAGGCGTGGAATGCACGACTCGTATGGTCAAGAAAGTTGCCTGTTTGTTCGTTCTTGGAAGCCGCTCGACGGATTATGGAGAGATGGTTTGTTGAGAGTAGACAGATGGCAAACGAGAGGGAACACCCTCTGACGAAGTCCGTACATGACAAGTTAATCGAGTTGTCGCGGCTCGGGAGAGAAATGGAGGTCCATGGCTTGGTAGACGCAAATTTAAGGTCACAGATGGAAGAAAAATATGGATTGTTGATATGGGTCAATGTCAGTGCAGCTGTATGGAGTTCCAGAGCGAGTTGATGCCTTGCTCGCATGCGTGTGCTGCCATCAGGTCCATCTTATTCTCCGAAGTCAATAACTTTTCTTTAAATTATTAATTTTCCAACAGTCATTAATTTTCCAACAGTTTCGCAAAGGAATCGGTGTTAAATTATGTTTCGCCGTACTACACAACCGAATGGTTGAGGGGGATGTGGGTCGCTGAAGTTATGCCCGTTCTCGAGCCACAAGAGTGGGCCGAACGTGATGCCACAACACTCAAAGTTTGCATTGCGCCAGACAAACCACGACAGGCCGGTCGACCGAAATCGCGGCGTATACCGTCCACCGGTGAACAATCGACTCATCATCCTCGCAAAAGTCTTACATGCCGTCGTTGCGGTCAAACGGGCCACAACAGGGCGACATGTACGGAATACATTCCACAAAGTTCACATGGATTCCCAGATGGGCTTGACGGCGATGATGAGATCACCACAACACCTCAAGCAAAGACAAGAAAAAAGAAGAAATGTTCTATTTGCGTTTCAGAGGCACACACTAGGAGAAAATGTCCTATGTATTTGGCAAATCAAAATGTTCATGAAGAGTAACGACATTTATATGTTGAGATAGTGACATATATAAATGACATATATAAATTAGAATTTTCATGAAGAATAATACATTCATAAACATGAGTTTGATGAAAACAATAAAATGAGATGTTGTATAGAGTCGATAAAATGAAGGCATGCAGACACCGACGTCCTAAGTGGCGCAATTGTGCCTTGATAACATCAAGAACACTAAGACGAACATATCCGGTTATATAGATAGTGCGTCCCTGTAGATTCTCACGAGCCCAAACCAACTGCATGCACAATAATTGAATATGGAACCGGTATTATTGAAAAATAATAAAGAAATGGTAAACAATTTAATTGATATTTCACTAAACAGATTTGTTAATATATTTAATTTAAATACAAACCATTTATTAAATAAAATTTTCTTAATGAAATACAAACGCACGGGGGCGCGCGCAGACGTGGGGTGCCTGGGGAGCGTGCGCGCGGAGGAAGGGGCACGCGTGGACGGGGGAGGGGCGCGCGCTGCCGAGAACGGGCGCGAGCGCTGCCGAGAACGGGTGCCTGGGGCGACCGAGTAACACTCCTAGGGTAAGCCGAGAGAATACATGTCGACCGAGTAACTCAAGTCAAGGGTTAGCCGAGTGACATGGGTGTGACCGAGTAACCATGTCACTCGGCTAACCCTTGGAGTGAGTTACTCGGTCACCACCCAATTTCTCTCGGCTAACCCTTGGAGTGAGTTACTCGGTCACCACCCAATTTCTCTCGGCTAACCCTAGAAGTGTTACTCGGTCGCCCCAGCTCCCGGCCTCGGCAGCGCGCGCCCTTCGACCAAGTAACTCAAGTCAAGGGTTAGCCGAGTGACATGGTGTGACCGAGTAACCATGTCACTCGGCTAACCCTTGGAGTGAGTTACTCGGTCACCACCCAATTTCTCTTGGCTAACCCCTTGGAGTGAGTTACTCGGTCACCACCCAATTTCTCTCGGCTAACCCCCTTGGACTGAGTTACTCGGTCATCAGCCCGAGTCACTCGGCTAATTCTCAAATAGTCACTCGGCTAATTCCTACATTTACTCGGTCACCACACAACATTCTCTCGGCTAATTGTGAAATCTCTAGACTACTTTCATACATTCATAGTCACTCGGCTAGTCTTATCAAATTCAAACTCTCAAATTACCAACAAATCACTTTCCGATACTAACATAAACTACTTTCCAATACTAACATAAACTGTAAAAATAAGAGAGACTAACCTCGTCACCCATCTTGATGAACTAAATCGAGACCCTCCTCAAAAGATTTCACCAAATTTTTTATAATATGGTTAATAAGGGTTAATCGGCTATGGGTTTCGAAAGGTGGAGAATTTTTTTGAAAACAAAGGGAGTTAATCGGCTATGGGTGTAGAAATGTGGGAGAATTTTGAGAGAGGAGGGAGAAATTTTTTAGAGAAAAATTGGAGTTAATCGGCTATGGGTGTAGAGAGGTGGAGGAAAATTTGAGAGAGGGGAGAGAAAAGAAGAGTGTGTCGGCTAGGGTTTTGAAATGGGGGAGAAGGTGGAGAAATTTTTGAGAAAAATTTTGTGAGTCAATCGGCTATAGTATTGAGTCAATCGGCTATGCTATTTCATTTTTAATTTTACATTTAAATTCAATTCAAATCATAAAATATTTGGTCAATGCACAAAATTCATTAAAGTATGATTGGGTGTTGAAAAGTGGCTGACACAATTTTTGCTTTTGCAGAATGTTGCAGAATTTGTGGTAGTTTTGTATCAAAAGTTATATTTTGTGGTATAAAAGTTTCAATTGTTATATTAGATGGTAAAATTGTTTACAAATTAAACTTTTGTGGTAAGTTGGGCAGGGGACTCATTTATTTAACATATGTCTTATATTTATTTTGACATTTTTGAATTATATTTTCGATAGATGTTATGATAATATTATCTTTTCGAATTTAATGTTATTTAGTAAACTAGTAGTGTACTTGTGCATTGCGGTATGTGATATTATATATATACATTTTTATATAATGTAATTATCATTACTTTGATATAAATATATGACTGCTTTTAGTATTTATAGTGGTACAAAGTTGAGTGTTTTAAACTTAAATTTAGGGATAAATGCGCGAAACCCCTCGTGTTTTAGAAATGTTGCTTTGGTTCCCCCTATATGAAGGAAAATGCGCGAAAATCCCTTGTGTTTTCATAAAATCGACACACGTCCCTTTTTTTTTAATGAGCGTTAACGGTGTTAAAATTTTTCTTAAAATTCTCGTTATATCCCTCGTAATATAAAAGATAGAAGATAAAGAAAGAGTCCCAAGACCCAAACCCTCGAAATAGCAGTGAAGAAGTTGTCACAGAGATGAAGACAGGGGAAGAAAGAGTTTCTAAATGAGGCGAAGCTGTTGTCTCGTGTGCAGCATAAAAACGTGGTGAATTTGTTAGGATATTTGTGTACACGATTCAGAAAACCTGCTTGTTTACGAATATGAGCCTCCACAAGTTTCTTTTCAGTAAGTCTTTCTCGTTGGTTTTGTTATCATTTGTGTTTTATTGCTTTCTGTTGGTCCTACAATCTTACTGCTTAATATACAATTTACTCTTCTT
Source organism: Scutellaria baicalensis (assembly GCA_005771605.1). NCBI lineage: Eukaryota > Viridiplantae > Streptophyta > Magnoliopsida > Lamiales > Lamiaceae > Scutellaria > Scutellaria baicalensis. Next base: position 500,212 of record CM016729.1, read on the forward strand.
TTCCTTGACCAGAAAAAATTACAAGAAATTGAATTATTATTGGAACAAAATTACATTATAAAGAAATTTAATTAAATAAGTATAAACAAATACATTAACTGTGTATCGCAAAATTAAACATTACTAAGTTGAACCAAAAAAAATAACAAATACATTATAAAGGAATTTAATTGTACCAACTAAATTGTATCCTAAAAAAATTGTAGAAAATTCAATTACTATTGAATACAAAAATAACATTATAAAGGAATTTAAATAAATAAGTATAGGCAAATACATTAAGAGAATATTTGCAAAATTAAACATTACAACATTGAACCAAAATTGAGTACAAAGTCTGTTAATTTCAGCATTAAAAATAAATAGGAAAAAAAATCTATCTATATATCTATATAAAAAGAAGACCTTCAATAAAAATAGCAATAACTAATTTTCCCTCCCAAATTAATATACTATAAATGAAAATAAAGTAGTTACAATAAATAAATAAATCAAAAATAAAAAGATTTATACTTTTAAGGGTTGTGGGGTTCACTAGGTTAGGCTATACCTATAGGTAGGTAGGTTATGAAGTATATTTTATCTTTTTTCTCTATTTCATATAAATTATAATATTTAAATTACTTATTTTTTATTTTAGATTTTGTTTTAGTTTACGAAAAATATAAATTTTATATTTACATTTTGGTGCAAAATTTAAGAAATTAATAACAATGAAAAATATTTTAGTATAATTGTTTGATATATTGAATTAGCTACGTTATTAATACATATCAAGATCTTTTAATTATTTGATGAGATTTGTATTTTTTCTTTAAAGATATCTATAATTGTGAATGCAAAAGAATTATTTACTAACACATTTGTTAATAAGTAGGAATCAAAAATCATAATAATATATTAATCATGATACTTATATCTATATTAATCTGTAACATGCACAACATATCTTTATGAAGTAACATATTTTTTAGATATCAATTATAGTTTATAATAAATGTTTCTCAATACTAAATTTGATTTAATTTATTTAAAGTTACAATATTAATGGGTACGTTTACAAAATTGATATTTATTTAACAACCTCATATTTCAAATATAGAATTTAAAATTAAAATTCATTGTTACACATAGATATATATATATATATATATACACATTCATATATTATTGTTTGCTTTTTAAATTATAATATTATTTAAGATGTGACACATTAAAGATACATAATTAAATTCTTATTAATATATAATTTAGGTTAAGATAATATTATTACATTATAGTATTAGAAATTTTAAAACTAATCAATTATATATTACAAACCGTGCATCGCACGGGTATACTACTAGTTAAGCAAAAACCGTACCAGATTGTTTGTGAGGATAGGAGAGGAGAGGGGTTCCATGCATATAAGTTTTTGGACAATGCATACACATATATAAGCAAAAAGCAAGAGCAAAATAGTATTTTTACATGCAAATAACGGTAAAAATGAGGAAAATTCGCACTTCCGGCACGTCCAACACACACCCGTGAAGTTTAACAGATTTGGGGATTTCGCTTTGAATTTATGAAAACACGAGGGGGTTTCACGCATTTTCCTTCATACAGGGGGGACCGATGCAACATTTACAAAACACAATGGGGTTTCGCGCATTTATTCCCTTAAATTTATGTCATTATAAATAGGGGTAAAATCCTACACACCCCCTCGTGTTATCGAAATTCACACGAAACCTCCTTGTGTTAAAGAAATTGCAGGAAAAACACCTGGGATTTCATAAATTCGACGCGAAACACCCAATTCTGTTAGACTTGACGGCTGTGTGCTGGACGCGCCTAGAGTGCGATTTTTCCTTCTTTTTGTCTGTTATTTGCATGTAAAAATACTTATTTACCCTTTTCCTCCTTACTTTTGCTTATATATGTATGTGCATGTAAAAATACTTATAATCATATAATTTTTTTTAAAAAAACATCATTTAAATTAGTATCTACTAATATCAAACCTAAAAAAAATTAGGACCTAAATTAGTATCTACTAATATCAAAGCTTAATTCCTCTACAACAAAGCTTCAAATTGCTGAAATTAAATCATTAAATTCTGCATGGGCTAAAATGCAATAAGGTAGAGGATGAAGGGCTGAAAATTAAATAAGTAAAAACTGAGAAATTGCAAAAGGGCCCCTGGAAATAATCAAATTCCCAAACCCAATCCCTAACTCCCAAACCCCCTCCCTGCACAGCCCCTGCTCCCCTCCATTTCAGCCGCCACATCTTCCGGTGCTGCAGGCGACGGACGCCAGCGATGTGGGGTAGTTTCGGAGTTAGGCGGCGGCGCCGCGGTTCAGGCTGAGCCTCTGAGATAGACGGTTGAGGAGTGCACGCACATACACACCACCGAATCTTGATCATCATCCACTCCACTCATCGATCAATCCCCATCCATCAATGGCAGTGGATGTGTGCTCAGAGATCTCAAGCCCAAGAATCTCATTCTCCCACGATCTCAAAGAAGCCGTCGAATCCCACCATCGATTTCCACTTCGATTTCTGCATCCACCAAACCCTCATCTCTTCCGCCGACGAGCTCTTCGCCAACGGTCGAACCAGATGAAGTAGCATCAGTAGTGGCAGATTCAATGTCCCCAAGAGCTGGTTGTGAAACCTGATCAAAATTTTCTACAGCGTGGAAATATGCAAAAGCAGAATCATCCAATGAAGTAGTGGGAATATCTTGGACCATAGATGTACTCACAGATCCGGAGTTCTTCAATTTCTCCACATCATCTTGAAGTGCCCTCAGAGCTTCTTTATGCTTCTTGAGCTCATCAGAGAGCTTTATCCTTTCCTGAGTGACCATCTCACGAGATTCAATAATTGTTTTCCTGATCTTCTGACTTTTTTCTTTTTCTTTATGATGATCCTCTTTCTCTTTCTTCAGTTCCTCTCAATACTTCTCCAGTGTTTTTTCCAGAATTTGTATTCTAACGTCTCTCGATACGCCAGCCTCCTCCTTCAGAGAGAGATGAAAGGAGAGGGGAAGGGGTGGTGGGGGAAGAGGGCGGCGGGTGGTCGTGGCTGGTGGGAGAAATCTTTCTAGCCCTAAAATTTCTGTCCTCTATTAGGGTGTATGAGGGACATAACGGGAAAGAAGATGAAAAAATATCACAGCGTTAACACCCGTTAAGTTGTGTGGGGCGTGTGTCGAGTTTTTGTTATCACACGTGTTTAAGTTGCAATTTCCTTATCACAGGGGGGATCGATGCAGAATTTTTAAAACACGAGGGGGTTTCGCGCAATAAACCCTTATAAATAGTTATATTTGAAAATATTAAATATTTGAAATAAATAAAGTAATAGACTAATGTATGGATTAGACAAATACATTGGAAATTTCATATTCAAAATATAAGATAAATGAAAATGATCAATTTGACCAAACTTGTAAACCCATTATATTATGTATTTAAATTTTTCAATAAATTAAATTTAGGCACACAAAAAAAAAGTATGCTATGTAAATATATATTCAAAAATTATAAGAACACACACATATTGTATATATATAAACTTTTAATGTAATGAAATATTCGTTCAATGAAACATATGACTCATTTATTCCGAATCGAATAAAATGTTATATCAGCTCATCAAATATACAAAAATTTCTCTTGATATTTATTTAAATAAAGCAATTCAAAATTGGACTTGATCTAATATTTTCAATAAAATTATTATAAATAATAATGATAAGATTGATAAATCATTATATCATGTATAATTTGTAAAAAATAAAAAAATCACCGTTATCCAAACCATTAAGCAACCTTCATTAAAAATATAAATACACCAATACACCAATAAAAAAACAAAAAAAATTACAACCATGTGTGTATAACATAAAACAATAAGAACGAAAAAATAAAAAATGTGTGTATTTCAATGAAGAAACTATTTAATTTGTAATAACAATTTTTATATAATATTTAAATATTACCTGTTTTTGTTATGTATATGTAAACTATTAAGTATACCTATAATGCATTTTCATCTATGTTTCTTTTTACATTTAATATAAATTTATAACAAATTAACACTTTTATTTTATCATAAAAACGTTTAAAAAAATTATTGAAACCCTCAAACATAAACCCATTTTTTTATTTTATATATTTAATATGAATATTACATTTAAGATCATTAAAAATATATAATATATGTAAAATTAATTCAAAATAAAGTATTTATTATACTGAAAAAAATGATAGAAATATAATAGATATATCATCCCTTATTTAATCTTATTTATCCATTTATTTTTTATTTTGAGTTTATATACAATAAATACAACATTAAATGTCTCAAATAATTTTTTTAAATTAAATATTTAGTTTTAATTAATAAATACAAAGTGAATGTTATTAATGATTTCTACCAATCCTAGGTGCAACTAAATTAATAGGCAAACCTCAAAGTTTCTTGAATTTACAACTTGATCTCTTTTAATTACATTCGTGACCCAAGCACAACAACAGACATGTAGACAGACATCATGCATATAGGAATTAAATTACAAATCTAAATCAGGAAACCAATTACCAGAAAAGGATCCGTCAAGAAAGTAATTAAATAAGATCAAAACCCAAACACCCTGACTTATGCCAAATCCGGCAAACAATGGGCAAATAGGTTGTCAGATCTCATTCGATTACTAACGCCAGATTCCCTACTGAACCCATTCGAGATTTAACCTAATGATTGATCTAGTCACATGCTTATTGTTATACTCAAATCATAAATTCATATTTGAGCATAGATCATCTTTTAATCATATAAGTTAGACATAATCTAACACACAAAGGATTTAGCCTATTAGGCTCATTCTTATCACAGAATCTCTGTAAGAACCCACCTGTATGCTTGTTGTCTTCAAGCCAAACAAGCAGCTTATACAAATCAAACTTGTATTATAAATTCAAACTGATTTACAAAAGGGAAGGAGAAGAGAGAGAGAAACTAGAAAGAAGAGAGAGAAACGGGAGGGGGGAGCTAAGAAAGTTATTGTGCAGTCATTGCAAAAGACATGTACACTTGTATCTCATCGCAAAAGATCAATTCTTAAATGTAAAGTTACTCGTATATTATTAATAACTCATTTTAAAATTTAAAGATATTATGTAATCAATATCTATTTCAATAAATATATATTATATTTATATATCTAGTTTAGATATACATAGTTATAGGACCATAACATACAATTTTCTTGCCTAAATCCCAAATTGTCTTTTTGTTCATTATCTTTTATATTATCATTTTACTTAGTATTTAATTTAACTAGTAATTATTGTAGCTTTGAAATTCCTCACTATTTGATTTTAAATTGAAAAAAATAATAGCTAACTATAGAACCTATGAAATACACGAGATTACAAAAATTAAATTAAATTTTGTAATTTTAGAGAGAAAATTAATTATTAATTATATAAGAATATAGTAATGTTGCATTAATAGTAATGTGAATAATATATAACTGTAATTCTAGAAGAACATGGTTTTTTTTCTCTGTTATTTAGAAAATTTAAATATTTTTGTATCCATTATTCAAACCCTCGAAATTTTTGTTTTTGAATTGATACAAAAATTAAAGTTAAATATTTTCAAATAAATTTCATATTTTATTTTAAAGCACCATATTCAAAAAAACTATATAATTTTAATAATTAATTAGTTCGAAATGTCTGAATATTTTCTTTTCAATCAACCCACATTTATTTTATATTTTCATTATTTATTGATTTATATTTTATTCTAAATTTTTTAAATTAACAAATTCAAATTTATAAATTATTTTTGTAGTATGCGTTACTTTAACAAATTTAGTTAATTTTTTTATATTATTTACTAATTTATATTATCAATATTAATCTTAATAGTATTTAATACCAACATTAATTAGATTTAAATAGATTTAATTTGTAAAAAGATAAATTAAAATTAGAAAATTTATGGGATTGACAAGTGTACTTTATAGTTATTCCTTTAATTTAAATGGGGAGAGCTATGCAGGATTTTATTTCCCATTTTTTCGAAATACAAAATCATAATTTCATATCACTTCCATTTATAGTTTACTAGTAGTGTACCCGTGCGTTGCACAGTATGTTATATATATATAATTATTAAAAAAATATAATAACATATAAAATGTAATGATTATTATTTTAACAAAAATGTATTGATACTTTTTAATTTGTATTAGTATAAAGCTAGGTATTTTAACTTTAAATTCATGCCATTATAAATAATTATATTCGAAAATATTAGAAATTTGAAGAATATAAAGTAATATATTAATCTATGGATTAAACAAACAAATAAAAAAAATTGTGTCACAACATTACATGGGTAGTGAAATTTTAAAAAATAAATTTAATATCTAAAAATAAGTTATATGTATTAGAAACGTTATGATTTAAGTATTGAGATAAATAAATTTATATTTTATTGGCATTTTATAACTATAAATACACACGTATTTTAATAAATTTTTTTGGTTCAACGCCACATATAGCTCATTTATTTTAAATCAAATAAAAAATTATATCAACTTATCTAATACATGAAAATCTCTCTTGCTATCTATTTAAATGAAACAATTCAAAATTGGACTTAATCTACACATTTTGAATAAAAAAAATTATGAATAATAATTATAAGATTGACAAGTCAATATATCAGGGACTAAGAATGATGAAATTTTAATTTGTGAAAAACCAGAAAAATTACCTCTGTCCAATCCCTTATGCCACTTCAATTAATCAGAATATAAATATAAATAAAATTTGACAACAAATAAATATAAAATAAGAAAGATAAAATAAAATATTTGTATATTTCAAATGAATAAGTTGGTTAACTTGCAATAATAATTTTAATCTAATTTTTTCTATTTGACATGTTTTATATGTGTAATTTATTAGGTACACCGTACACCTATAATATTTTTTTATTTCTACATTTTAATATCAATTTACAATAAATTAATATTATATATCATAAAAACGTTTAAAAATGAAAAATCATTGAAGCCCACACACATACATTTCCATATTTCAGTTTGATAAATTTTATATGAATATTAAATTTAATTAAATAATGATTGATTTTATATATTATATATTTAAAATTGATTTAAAATAGGGTAAATTACAAAAAACAACCCCAGCTATCGTCTTTTTAAAAATTGCAACCTAATCTGTTTTTTTTCTTTTAAGATTGTCACCTAATATTTCTGTGGTTTTGCCGATTGCAAAATTTCCGATCATTTTTCCGGCAAATTAATTAATTTTTTTCACTTTGCAACCCAAACTTTTTCTCTTAATCCAACTGCAACCCAAACTTTAATTTTTTTGTCCAATCGCAAATCATGATTTTTTTTCGCTTCACACTGATATCTTTATGTTATGAGTAAGTCTCTTGTGAATCAAGTGCATGGATCTTAGATCCATGCACCCGGGTCGGATCCGGGTCAGGGGGACCGCACCCTCTTTTTTTTTTTTCGCTCATGATTTTTGAAAAAAATCACATACCAATAGTATATGTTAGACATACCTTTACGTTATGTTAGACATACCTTTAAGCTATGTTAAACATACCAGTTATGCCCAGTTTTCATGCCTTGTCTTTTTTTGGCTTGATTTTTGAATTTTGGCACATACCACTACGTTATGTTAGACATACCTTTACGTTGTGTTAGACATACCTTTATGTATACTTAAACATACCTTTGTATATGTTAGACATACCTTTATATATAGTTAAGCATACCTTTATACATGTTAGACATACCTTTGTATATAGTTAGACCTACCTACACATGGTTGGTCTAACTATACACAAAGGTTGGTTTAACTATACACAAAGGTTGGTCTATTTGAGCGAATTTTGGATGAGCTTCAGGACAGGTCTTCAGCGCGTGGGAGCGCGTGCATGCGCGTGGGAGGCTCGTTTAGGCGCGTGAACGGGTCGGGTCAGGTGCATGGATCTTAGATCCATGCACCTAACTCATAAAAGTTTTTGCCTTATGTTATATATATATATATATATATATATATGTGTGTGTGTGTGTGTGTGTGTGTGTGACATTTATGTTATACTACCTCCATCCCAGGTTATTTTGCCTACTTTGACCGGCACGGAACCTAAGAAAAAACTGTTTGACTTTGATGTGATGTGTTATTTTAATATTTTTTAGTGGCAATTTTGTAATTAATGTGTGTTTTTTGAGTGCAACAGTTGTAAAATGAAAGAAATGGAGGGGTAAGGAAGTAAATTTTTCTTTGCCATTTTTGGGCTGGGCAAAATAAGATAGGACAAACAAAAATGGAAAGTAGGCAAAATAGAGCGGGACGGAGGGAGTATAAGTGTGATCGATATTTATAAAATAAATATTAAGGAAATATTGGTCAAAATTGGTGAAATATATGTAACATCGGTAAAAAATGGATGGAATATCGATAAATATCGAGAAAATATCGGAATATATTGGTAAATATAGGAAAAATAACAATAAATATATGTACTCATATTTTCATCGATATCGATATTTTCACGATATTTCCGTGAATTTAAGTTACCTATATTTCCACCAGAATCGAAATTTTCATTCTTGGTTGCAATTTGATAAAAACACAAAGTTCAGGTTGCAATTAGATTTAAAAAAAAAAACAACAAAGTTTAGGTTGCAAAGTGAACAAATTAATCTCCATTTCGCCGGAAAATTTGCAATCGACAAAGTCACATAAAGATTGGGTGATAATTTGAAAAAAAAATAGATTAGGTTGCAATTTGAAAAAAAGTCTATAGGTGGGGTTGTTTTTTGTAATTTACCCTTTAAAATAAGTACTTAAAAATAAGATGAGAGATAATAAATATATAATCCTTATTTCATCTTATTTATCTATTTATTTTTTCTATTTGAAATTTCTATACAAAAATACTAAATTGAGTATCATAATAGCTGATTTCTTAAATTAAATATTTATTTATTTGTATTGAATTTCTTAGAATACAATAAATATGTTTATTTATTTTTATTTGTATTGAGTTTCTTAAAATACAATAAATAGGTTTATTTGTATTGAGTTTCTTACAATAAATACAATATGAAAGCAATTAATAGGTTTCTTAAAATAGTAATTACTTAATAGGTAGATAATTTATTGCAGTTATTTTTGGCAGAATATCCTGCTTATATATATATATATATATATATATAGATTTTTAATATATGTATGGTGTATTGAATTTATTATTACTATTTGTAATTTTATTTATAAGTTGACAGATTCAAAATTAAATAACTCATTCGTTTAAGATCGGTTTTCACTACACATCAAATTTATTATTTTTATCAATGATTTTGTCTATCAATATTGCTATCCTATTAACCGTGATCACATTAATATATACTAGTATATATCCCGTGTATCACACGGTAATTTTTTAAATTAATATTAATAAAGAAAATATAAAAATGTAATATATTTTGAGTACGAAATAACAATGCATCGCATTACATGCTAGATCAAAAATGTTATTTAACAAAAAATATTTTCATATTCACATGACTTCAAAAATATTTGTATTGTCAATTTGTAGGTAATACATAAGCCATATTTTTAAATTAAAATTAAAGTATAATTATAATACATAAAATACATTATATTTTGTATTTTTTTATTAATTTGTATTAACATAAAATAACATCTCATTTCTTATCAATATTTAATTTAATGGATATTAATATATTCATATTTACATATTTCATCGAAATTCTAATATTAACATATTAATTAGCAATCAATATTTTTTTTTCATGAATTTACTGATTTTTGTTGTTCTTAAAATTATATTTATATATAGTCACATGAGCTAAAAAGTATATGGACATAATATTCTCATTCATTATATGCTTGATTTAATTTTTTCCCCAATTTATAATGATTACATTTATTAGCAATTAGTTTATACATATTAAAATAACAATCAATTCCTATGTTAAAATATGTTGACTAAAATTTCATAGATTACACATGTTATTAATTATCATTAAAATTTCATAGGTTACTAATTGTTGGCAATTATCATTAAATGAAATAATTGAATTAAATTATAAATTATATATATAATTAAAGAAAATTGAGTGAAAATTTGGAATAACCACATAGTGACATGTGTCCTATAGTGATTATTCCTTTAGTATATATGTGGTTATTCCTTTAGTATATGTGAAAGATTCGGGTATATTAATATATGTCTACTGCTGACGTGTCAAATATTCAATATCAATTAATATATCATTTTCCATATAACATATCAATTAATATATCATTTTCCATATAACATATCAATTAATATAACATTTTCCATATAATCAAGGAGATGTGACGTCTCAAATATTTAACATATCAATTAATATCACTTTCCATATAGTTGAGCTATCATTACACATATTAAGAGTTGGAGTGACACTACTTAGTGCCCCCAACTTGACCACCGCATGATATTAGATATATACTCTTCAACTATGATGTGTAAACTCTTAAAATATTATTTACATACAGAACAAAAAGTCGATATCTTTAGTGAATAAGCAAGTAATACCTTAGGATATACACATGATATCTGAAGAGTATATATCTAATATCTATAACTGAATAGAGAATAATATCTTAAAATATGCATGTCATACCCGAAAAGTATATATCTAATACCATACTTTAACCTGAAAAAATAATAGTTTAAGAGTATACACATGATACTTAAAGAGTACACACTCGAGACACGAATCTAATATGAGCACCTTGCCTAGGAGTTACTCACTGTTGTTTATTTTCAGATTTGTTTTGTGATTGCAGTTTTTAAGGAGGCTAATTAATGGTGATAGTTCTTTTTTTAATCAAATCACATATCAAATTTACAGCTTATTCATTTAGAAAATTGCTTTTAAGGCTGTCATATCAGATCTATCAATTTTGTGATTTTTTAAATTCTTTTATTTACATTACATAAATAAAATTAAAATATTTATCATGATGTATTGACCTCACCATTATCATTTGGAATTTTATTTCATATTCATAATTATTAAGGGGTTTTACTTTTTTTTTAAATAAACCATAATTTCAAATGAAATTTATTCATTTAAATTTGCTATCAAATTTATCATTTTTATGATTTTTAATCAGTTATTTACATTACAAATATGTTTTAATTAATATGTAATTATGTCGTCTATAGTAGTATACTAGAATGTTGGAGTTAAGGAAATATGTGTTCAAAAATAAAAATTATACTTTTAAAATATACAAATACAACAATAAATAAATTACAAATTAGAAATAATATTTTTATAAAAAAATATAAGAAAAATCTATATATATATATATATATATATAAGCAGGATATCCTGCCAAAAATAACTGCAATAAATTATCTATCTATTAAATAATTACTATTTTAAGAAACCTATTAATTACTTTCATATTGTATTTATTGTAAGAAATTCAATATAAATAAATACAAATAAATCTATTTATTGTATTTTAAGAAACTCAATAAAAATAAAAATAAATAAACCTATTTATTGTATTTTAAGAAATTCAATACAAATAAATAAATATTTAATTTAAGAAATCAGTTATGATACTCAATTTAATATTTATTGTATAGAAATTTCAAATAAAAAAATAAATAGATAAATAAGATGAAATAAGAGATTATATATTTATTATCGCTCATCTTATTTTGTACTTATTTTAAAGGGTAAATTACAAAAAACAAACTCCACCTCTCGACTTTTTTCCAAATTGCAACCTAACCTTTTTTTTTTTTTTCAGATTGCCACCCAATCTTTCTGTGGTTTTGTCGATTGCAAATTTTCCGGGGAAATGGAGATTAATTTGTTCACTTTGCAACCTAACCTCTTTTTTTTTTTATCTAATTGCAACTTGAATTTTGTGTTTTTATCAGATTGCAACCAAAAATGAAAATTTCGATTCCGGTGAAAATATAGGTAACTTAAATTCACAGAAATATCGTGAAAATATCGATATCGATGGAAATAAGGTACATATATTTATTGTTAATTTTCCTATATTTACCAATATATTCTGATATTTTCTCGATATTTATTGATATTCCATCGATTTTTACCGATTTTACATATATTTCACTAATTTTGACCAATATTTCCTTGATATTTATTTATGAATATTGATCACACTTATAACATAAATGTCACACTCATATATATAACATAAAGGTGTGAAGCGAAAAAAAAATCATGATTTGCGATTGGACAAAAAATTAAAGTTTGGGTTGCAAAGTGAAAAAATTAATTCATTGCCGGAAAAATGACCGGAAGTTTTGAAATCGGCAAAATCACAGAAAGATTGGGTGACAATCTTAAAAAAAAAAAGATTAGTTGGGGTTGTTTTTTGTAATTTACCCTATTTTAAATATATAATATATAAAATCAATCATTATTTAATGATCTTAAATTTAATATTCATATAAAATTTATCAAACTGAAATATGGAAATGTATGTGTGTGGGCTTCAATGATTTTTCATTTTTAAACGTTTTTATGATATATAGTATTAATTTATTGTAAATTGATATTAAAATGTAGAAAAAAAATATTATAGGTGTACCTAATAGATTACACATATAAAACATATCAAATAGAAAAAATTAGATTAAAATTATTATTGCAAGTTAACCAACTTATTCATTTGAAATATACAAATACTTATATATACAAACGTTTTTATATTTATTTGTTGTCAAATTTTATTTATATTTATATTCTGATTAATTGAAGTGGCATAAGGGATTTGATAGAGGTAATTTTTCTGGTTTTTCACAAATTAAAATTTCATCATTCTTAGTCCCTGATATATTGACTTGTCAATCTTATAATTATTATTCATAATTTTTTTTATTCAAAATGTGTAGATTAAGTCCAATTTTGAATTGTTTCATTTAAATAGATAGCAAGAGAGATTTTCATGTATTAGATAAGTTGATATAATTTTTTATTTGATTTAAAATAAATGAGCTATATGTGGCGTTGAACCAAAAAAATTATTAAAATACTTGTGTATTTATAGTTATAAAATGCCAATAAAATATAAATTTATTTATCTCAATACTTAAATCATAATGTTTCTAATACATATAACTTATTTTTTGATATTAAATTTATTTTTTAAAATTTCATTACCCATGTAATGTTCGGACACAATTTTTTTTTAATTTGTTTGTTTAATCCATAGATTAATATATTACTTTATATATTTCAAATTTCTAATATTTTCGAATATAATTATTTATAATGACATAAATTTAAAATTAAAATACCTAGCTTTATATTAATACAAATTAAAAAAATATCAATATATTTTTGTTAAATAATAATCATTACATTTTATATGTTATTATATTTTTTTAATAATTATATATATAACATAACGTGCAACGCACAGGTACACTGTTAGTTTATTTTATTTAAGGAAAAAAAATATTAGACCTTAATTAAAGTTTGATAGGCCAAATATTTTCGCACACAACACACACTCATTGACTCCATTTCTTCACCTCTTCTCCCTCGGTGTGACCCCTCTCTCTCTCCTCCGCCCCTTTCTCTCTCCTCAACTCTCCATCGGGGTCGCCCAACTGCAGAATTCCTCAAAAACCCTCATCGAGAAACCCCTCAATTTCGAAATTCCCGTGGAAAACGTGCCCAATTTCCCGATTACGGCCTTAATTGCTGACGATTTGCTTCATCAATGGCTGCGCCGGAGCTAGCTCAAACCGACCCAGAGGGAATTGAAGGAGTTCGGATGACATGGCTCAACTGGCCGCGATCTAAGGTGGAGGCTTCGAAGTGCGTGATTCCGATCGCCGCATCGATTCAGCCGATCCGCCCACACGTGGATCTGCAGATCCTACCCTACACTCCTCTCCGATGCAAGACGTGCTCTGCTGTGCTAAACCCCTTTTGCCGCGTTGATTTCACCGCCCTCATATGGATCTGCCCCTTCTGCTTTCAGAGGAACCATTTTCCCCATCACTATTCCTCGATTTCGCAAACGAATTTGCCTGCCGAATTGTATCCTAATTTCCCCTCAGTTGAGTACACGATCTCTAATTACCAGAATCCGCAGAATTACAACCCTGCTGTGGCTCCCCCTCCAATTTATCTGTTTGTTTTGGATACGTGCATGATCGAGGAGGAGTTGGACTTCGCCAAATCGGCTCTGAAACGGGCGATTGGATTGCTTCCGGAAGATGCCATGGTTGGGTTTATATCGTATGGTACTCAGGTGCAGGTTCACGAATTGGGGTTCAAGGATATGTCCAAGGTTTATGTGTTTAGGGGATCGAAGGAGATGTCGAAAGATCAGGTCTTGGAGCAGTTGGGGCTCGCCGTGCCTGGTGGGAGGCGTGGTGGCCCTGGTATCCAGAAAAGTGGTGGTGGACCTAGCCCTGTCTCCGGAGCTGGGCCCAATTCAGGGATTAACCGGTTTCTATTACCAGCTTCGGAATGCGAGTATACACTGGATTCGGTAATAATCTTTTGTTACTATCTGAGTATTGATCTCCTGCTCGTTCTGTTTTGATCGGTTGCTGAATCTTTGAAATTTGAAGGTTGTATATAATTGGTGTTGGTTATTGGAAATAAAGGCTTGATTTGTCATTCATCGATTGAATTGTTTCTTGGAAGTCTGGATCTCATGTTTCTTTGTTGGGTGTTGTGCAGTTGTTGGATGAGTTGGCAACAGATCAATGGCCAGTGGCACCAGGGAACAGGGCATTGAGGTGCACAGGAGTTGCGCTGAGTGTTGCAGCAGGATTGCTGGGGGCATCTATAGCAGGAACTGGTGCACGGATTGTTGCGTTAGTGGGGGGTCCATGCACAGAAGGTCCTGGATCGGTAAAACCTTGACTTTTTCTAACAGTCTACATATATTTTTAACTTGGTGTATCATATTTTTTGAATGCTTTCCTGTAATGAGAAACTCTTTAGTATTGGTGGTTTGCTACTTCGCTGCATCTTTTGGATTTTGTGTTTCATTTTTCATTTTTCGTGTTTTCCGAAGCGGTAGCATAATAATTCATGTTATGAGCTTAGGATGCTTTGGAAAACTGAGAAACCTTCTTCATTTGTTTAGTAGTTTGTTGGATTTATACTTAAAGAATTTCCTGATCCAAATAACAAAGGCAGACAATTGTATGAAGAATAGAGAATTCACAGTGTCCCTGCTCCAGTAATTTACTAATTGAATAATGGAATTTTTAGATCTGTCAATGCCCTTCAATTTGTGAATCACCAAGAAGACACTTATTTTAATATGTGCTGCAGTTGCTGTAGCATGTATTAACACAAATTCTAATAATTGTTTTTATGTTCACTTAGGCTGCCTTTAAATGGATTTTACCCAACTATTTTTGGACCTTATAATCCTGAATAGCGACGGACTTTAATTAAATTTAAAACGAAGGAAATTGTTTGTATTTGACCTGATTAGGGATTTGAGTTGGTACTATAATGAGCTAGTTTAGCTTTCCTTTGTTTTGAGGCCGTCAATATTTTATCCATGAATTCTGATGTTTGTAATATTAATGAATAAAAAGTCTGTCTCTAATCAGAAAATAACTATAGTTTCTATGGATCTGATTTTAATTTAGAGCAAAAGTGTTCTCTTTTAAACAGCATAACTCTATAAAATTGTACAATATTTAAGCTTTTCTGGAGGAATTGAATGCCTCATTTGGTCATACCAACTAATACTACAAGTTAATAATTGCTTTTGCCCTGGCTCCATTGATGAATGGCTTGTTTGGCTTTCATGTTCATGTAAGATATTCTAGTTGTGTTACTAAATCATCCAACATTTATGGACTGTAGGATTTGATGCGAATTTACTCCTTGGAAATAAGACAAATAAAATCATTACGAGAAACTTTGCTTCAGAAACACATATTTGGCAATGACTAAAAATTGGCATCTAAAGTACAAAATTGTCTATCATTCTTGAATGCAATCAGTTGGTGGAGTCTATGGAAGTATTTCTTATGTAGATGATGTTTAACATCTCTAGAAAGTTTTTGTTTGTATGTTTGCTATGGTAATGGGATTTTTTTAGATGATCTGCTTAATTGTCACTTGAAAAGGATTAACCTCAAGTGGTGGAATGCTTCCATTACAAATTAAGCTATATTTGTGCTTCTGATTTTCAACTAAATGATGGATTTAGTATTCCCTCTATGATTCTTATTCTTACTTTTCTCTTAGGCTTCTGTCATACAAATGGTTCCAGGTTTCTACTAGAAATCCGAAAGAATTTTCTCTTTTATCTTTGGTTGCATTCCATTTCTCTGTCTAATTCCCGTTATTTGAGTTGATATCTTGAAGTAGTTGAGCTTATCACTCACTTAACGCTTTTTTTTTTTTCTTCAAGAATTTGGAGATGCCAAACCCAGTCTTGCCATCTTTTGAACACTAGAGTCATGTTATGTGAAAAATACCTTGTGCCTTACTTTGAAATAATAAAAACTTATCTGTAGCCATATGTGTTCCATGGTATGTTTCATTTTCTGAAATTGACTCAAGATATATTGCCACAACAATTTTGATCTCTTATGTATTGATTTGATGGCCAAGCTGGTAGGTAATATAGGTTTGTGTTTACTTGTAGATTGTATCAAAAGATTTGTCAGATCCAGTGCGATCACATAAGGATCTTGACAAGGATGCAGCACCCTTCTTTAAGAAGGCAGTACATTTCTACGATGAACTTGGAAAACAGTTGGTTAGTCAAGGCCATGTGTTGGATGTTTTTGCCTCTGCACTTGATCAGGTTTGTGATGGTCAACTTGTATTTGTTTGCATTATGGTTTGTGTTTGTTGTTACTATCATTTTTTGTATGTTGTAGATGATTTATAGCATGTGAAGCTGAAAGGACCTGAGTGTGATACCTATTTGAAGTGAGAAAATGCTGTTGTACTAGGATGGCTACTATAAACTGGATGCATCATTTTTTACTTTATATAAATGTGTAGTATGTTTACTATCATTTATATGCTCACATGAGTTCATATGGATTTTAAATAATTAATCCCACTATTCTAAAATTATTTCTCTTGTTCCTTTTGTAGAATATCCTAGCATAAGACTCTCTTTTCTCTAATGCTTTTCCCCCCAAAACCCCTAATAGAAAATTAATGCTGTATCCCACTAATTTTTGTCCTCTCACATTACTAATTATCATCTAAAACCTATTTTTTGTTGACTATGCCTATAAATATTGGATGGAAGGAGCCTATATCGTTTTCACCTATATTCACAGCTTTACTGATAGTAGTGAACCTTACCTTGCATTTGGATCTATTTAGGATTTGATGCACCCAACATTAAGCTACTTGATTTAAGTTGCAATCTGGATTTACTTATGATGCAAGTCTTCAGGTTGGGATTGCTGAGATGAAGGTTGCCATTGAAAAAACTGGTGGGCTTGTCGTTCAGGCTGAAAGTTTTGGCCACTCCGTTTTCAAGGATTCATTCAAGCGAATTTTTGAAGATGGGGAACTGTCCTTGGGGCTTTCATTCAAGTAAGTTGATACCAGACTTGGGCAACTCTTTGGTTTGACTTTTAAATTTGATCCATCAAGATTTCGAATGAATTCTAAATGTATCCAAATAAAGCCTTTTCTTTTTCTTTCTGACTTTAAGTGTTACCATCTGATATAATGTCACGTTGCTTGGGTTCTTTATTATAATGGGTATCTGAAAAATTGCCACCTAAACAAAACATGAGTCCAAATATACCATCCATCACTAATCTTATGCAAAAATGCCACTCATGGTTAAGCGCACGAATATATTCGTGACCATGGTTGGCATTTTTGCATAACATTATGATGAGTGGCACTTTTACATATATGTTATTAGTAAGTGGCATTTCACGCAGTTTCTCTTATCAAAAGTTATTGTGGAGGTTTTCATTTTAGGTTGAGATTGATAAAGCAATCTCTTTGTGCAATACTAGAGTTCAAATATGTAGCTGTATCTGTTGCTTTCATTTGCAGCCCTTCGTTTGGATTATGCTATTTTTTATGGTACAACACGTGTGGCAAAAAATCAAGGGAGGGGCAAGGATTTTTTTTGTTTTGTTTGATATTTATCTAATAATGGTGTCATTATTTCTTATTGCATCTGAAATAATATTTATCATTTAATAATTCTTAGTGGTACACTGGAGATCAACTGCTCGAAAGATATAAAAATCCAAGGAATCATTGGGCCATGCACGTCACTAGAGAAGGTTCAAAGTTTACCATCTTTTCTTTCGATGCATCTTATTATTATACTTGTAATTGCAACATTAGACATTGTTCTTTGTGGTTTATTACGGTGACTATTATTGTGCTTGGTACTGATCTGAGGATCTGTTGCGCAGAAAGGGCCTGCTGTTGCTAGCACAGTTATAGGACAGGGGAATACTACAGCATGGAAGATGTGTGGCCTTGACAAAAGTACTTGCTTGACTGTTCTCTTTGATGTTTCTTCTAGTGAAAAGTCAGATCCTGCAGGGACGAATTCTCATTTATACATACAGTTTTTAACAAGGTAAAGTGGATAGTCTTTAGAAACACTTCCCCTCTTAGAAATAGGACTTTAGATTCTTTTCCTTATTTCAACTCTTTGATTCCAAGATATTGGTAGCGGTTCCATTTATCTTGATAAAGATCCTTGTTTCTACGTCGCCAATGTATTTCCCAACCTGAAGAAACTTAACTCTAAACTAATCTTAACTTTTGAACACAGCTATCAGAGCTCTGATGGCCAAACGCGGCTAAGAGTCACAACTGTTACTCGACAATGGGCAGTGGGCAATGAGGTTGGTTGATTCCTTTTCTGTATCCATTGATCTATGTCAACTTCTTTCTCGCAGTCCAACTTTGAAAAGATCCTTCTACAATAATATGTGGATGTTGTTTGAAAAAATTATCAAATGTTACATGGTTTTTTGTCAGGGTACCTTGTTTCTTATATTAACATTATGCATGTGTTTTCTTAAGAGAATAGCTCTTGAAAAAATAACTCTTTATATAGTCAATTTTCTCTCTTTTTAAGGTTTTATCGCATAAATGGTTTGTGTTTGGTGGCCTGTTTTTATTATACTAAAAGTGAACAACCCTATGATTTGAAGCCGATGTCACATTGAAGGGTTTCTCTGGATAAGATGGTGTTTCAACGTAGATGAGTCTAAAGAGTTGGAGGGGCTAGATCTATTTTATTTTCAGTTTAGTTATGTGTTTTCCAAGAATATTATGCTGACTGCGAATATTTATTGCCCATCTATTGTATGAATGATAAATATTTGAAATTATCTATTTGATCACATCATGACATTTTATTTTGATTTGTTGACCTTACAAACTCAAATCTTTCTAACTGACTTTTCCGTTTAGTGTTCTGTAATTGGCTGTACTTCATTACTTGTTTGCTGTGTACCTGCAGGATTTAATTCAAGGATTTGATCAAGAAGTTGCTGCTGTAGTAATGGCTAGACTAGCTTCTTATAAAATGGAAATGGAGGTAATTTACAATAGAACTGGGATGAATGTGGCTGACAACTTGTTTTCTCTCTGGCATAGTTCTATTCTTTTGGATACTAAGCTTAATCTAGCTCTTGCTGTATTTCTTAGCTTTGCATTTTACTTTTACGATCAGGGTTAATCACTGGGTGGATTGGATAAGTAAATTTATTAAAAAGATCCTCCTGGCATTAAAAACAGAAATAAAAATTGAAGACTAACTAATTGGAAAATGGAAAACGTTAAAAAGAACTTACACGATGAAGGTGTACCTTAAACATATGAGGTGACTCATCAATATCTGATTTAAAAATTAAATTATAGGTCTTATATCATTTATTAGGGGATTGTTTAAAAATAGAAATGAAACTACAGCATTCCTTCTTTTTTTTTTTCTTTAGATTCATGGTTAGCATGGAAAAGTCTCTGTTTCTTCCTTTCAATTTAATCCACTTCAGTCGTGCTAAAACCATTCATTCCTCCACATCTAGCATCTTCTTAGCTCATTAGCTGAAATTAAAGGATTTTAATTGGCGTACACTTTGATTTACTAGGTATGGTTACAAAATGTATATTTGGAGAAGAAAAAGGGGTATAATTGGGAATTATTAATCGCAGTTTGATGTTGGGGAGAAGATGGCCAATATTTAAAAGTTTTATTTGACAAGTTGGGGATTTAATTATGCTCTTTAATCTCTATCATTTTAAAGAATAACTTCCCAAACTTTTTAATGAAAAGTAAAGATGATCATATACACTTGTTAATATGATACTTCAATACATTTGTTCTGAAATAGAATGTGCAAGGACATAAGGTTTAAAGCTAATTAAATCTAATTGGTATTAATTGGATTTGGAATTCAAATCTTTGATTGTAGAATACAATTCATTTTATTGCTTGATTACCTCAAAACTTGATTGTGTGATTCCATATTTTCAGGAAGGTTTTGATGCTACAAGGTGGTTAGATAGGAATCTTATTCGCCTGTGTTCCAAATTTGGCGATTACCGAAAAGAAGACCCAACCTCGTTCACTTTAAATCCCTGTTTTTCGTTGTTTCCTCAATTCATGTTTAATCTGCGGAGATCACAATTTGTACAGGTCAGTTGCTGATGGTATTTATTTTCCTCAGTTATTCACTTCTGCTATTCTGTTATAGTTATTTTATCTCTCTAGCTCTCTGTTTCTCTGCTAGGTATTTAATAATAGTCCAGATGAGACAGCCTACTTCCGCATTTTGTTGAATCGGGAGACTATAAGCAATGCGGCGGTCATGATTCAACCATCATTAATATCATATGCGTTCAATTCACTTCCTGCACCAGCTTTGCTTGATGTTCAATCCATTGCAGCAGATCGTATTCTTTTGCTCGACTCATATTTCAGTGTTGTTATCTTTCATGGAATGACAATAGCTCAATGGAGGAACATGGGCTACCAGAATCAGCAAGAACATCAGGTGTGTTTTCTATTTGTGCTGTTCTTTTTGTTGGTCGTGGTGAATGGTTATTTTCTTACTACAATATTAGGAACAATAAGTTGTAAAGAGCATATCTGTCTTTCCTCAAATAAACTTCTTGTCCTAGTAGAAACAGGAGAATTATACACCCTATAATAGTATGTCATCTACTCGTGAGTTTAACAGTTTATTGAGTCCTCAAACGGTTAAACTGGTACTGTAACTTTTTGTGAATTGTGATGGTTTGCAGTTCAGTCACTGTGATCACAGCTTCGTTGTTGAACTCATATTTCCCTTTCATAAACCTTTTATATAGCAAGTCTGCATCTCTCGTAGTCCTTGATCAATTAATACAGCCTTTGAAACTGTATATCTGTTGATGGGTCGATATATAGTCCCCAAACAGAATACAGGCAGCTTCATTAATGATGCTTTGCATCAGAGTGATACTGTTTGCCTTGTGCATGAAGAAAAAATCTCATCTAACACACCTTGTTTCCAATGTCAGGGTTTTGCCCTCTTATTACAAGCTCCACAAGAGGATGCGAAATTGATAATCCGTGAACGTTTTCCTGTGCCAAGGCTGGTGGTTTGCGATCAGCATGGCTCTCAGGTAATCTTCATGTAATCTTTCACTGAATTTATTTACCTGTAAATTTTTAGTCCTGACTCCTGATCTTGAAAATTGTTTTCTCTGATTGAGTTGAATGTGATAATTCCTTTGGATACAATGACAACAAATTAACATGCCTGGACTTGATTGTTACAGGCAAGATTCTTGTTGGCAAAGTTGAACCCTTCAGCCACCTACAGTAATGCACACGAGATGATGAACACTGGATCGGATGTCATCTTCACCGATGACGTGAGTCTACAAGTATTCATTGATCACCTCCAACGGCTAGCAGTTCAAGCTTCTTAACGGCTCGTTTAATCAACAATGCTTCTTGGATTCTCTATGGAAACCCCGGATATTACGGACTCGAACAATAAGGAATAGTTGCTGTTCTTTTTTGTGCTTGAGAGGTCTTTTGCTTCTTTGGATGCCAAGAAGCTTGAGAAATTTGTAACTTAAGTCACATTTAAAAGAGAGAAAAGGGTACAGTGTAAGTTTAAGTAAGACATTTTTGGATTATTCATATCTTTTGTTGGAATTTTTGTACCAAGTTTGATGATTTATTTGTGGAGGCTAAAAACAGCTCTAGAATGCAAGCTATTTTGTCTGTCTTTTGTTTTCTATTTAAGAATAGTGCAACTTTCATTGTTACATTTGATCTAGATGGTGGAATTAATTATTTTTTTAACCCATTAAATTTTCAGTTATTTCATCCATTATTTTTTCGGGATGATGATTTTACCTTTTATCTATTAAAAGTTTAACCCAAATTCCATCTGAATAGTCAGATGAGGCTAAATTTGCACATGATTAGCATGTGCATCCTGATGTTTTAGCTTCTTTTTTTTGTTTCTAATAACTTATGACAACTTTTTTTTCTAATAATGTACTCCCTCCGTCCCTGCTAACTTTACCTACTTTCCTTTTTTGTTTGTCCCATCTAACTTTGTCAAAAAAAAAAAAATGACAAAGAAAAATTTGCTCCCTTACCCTTCCATTTCTTTCATTTTACAACTTTTGCACTTAAAAAGCACACATTAATTACAAAATTGTCACTCCAAAACATTAAAATAACACATCACATCAAAGTCAACAGTTTTTTCTTAAACTCCGTGCGGTCAAACCGTGGCAAAGATAGGGGGGACGGAGGGAGTATCTATTATGACAATTTTGTCCACTAATTTATATGTTCTGGTAATTTGTTCATCAACTTTTCAAGTTATCTGTATTT
Organism: Scutellaria baicalensis; assembly: GCA_005771605.1. Classification (NCBI taxonomy): domain Eukaryota; kingdom Viridiplantae; phylum Streptophyta; class Magnoliopsida; order Lamiales; family Lamiaceae; genus Scutellaria; species Scutellaria baicalensis. The sequence goes on from CM016729.1 coordinate 523,192, forward strand.
ATAGGGCATCACATGTTAATCATGTGCTAATTGTGCCTGATATAATCATGCGGGTTGAATTTGACTCAAATTTTCGATTTTTAGTAGATGAAAGATAAATCATCAATTCGAAAAGATAATTGATAAAATTGTCAGAACTAAGAAGTAACTAATTCCTGAATTTTGAGATATATTAATTTGTATATTTCATTTGTTTTGAAAAATGAACTAAGAAAATTGTCTTTGAATTGAAGGATTTGAGAAATACACTAATTACAAATTTTCAAATCTTGTAATTAAAGTCTTACTCAATCCAATCTCACATCAAATACTCCAAATGCAAAAACAATTCAAAATGTATGAATTGATTGAAAGTAGAAAATAATTCTTTCACTATCATATTTTTTGACTACCCACATCGCTGCAAGTTCGTCAACCTAATCTAGCTAAAGGACAAAATATAGAAAAAAAGAAAAATAGAAATTATTTTGAAGGTTGCAACCTGGGTCAATTTGGGTTGATTTTCCAACCCTTATTTAATTTGGTTATCCAATCCAATAATAACACTTGTCATTTTGTAATTGGTTGGACTTGATTTTATATAGATAAAATGTATATTGTAAATATTGTGGATAATATGTATTTAAAAGATAGATATATATATCAAAATTTATATTTTTTAATTCTCTATAAATAGACACCAATATTACATATTTGGCAAATGCTGCTGTGCACCAGGTGCACGGATCTGGATTGGTGCAACTGGGGCGACCCGACCCGGATCCGCGCACCTGGATTTTCTTTTTTTTTTCTTTTTTTTTTTCGCTTCAGGCTCTTACCTTTATGTTGTAAAGATGTGACCCTTTACGTTATATAAGTGTGACCTTTATGTATAAATGTTATGACCTTTATGTTCAGTAACTTAGGAAAAAAATGAAGATTTTCAGGTTTTTTCGCTTCAGATTAAGACTTTTATGTTGTATTGTTGTAATCTTTATGTACAGTTCTTGTGACCTTTATGTACAAATATTATGACCTTTATAATCCATAACTTTGAAAAAAATTGAAATTTTCAAAATTCAGTGCATTTTAAGGATGGATATATGTGCAGCTAATATTTCATAAACGTAAATATGTACAAATTTTGTTAAAATTCTTCATTTTTTTCTAAGTTAGAGTATATAAAGGTCATTACATTTATACATAAAGGTCACACTTATATAACATAAAGGTCACATGCATATAACATAAAGGTAACAACCTGAAGTGAAAAAATAAAATTTAAAAAAATAAAATAAATAAAAGTGCGTGGATCCGGGTCGACCCGGACCCGAACCGAATTGTACATACACCAGTTGCACAGGAGACTAACTCTACATATTTTGGACCACATCTTAAATTCTCTATTTTCTCTTCTATTTTTCTATCATTCATGTCTCAATTTCTATCATGGATCCAAACCATCCTAATTATTTTCCAAACTCCTAAGATCTTCCAAACTCCCAAGATTATCCAAATTCTCAAAATTATCCAAGCTTTCAATCAATTTTTAACTCTCAATCTTTTCCTCTCTCGGAAGATTATCCAAACTATTATTCAAACTCTCAATTTTCTCCAAATCCAAATCAAGATTCTATATCTGAGCATGTCCAATCACCACAAAATACCTCTCGAAATTTATTCCAAAATGTTTCTATATCTGAGCATGTCCAATCACCACAAAATACCTCTCGAAATTTATTCCAAAATGTTCAACAACTAAACACAAACCAAAAGGAGGTAAAAAATGTAGGTTGGACTGTGAAACCTCCCGAAATTTATTTCAAAATGTTCAACAACGAAACACAAACCTAAAGGGGGTAAAAAGTGTAGGTTGGACTGTGAAAGAAGATGTAACTTTAATGTCTTCTTGATGTTAAAAATAAAGTTAGGTTGAATAGGTGGATGAGAGAGAAATTAATATTTTATTTTAGGTTGGGTTGAGGTGGGTTGACGAGGAGTAGTCTCAGCAAATCATTAGTTGGAAACAATGTCCAAAGAGAGAATAAAACAGATACAAATGTTTCAGTTTCTTTGTTCTTGAAATGGGCGCTACACGTTTGATGAAATGTCTCAAAGAAATCACTTCTACAGCCACCTTCTTTCGCTGCTCCACAAACACCAGCAATGGCGCAGGGCCATCCAGCAAATCCATGGCCATCTTCTGGTGCTCAACTTCGAACACAATGGCGGAGTTGCTCTCTGGAATTCCATGATCAAACACTACTCACTCGGTGGATTCCCGCAAGATTCAATTTTTCTGTTCAGGTTCCTCAGAAGACAAGGTAACCCCATCTCATTCGACAGCTTTACGTACTCGTATCTTGTGAAAGCCTGCGCTAATTTGAAGCGAAGGGATGTGGGAAATCAGCTCCGTTGTTTGAGCGCTAAAGTGGGGTTCACTCACCATGTTCATGTGCAAACTGCGGTGGTGAATATGTATGTTGAGTGTGGGTGTTTAGTCGAGGCGAAGAACGTGTTCGACGAAATGCCTGTGAGAAATTTGGTGACGTGGAATGTTTTGATCACGGGGTTTATCAAGTGGGGTGAGGTTGAGTTTGCGAGGGCGGTTTTCGATGTGATGCCGGAGAAGAATGTGGTTTCTTGGACAGGATTGATAGATGGATATACTCGTGGGAACCGGTTCGTTGAAGCTTTATCGTTGTTTCAGAAAATGGTGGTGGATGCAGGGATTAAACCCACAGAGGTGACTCTTCTAGCTGTTTTTCCTTCAATATGGAATGTTGGGTGTCTTGAGTTTTGCCAGATGATCCATGCTTACGGAGAGAAAAGTGGATTGAACGCGTTAGATGTTCGTGTCATGAACTGCCTCATCGATGCATATGCAAGAAGTGGGAGTATAGACGACGCAGAAAGAGTTTTTGAGGACATGGTTGATGAAAGTCGAAACTTGGTTTCGTGGACTTCAATCATATCTGGATTTGCCACGCATGGAATGGCCAAAGAGGCTTCAGATTGCTACACAAGAATGGAGAATAAGGGTGTGAAGCCGAACTGGATCACCTTTCTGAGCTTGCTAAATGCGTGTAGCCATGGCGGATTGGTAGACGAGGGGCTTGAGTTTTATCGCAAAATGGTGGAGGACTGCAAGATTGCACCGGAGATCAAGCACCACGGGGCCTTGATAGATATGTTGGGGAGAGCAGGGAGATTGGAAGAAGCAGAGAAGATTGCATTAGGGCTCCCTAATGAGGTTGGAAATGTTGTGTTGTGGAGGACACTTTTGGGGGCGTGTAGCTTTCATGGAAACGTCGAGGTAGGCGAGAGAGTGACGGGAAGGATTATGGCGATGGAGAGGGCGTACGGTGGGGACTACGTTCTTCTATCGAACATCTTCTGTGGTGTTGGTAGGTTTGGAGACTCGGAGAGGGTGAGGAGGATTATGGACGAGCGTAACGCTCCAAAACTACCCGGGATCACTTTAGGACGGAACGTGTGACGGGTGATGAACTCGGTTGGCTCTGTGTTTTCACATCGAGAATTATTTGCAAATGAAGAGATGTTTAAAATGGCTTCATATATATAAACATTGGTTTATCAAGAATACACAAGAAGGTTATTGTATGATGAGATTGTAAGCAAGCAAAAGAGATGATTTGTTAAGCACATATATAATCTAAGATCATTTCATTTGTCTATTCACATATAGAATCCAAGTGTTATTACTTAATAGAAATAGTTTAAAATGAAAACGATGTATAAATTTACAATCATGAATTTCAAATTCCTGCTCAAATTGTTTCATCCAATCACAGACATAATTAAATTAGAACATTTTAAATATTATTAATATCGAAAAAAAATATTTACAATTTTTTCGCTCTACCTATCATCAATTTTCTTTATCTCTTACTTTCGTCTCTTATTTTTATTATTTATTTTAATCAAAAACCATCCGGAATTGAACGATATTGAGAAGACCCTCAACCTTTTTATTTCTCACACCTTAATCATATAACCTATTTAGCCTATCATCATCAACCATATCATAATTTCATTAATATATTATCTTATTATATATCTATTACCTATATAAAAGTAGAGCTGGACTTCTGACCGTCTCATGTGCGACGACACTCGCACACGGTCGTATCCTGAAACACGGTTGTGTCCTGGGACACGGTGGACCGTGCTTGAAAACACATACTTATAGCTCTAAAAGACATATTTATAGATAAAAATCACATACTTATCCCGACCGTGTCCTGAGACACGACCGTGCGCCACAGATTGCTCTTAGTTTTCGCACGAGGCACGGTCGTGGGTAAGGAAAAAAAATCACATACTTATTGTTGAAAAATACATACTTATACACCACAATCGCGCACGATCGTGTCCTGGGACACGGTCGACCGTGCGCGAGTGCTGTCGCATGTGAGACGGTTGCATATGAGTATTTGTGATAAAAGTATGAATATTTCTTACAAAATATGGATTACCTAATATATCCTTATTAATTTTTTTATTTAAGGTTATAATAGTAATTTATGATTTTCATATTTAAATTTAATTTCACAAAAGAATTCTAAACCAAAATCATATAGAGTTCTATTACGAGTAGAACTCTAATTTACTATATTTTTTTAAATTTAATTTAATTTAATATAGATTGTATATCCTTAAAAAAGTTATTATTTAAGGTTAATAGTATTATAATATTTTTGATTTAAATAATTCATCCTTCACATGCTGCGACGCATGTGCTGATACTCGTGTGTATATATATATATATATATATATATTGCATTCAAAACTTAATATAACAATTTTCTATTTGTTGTATATGTTAGTTATTTCTATTGTATTGTTCAACATTCCCAATCTCCCACCAATTTTCAAGTTTTTTAAAATGAAACATTAAATATTAAAATTGATAAAAATTCTTAAATTTCCATTTAAACTATATAATAAATTTCCACACACATATCCAAGAGCACCACACATTTTTATTATAAAAATTAATTTTGTATGAAAAGACTAAAATATCTTTATTAAAACATCAACTACTAAGGGCACCACACAAAAAATTAAATTTGATATGAAGAATACTAAGGGCACCACACTCCCTCTTCTTCTCTTCAAACCTTCTTCTCCATTAACAACACTTACGAAAGCTATTTTGTGGAAAAATTTACAACAAAACTCTTACAAATTTCATCATTTTCCCCATCAGTAAGTGAAGAAATAATCGATGGCTAGTGAAGATTCATTCGGTACAAACAATGTAAGTGTTTGCATAAATGTAGATAGCAAACAAGTTTCGTTTTTTTGAATTTGAAAATTCGCGCAGAAGGGTATCCGTTCGGCCAACACAGACCGAACAATATATAGGAAGTTCGGCCGTGCTGGCCGAACCTTTCAGGGCGCATGCGGCCGAGTAGGCCGAACAAAAGTCTGTGATGGCTGACAACTTTTGTAAGGCATTCGGCAGGATTGGCCGAACATTTTGAAGCACGTTCGGTCACCCTGGCCGAACAGTGGCGTTTTTAACACATAAAAATTTTCAATTTCAATTTTTTATATTCTTATGATGTTCTTTATTCGTTTATAACAGGAACATATGCAAAATGACGATAATCGATACCTTTCGAACCCAATGGATATTCGACAAGCAACGGATTCGGACGATGTAGATCCTCAATATCTTGAGATTGATTTTGTTGAGGAGTTCACCACAGATCAAGTATTTGAATCTCGGACTTCGATGATGAATTGGATTAACGTCGTAGCTCATAGACACAATATGGTGATATTAGTCGTACGCTCTGATCTTGCTGGTCATCAAGGTCGTCGACCTCGGGTTGATTTGGGATGTGAAAGGGGTGGGGGTGTATCGTGTACGCAATAAGGCCAAACATGTACTTGAAAAGATTGACAGTCTAGAGATCGCTCAGAAGAAAAGTAGGAGAAACACAGCCACGAAGAAGTGTGGTTGTCCGTTTCTTCTAAGGGCATTTCAGTTGAACGAGAGCGGGCAATGGTCTTTATCGGTCGTTTCGGGAGTTCACAATCATCAAATGGGTAGGACCTTGGTTGGTCATTCATATGCAGGCCGACTAAAACCCGTTGAAGATCAATTTGTGGCCGACCTGTCCAGAAACAAGGTTGCCCCGAAGGATATATTGTCTACGTTGAAAGAGACATTCATTGAAAATGCCTCTACCTTGAAGACGATTTATAATGCCCGTCATAAGCATAGAGTTTTTGAGCATGGCGGTCGATCTCAAATGCAATATCTCTTAGGGAAACTGGAGACACACAAGTATTATTACCTTGTGAAAAGATGTGAGAAATCTGATAGGGTCAAAGATCTTTTCTATGCCCACCCGACTAGTGTCTACCTGTTGCGTGCTTTTCCAAATGTCTTGTTGATGGATTGTACGTACAAGACCAATCGATACAAGATGCCACCGGGAAAAGGTCCAGTAAGTACCTCAGACTCATTCTCTCCCTGGGCCACCTGCTGGTCCTCAACTTCCTCATTCTGGTCATGCTTAGGGGGATAATAATCTGCTTCAGTTTCAACAGGAACATTCTGTGGTAGATCCTGTGGGAGATGTTGTAGGAGATCCTGTGGGAAATTCTGTGGGAAATCTTGTGGGAGATCCTGTGGAGGCTCCTCATAAGTAAACGGCATGGGTACGGCCGCTTCTTGCGTGCCCGAACCTTCGCCACGTAGAACTTCTCGACGCCTCCTTTCCGAAGTAGTGGGTTTGTTCCTCCTCCAATATGTAATTCCTGAATTACAAAGAAGAATAATTAACACAACAATCAAATTAAATGGACAAGACATAAATCAGTTGTTCGGCCAGACCGACCGCGCGCGCATAACTATTTGGCCAGTCCAGCCGAGGGCGAAAGATTTTCGTTCGGCAAGCGCGGCCGAACGACACATAACATACTCGGCACTGGAGGCCGTTCATCACGCTGCGAGTTCGGCCGAGGTAACCGACCATCGTGCTGCGCGTTCGGCCAACCAGTGCCGCGCGGCTGTTCTTCTTTACAAAATAAAATCGCCCAAATTGGCCCGAATTCATTCGTTTTTGCATACAATTTCAGCAAATTAAAGCATTAAACCCTAAACCCATAACAAAAGCTAATGTACTACATCAATTTCTACGAAAATCAACTCACAAATATGCAAATTTCAAACAAAATTTTCAAATGAACTAACCTTTGAAGAGTATTGATCTAGTTGTTGGAGTTGGATGAGTTGGTTCCATTTTAGTCGAGCTTCGGACGAATCAACCGAAATGATGTCTTCTCCAACGGATGAATCAACCGAAATTGTACCTTACTTCTTCCTTCTTTCTCTCCACTTCTCTCTCGTTTTTGCAATTCATATGATTTGTTTTTTTTTTTTCACTTTTGTAAAATTGAGTAAGGGTATTATTGGTAATAAATGTGGTGCTCTTAGTAAAATTTTGAACAAGTTTAATATATTGTGTGATGTCCTTAGAAGGAGTGGTGCCCTTGGATATGTGTGGTGCCCTTAGTTCATCCAAAAAAACAACCTTGTTTGTAGAAACCAAGAAACGACACCGTATGGTAACTTGCGCCTCTCTCTCTCTCTCTCTTCACTTTATCAAATCTCTGAAAGTGAAGCTTCACTTTCTCCATACTTTTCAGTGATTTTGGCAAATTCAGATCGAGAATGAATGAGCGAGTAGTGGAAGAGAAGAGCGAGCGAATACCCATTAGTGCGAGGCCCGAATGGGCCGACATCCAGCCCGTGCCGCAAGACGACGGCCCGAACCCGGTCGTGCCGATTGCTTACACCGATGAGTTCAGCGAGACCATGGATTACTTCAGAGCCGTGTTCTTGGCCGATGAGCGTTCCCCGCGAGCTCTTCATCTCACCAAAGAGGCTATTTCCTTGAACTCTGGGAATTACACTGTAATCTTCCTCTTTTTCTTACTGTTACGATTATTGATTTTTATAGTTTATTTGCTTTTCCTGATTTAATTTAATTGGAAGAAGCAAATCTTGAGCTTTTACTGATTTGATCGATTACTGACTGGTATTTTGCAATTAGGGTTGTGTTTGAAACCCTAGAGTATGAGTTAATTGACTGTTAATTGTTATGATTTTTACTTTTCATGTGATCTTAGCCTTATGATGCTTAATTGTGCTTATGAATTATGATCAAACTTTATCATCTATGCTGGTGAATGCTTATTTGGTAATTGGATAATGCTAAGATTGGGAGGAAGATTGCGCAAGCTTTCGTTCTTTTGTTACAATCATAAAAGAACACATAAATCTTATTTAGGGAGAGAGATTGGGGTTCTATCTGTATATGCAATGAGCTGACTAGAGTTGACTAGAATATTTTTCTTGGAGGTCCCGTGTAACACCATGCTTGATTGTCTTCTTTTTCATTAGGTGTGGCAATTCAGACGCCTAATACTCGAGGCACTTAATTTTGATTTACACGAAGAATTGCATTTTGTTGACCAGATTACGAGAGAAAACCCCAAAAACTATCAGATATGGTAAACACTGTTATTTTATTTGCTGTCTATATATCAAATTGAATTATTTTCTGAAGGAAGTAACTATATTTGATTGTCAGTTTTTGGTTTCCGTTGTCAAGATTTTGTTGTGCTATATCTTTGAAAGGGCCTAGATATAGCTTAAAAGACTCAGGCTTGAAGAGCTTCCTCATGTGTATGTTATATCTGGATTATTATCTTTTAAGTTGTTGCCATTGGATATTTGGATTATTATCTGTTGAGTGCAATCAGTTGATGAAAATGCATGGATTTATTGCTATCGGTGTGGATGGAAACGAACTGGCACCCATGGATATGAGAATTCTGGACAGAGCATACAAAAAGAAGAAAGTAGCATGTTCAATGACTTGTGAGGGCTAGAAATTGAGGAGTAATCTTGATTTAATTAAATGAGTTGTTTGCGGTGCTTGTAATTAGGCAGTAATATTTAGTAGTTCTAAGTTCAAATTTTAGCATGCAGATATAAAGAAGTAATCTTGTCTGTGCTGTTTGTTTTGTTTGCTACAAAATGTTTGTATATTGATTGAATAACTGTTTCTCTATCCCTCCTCCCCCCCCCCCTCCCACCTCAGAGGCTGCATCATAGAGCTGGCTTAGTTTTTAGTCTTTGATGTTATGTATAGCGAAAAAGGTCTTGGCTTTGGTTTTGGTTTGGGTGCTTCCTCTACAGATCTGGAAGAAGATGAAAGAATTTGATGTCTCACAAGTCACAGCATTTGTTCAGATTCAATGTGATTAATGAAGAATATAATGTGTGCTTATTGTTCATCGAAGAATGGCAATTTCTCATTTCATGTGTGCATCTCTGTGTAAACAAGTCTTAGGAGGAGGGGAGTTGATCAGAGTTCGGGTTATAAGTCACCGGTGAATTTTATTCAAATGCTGCACCAGATCATGACCTTATTTATGTTTTCTGAGTTTTTTTTTTCTCATACCATACACAATGTCATAACTGACAGTCATACTATCTGTTACATTGTCCTTGAATAATGGAACCTATACAACAGCATGGGTTAGAATAAGGCACACGAGCTTAGTAATTGTGATTTTGGCAAGTCTAGAGTAATATAGAGGTCTATTGTTCAGCCGTTGTGTTAGTGGTTCCATTTGCTGCACTGAACTTTCTGCTGCTCAGACATGGGGTATGAATGTTAGATTGGTCTGAGGCATCTGTCATATGGTTTGTGGTTACAGATCTATGATCTCCATGTCCACATGCAATAACATTTAGTTGAGTGGAAAATATAGAAATCGCCAGAGAGTTCTGATGAAAAATCTCAAGGGATAAATATTCACGGAAAAATGCTTTTAATATTCTGGTTTTCAATCAGTTTCTAAATATTATTGTAAATTTGCATGTTGCTTCTTTCTCTCTCCTTTATTTTACTATATGAGCTGTCTTGAATTTCTCTAACCCCTGAATCTGAACTGAGAAAGAGATAAGTTGTTTCCCTGATAGTACTCACATTGTTAACCATTGAACTTCTAGGCATCACAGGCGGTGGGTTGCTGAGAAGCTTGGGCCTAGCGTTGCAAGCAAGGAGCTTGAATTTACGAGGGAAATATTCTCTTTGGATGCAAAGAACTATCATGCCTGGTCCCATAGGCAGGTAGGCTAATATTCACGTTACCTTGTTTTTAGGGTGAAAAACAAGTTGATTGTAAAATTGTTTTATTTTTTGTGGATCTATTCTCCAAGTTAATTGTAAAATTTCTGTATTCAGTGGGTTCTCCAAGCTCTTGGAGGATGGGAAGATGAGCTGGCCTACTGTGATGAACTCATCGAAGATGATATTTTCAATAATTCTGCTTGGAATCAGGTATTCAAAATTTTATCCTACCAACCCGTGCATCAGTTCAAGCTAGACTGTCTACGAACACGGTGAAATTTGGTTTCTCTTACCCGTGATAGATCAATATTCTCAATTTTATCAACCATTTTTGGTTAATTTCTCTAAATGTCCTCTCATTTTGTATCCTACATATGTTCTGCAGAGATATTTCGTCGTGAGTAGATCTCCTCTCCTAGGGGGTTTAAACACGATGAGAGACTCTGAAGTTGCCTACGCAATAAAAGCCATTTTAACCAAACCCGAGAACGAAAGCCCTTGGAGATATCTCCGAGGACTTCACAAAAACGATGCAAAATCTCTAGCTAATGATCCTCAAGTGACATCCGTTTGCTTAGAAGTTTTGAAAGATAAAGGGGAATACGTCCATGCCATGAACATGGTCTTGGATCTTCTCTGCCATCACTACCAACCGAGCAAAGAGCTGGAGAACGCCATTGACGCCGTGTCTCCAGAGGCAAACCAATCGGGTTCGAGCTTAGCTGAAAGAGTATGTTCCATCTTGAAGTTGGTTGATCCCATGAGAGAAAGGTATTGGGACTGGCGTAAGATCACCATTCCTGCTCAACATTGATGCTATTATGCAATTCTCAAAGAAGAGAAATAAAGAAAAAAGAGTAAAAAAAAGGGGTCCTTTTTAAGCTATATTGATTATTTACAAGTTGGAAATTACTTTGATTTAGCTTGTTTATTTATCATTGAGTTCCTTTTCTTGCCTGTTCAACTGGTTTGGTTTTTTTTATCAGAAGCCTTTGTAATTTAAATGGTATCCCACCACTTGGTTTAGATTGTGATGATCGGGATTCGAATCCGAGACACACAATTTTTGTAATATTTTTTATTTCCTTCCTTACATTCCACTCACACTTATGTTTTTTTTTTATTTTTTGTTAATTGTGAAAGTGGAAGTATTAAATTTTCCATTTTTGCCTAAGAAAACTTTTATACCTATTTGGATAATGAAATAAATAATTTATTAGCAAGTAATTGATTTAGAGTTAAGTAAATCTTTTTCACAACATACTTGTGAAATTGACACATGTCACAATCTTAAAAAGATTATTAGACTTGCAACATAGTCAAGAATCTTGCAATCTTTGAATATAAAATTAAGGATTAAAAACATTTGCTCATTTGGATTATAAGAAATTTAACATTTTCGTTTTATAACTTTGAAATGTCGTAACTTGTTGTATAAACTTTAAATCTGATGCATTTTATGATAAAAACAAATTAGAGTCGTACACATGCCTTAATCATAACTTTGAAATGGTGTATTTTGTTGTATAAACTTTAATCTGATGCATTTTATGACATTAAACAAATCATAATTGTACACATTTCTTAAATCAACGACTTGAATTTGTCTAGTGTTGTAAAATGCATCAAACTAGAAGTTTATACAATGAAATACAACATTTCAAAGTTGGAGTTTAATATGAAGTATTGGAGGATTTCAATAAATTTGGTGTTTTAAGTAATGAAACTTGGAGGGAATGAAATCATGATTTTTTTAATTAATATAATAATCATGATTTTTTGCAAGCAACAACACATCTTCCAAAGCCACTATTATATACTCCCTCCGTCCCGGCCTAATTTGCCTACTTTGATTAGGTACGGAGTCTAAGAAAATGCAGTTGATTTTGATTGGATGTGTTAACTTTATGTTTTTTGCACTTTAATTAGAATTTAAAAGGGGAATTGTGGTGACAATTTTGTAAAATGGCAGAAATGTAGGGGTAAATAGAGAATTTTTCTTTTGCCTGGGTTGACAAATTAGAATGAGACAAATAAAAATGGCAAGTAGGCAAATTAGGCCTGGACGGAGGGAGTAATATATTAATTATGAGTAGGTCTCTTGTGAATCAGGTGCATGAATCTAATATATTAATTATGAGTAGGTCTCTTGTGAATCAGGTGCATTGATCTTAGATCCATGCACCCAGGTCGGATCCGGGTTGGGGGGACCACATTTTTTTTTTTTGCACATGTTAGACATACCTTTACGTTTAGTTAGACATACCTTTAAACTATGTTAAACATACCAGTTCTGCCCAAATATCATGTCTTTGTCTTTTTTTGGCTTAATTTTTGAATTTTGGCACATACCACTACGTTATGTTAGACATACTTTTACGTTGTGTTAGACATACCTTTATGTATACTTAGACATACCTTTGTATATGTTAGACATACTTTTGCATATATTTAATCATACATTTATATATGTTAGACATACCTTTGTATATAGTTAGACTTACCTACACATGGTTGGTCTAACTATATACAAAAGTTGGTTTAACTATATACAAAGATTGGTCTATTGGAGCGAATTTTGGATGATCTTCAGAACAAGTGTTCAGCGCGTGGAAGCGCGTTTTGGGCGCGTGAACGGGTCGACCCGATTGCACAGATCCCTGTGCAATCGGTGCATAAAAGTTTTTGTCATTAATTATTATTCACAAATATAATTTAAATAATTAACAAATTAAAAAAGAAAAGAAAAAAGAGAAAAAAAAAAAAAAAAAAGATTGGCGCGCCTTCACTCACTGGAAGAGCTCTCTCTCTCTCATCGTTTGGTTTTCAAAAGGGAAAGGAAAAGCAAAACCCCCATTTTCACCATTCGCGCTTCACCACCAAAACCCTAGATTCTTCAATTCGAAGATGCCGAGAGAGATCATCACTCTGCAAGTGGGCCAATGCGGCAACCAGATCGGGATGGAGTTCTGGAAGCAGCTCTGTCTCGAGCACGGCATCAGCAAAGATGGCATTCTCGAAGACTTTGCCACTCAGGTGAAATTCCCGTTTCTCTACTGTCAGATGTGTGATTTAGAGTTTGTACGTTGTCGGTTTTCCATCATTTGGGTCTCGACTGATGCGGTGAAACATGGTTCTTCATTTGGGTGTTTAAGAAGAGTGTGATTTTAGTGGGTGGGATTGTTAATTGTATGTAGAGATGGGGAATCGGGCAGGGGAGATTGGAGTTGGTTTTCTTGGTGAAGATAAAGTAGTACTGAGAAATGCATTGCCATCAAGAAGGAGATGGAGTGCAAGGATAGTAATGGGGAGTAGTTCTGTGAATTACAATATTCCATGTGGTTATATGCTGCTTTAGTCGTGTTGGTTCTGCACTTTGTTTAAGGAATTCTGTTATTTCCTTTTTTGCTATTTGGTTGTTGGAAATAATAGAATAAGAAAGGTCACTTTCGTTTACTTTTTTGGTCTACTGTTTTTGGTGGAGTATGTGTTATTGAAATGTGGTGGAATGATAATGTTGGTCTTTGGTGCTCATTGTTGTAAAAACCTCGCTTAACCCTGCTTAAGCCGCGCCTAGGCAGCTAGGCTGTGCTTGGCCACATCTGTTTAAGGAAGTTTGTCGGGCCCACCTAATTCCATCTAGGCCGTGCCTAATGTCCTATGTGAACTGTCTAGGTACTAGGACCTACTTTGCCTCCCACCTGGCACCTGGTGCCTTTTACACCATCGCTGATTAATTTTGTATTGTGATGAAACAACATAAAAAAAGAACAAACTTTCTAAAGGTTTGCTGGAAAGAGATTTGGACGAATAATAGGAAATGATTCTAGATATAGTAAGCTGGTTCTGGATTCATATCTCATCATTCAGTTGGAGGAAGATTATCAGTTTTTTCTTACTTTTCTTTTTGTCAAGACTGATAATTATAGTCAGCGCACATCCTGGAGGGTTAGGCATGCATATTTTTTGTATTCTGTCACAGACACTACATGAATGTTTAATTCCATCTAGGTGGATAGACATCTAAATTTTCTTATATTGTAAATCTAAATTTCTGTCAACTACCATTGCCATATGATGTACTAATGAAAACCCATTTTGATATACATGATGCAGGGAGGTGACCGTAAAGATGTGTTTTTCTATCAAGCAGATGACCAACATTACATACCACGAGCATTGCTTATGGATTTGGAGCCTAGAGTGATTAATGGCATACAAAATGGTGAATATAGGAATCTCTACAATCATGAGAATGTATTTATTGCAGATCATGGAGGGGGTGCTGGAAATAACTGGGCAAGTGGATACCATCAGGTAAAGACTGTATCCTACTACTACTCAATGCCTTAGGGCCCTGGAGTCTGTACTGCAATACTTGAGAATTGAGATAGACTTTGTGAAAGCAGTAAGCTTGTGGCTTTATTTATTTATTTTTCCTTTTAAATTTAAATGTGACCACATTTTTCCTATTAGCCATCATGGGAAACTTATTGTTCTTATTATGTAATCCCTTGTTCTACTGCAAAATATCTCTACAAGAAATGATCAATTTATTGGTTTGAATGGTTAATAATTTGAGCTTTCTACTTTGGTCTGTTAAATTCATGTGACTCCTTTTTTTCCGGTTTTATGTAGGTTTCCATTAATATGTTGGTTTTATGTCTGTTTCCCATCATGAATTCATTTGATGAATTTTAGCTGTTTATTGAAAATTGTGGATTTTTTTTGGGGATCTATTAAATTTATAGTTTTATGTTGGTTTAAACTTCTATTGTATAGTATAGTCACCTGTAACATGAATGCAATTGCTGAATTCTGTTGCTTGATGACATGTTCATCTATTTCTGAGTGAGGAACTCCACATTAAGTATGTGAATGAATTGGATGAAACCTTATTTCTTTGAGACTATCTAATGATTGGAAAAAGGAGGATGTTGGAGACTTCTGTCCTTCCTTTATTTTTTCTGTAGTGGTGGAAGACTAGATAGTTGCACTATAATTAGTTACCCATTTCTTGCTCCATCTGCATCTATGCAACATAATTGACTTCCTTTTGCCTTTTATACTATATCGGTTACTTAGTTATCTCGTGTAGTCGTGTGGCCTGATGCTTCTCATTAAATGCGGAAGGACATTTGTGAAAATGCTTGTGATGTACGTCTCCATAAAATCTATTATAACAAAACAGTTAAGAGTAGCCTGAAATCTTTCATTTCTGACACACCCCTAGGGCTTAATAAGGTTTTCCGGCATGGTATCGTAGACTACTTGTGGAGTACTAGCATGATCAACATGAGAATTGTAATTGGTTTGTGTACAAGAGATTGGCTTTTGTGGAAGGTGATCAGTGATCCTCTCCAGTTCTTTTTTCTTTTTGCTTGGGCTGTGCATGTGGTCTTTGACATACCTTCATATTTTCTTGAGCTCCATTTGTTTTCCTTTATATTATTAGACCTTGTCTTGTTTGATGTTTACAGTTGGATACTAATTTGATTCGCTCTCTCTCTGTTCAACTTCTAATCATTCTGATAGGGTAAGCAATATGAAGAGGATCTAATGGACATGATTGATAGAGAGGCAGATGGCAGTGATAGTCTTGAGGGTTTTGTTCTGTGCCATTCAATTGCTGGCGGAACTGGCTCAGGTGTTACTACCTGTTTGACCTAATGTTATTACATAGAAGGCCATGATTTGTCTGTAATGATGAACTATTAATGCCTTGTTGCACATTTGTATAGATCAGAAAGTTATGGTCATGGTGGATATTTGACACTGATAGTTTGCTAAAAATGTCTACTAATTCATTAGGCTGTGAATGAATTATTGTGACATCCTTTTGATTTGAAGTCCTTGAGCATTATCTTATGAGGATGATTTTAATCAAAAATGGTATTGCATGATCAAGCATGAAAGTTTAATCACCAGGTCCTTCTGATTATTGTATGTTTGTTGTGCTAAGCCTAAGAATCGTTTTTTCCTTTTGGGTGTAGGGATGGGTTCTTATCTGTTGGAGACTCTGAATGATAGATACAGCAAAAAGCTTGTTCAGACTTACAGTGTCTTTCCTAACCAAAATGAGACTAGTGATGTGGTTGTGCAGCCGTACAATTCCCTTCTGACGCTCAAGCGTTTGACATTGAATGCTGATTGTGTGGTTGTTCTTGATAACACTGCGCTAAATAGGATTGCTGTAGAGCGGCTTCATATCACAACTCCTACTTTTGCTCAAACAAATTCTTTAGTTTCCACTGTCATGTCAGCAAGCACAACAACATTACGCTATCCAGGATATATGAATAACGACTTGGTTGGCCTTCTTGCTTCTTTGATCCCTACTCCTCGATGCCACTTTTTAATGACAGGATATACACCTCTCACAGTGGAGCGCCAGGTTGGATACTATTAACTAATATTAGTTACATATTGAATTGATCTATTGATTTTTTTTTTTAAAGTATGTGACAATGATGTTTCATTTTTGGCTGAAACCTTTTTTTTTTCACAAGCTTTGCCCTTAATGTCAAATTGCAACATAGGTTGCTTAAGTTCCCTCTGCTCTTACTTTAAACCCTCAGACAATTGTAAACTTGTCTGCATTAGTTATCACATCCACCTTATTCAAAGCAAATCAGTCATATTATAATGATTGATCAAATCTGACTAGTTTCCAGTGATCTATGAGTCCTCAAAAGAGTGGATACCCGATTTAAGCTGTACCTTAATTTATGAGGGTTGATATTTGTGGCATTTACCTTAGGATTTTACAGGGAAATATAAAACAAGCCTAGCTTCCTGTACATACTGTGGCTTAGAGATGAAGGCAGTGTGATTCCTCAAAATTGTTCTGCAATCTAATGCAGATTCTCTTATTGGCAGGCTAATGTAATTCGGAAAACAACTGTACTTGATGTGATGAGAAGGCTTCTTCAGGCAAGATAAACATATCTTTAATTTTGTTGTACACTTTTGGAAAATGACCTCATGGTGTTTATTCTTGCAGACAAAAAATATCATGGTTTCCTCTTCTCGATCTAAAGAAGCTAGCCAGGCAAAATATATATCAATTTTAAACATTATTCAGGGTGAGGTGGATCCTACACAGGTATTTATGCCAAATGCTTAGGGTTTAGGGTGTTTTTGCATGCATGATACTCTAATTGACCCACTTGACAAAATTTAGTATGGAGGAAATCAAGCGAATAAGTAATATGGAAATAATTCTGGATGTTTGCTGATTTGTTTGTGACATTGCAATTAGCCTATTGGTTCGTGCATGAATTCACTTGAAAACATTGATGGTAAGACTTCAGAACAGTATTGCCTGACTCGGATCATGGTATATTACTATATAGTGTATAAACATAAGTGAGTTTGTAGGAATAATTTTAAAAAACATGTATTAGGTACTATAGTTTCAACTCCTAAGCTCAACAGCTATTGTAGAATATGGCATCAATAACTCATTAAAATAGATGACTGTTGGCTGCTGAGCTTGATCACATGATAATGGATATATATCAATTTTTTACTGTTTTATTTCTTTTATGAGACTACAATGGGCTGATGATTGATGAGAACTAGAGTAAAATAATCATGAAATTTGACATTTTGTTTCAACAAGGGGTAGAATGAAATTGCAAATTTGAGTTTTTGTCTTTGTGGATAATATATTCTTGTTGAATTTATGGAACTTTGGTCACTCTTATCCTAACTGAGACAGATGTTGTACGCATTACCTTGAGCATTGATGGTTCTACCTCCATTAATGCCAACTCATCTTTGATTTTTTATTCTTATGTAGCCTGTCTAGTAATTGATCTTAAGAGGAATTGACATTAACATACCTGGATCCTCTGTTGTGTACATTATCATGCAATGTTGCTCATAAATCCTGTTTGTTTTACTACTATTGCTGATGTTCAGGTTCATGAAAGTCTACAGAGAATACGTGAAAGAAAACTTGTTAATTTCATTGAGTGGGGCCCTGCAAGCATCCAGGCATGTTCCTGACTTGTTTGATCTTTGGCTGAGGGTGAATCACTTTTATAATCTAAACTGATCAGATGCTATCTTTGTTATTTTGATAGGTCGCATTGTCCAGGAAGTCCCCTTACGTCCAAACAGCTCATCGTGTAAGACTTAACTTATTTAGTTTGCTTGTCTATAAATTTCCATTCAAGGAATGTGGAACAAATAACTTTCCATTTGAGAAATTGTGTATAGACATAGACATCTCAAGTTCAAACATGAAAGAGCCTGGTTATATGTTACTTTCTGTATTTGTTAGGTGAGTGGACTCATGCTAGCCAGTCATACCGGCATCCGCCACTTATTCTCCAAGTGTTTGAGCCAATATGACAAGCTGCGAAAACGACAAGCTTTTCTTGACAATTACAGGAATCATCCAATGTTTGCTGTAAGCTCTCTCTCTCTCTCTCCCTACTGCATAATGGCAAGCACATAATTTAATCTGGAGTATGAAATCAAGAAACAGCACTCAAAGAAGAAGAATGCCATATTTGATTTTTCTCCATTAAGTTACAACAAAACATGATTGGCTAATGATCACCATATGATATTTATGGGAGGAATGTATCTTGTGAATGTGTATCAAGTATCAACATCTATCTTATGAAACTGTGTTGAAACACGTTCAGGACAACGATCTTTCTGAGTTTGATGAATCAAGAGACATCATTGAGAGCCTTGTAGATGAGTACAAGGCTTGTGAGTCCCCAGATTACATCAAGTGGGGAATGGAGGTATAACCAACTCTACCTTTCTGCTCGATTTTTTCATTTGTATACACCATACACCGATACCATTATTATCGCCTGCAGGATCCAGATCATCTCCTCTCTGGCGAAGGAAACGCTACTGGCACTGTCGAGCCAAAGCTACCACTCTGACTTTACTAATAACCTTTCTGGTCTGTATATTATGCCCTTCACATACTTTCCACAAACTACTGTTTTCTTGATTGCTCTTTTTTCTGCTGATATTTCTTTTGCTTGTTTCTTCAGATTCCCTTTGATAATCTTTGCATGGTTTTATTTTGTGTGAATACTCTCTCTCTCTCTCTCAATACAAGATTGTGATTTTAGCATGATTTTTCAAATTTAACAAAATAAATTTTGATCATGAATATCATCAATTTCAATTAATTACTTTTCAGAAATATCATCAATTAATTGATCAAATATTATATATGTCTAGGGTGTCAATACGTGTTGGCCCACCTCGCCCCACAACCCACCATAACCCTCCAATTGGCAGGGTGGATTTTTCTAATGGAGGGTCTCAAAATCTCAACCTAACCCAACCCACCGGTGAGTCTTGGGTTAGGCAGGTCGACCCACCAAATTATTATTTAATTTTTTTCAAAGGAAAATGATATGTAATATATATATATATATATATACACACACACATTTACTAAGATATATATGCAATTAATTACATATAATATATGAAAACAATTTTTAAAAATAATGTTTTCACTAAAATCTCTTCATTTCTATATATAAATGATACATATTAATATTATATAACTCATTGCTTAGATGAGGTAGATATTATCATCACTATTAAATATTTCTTTTTTTTTTCCTATAAAAAATAATTAAAATAAAGGTGGGTCAACCCACTAAAAGCATCTCCAATGGGACCCACATGGTGGGGGTGCTTTGAGAAGTAAATGTAGAAAAATGTAGAAAAATGTTTGCTCCAACCATACCTCAAATCCAAACTCAAACTCAAATGTAGAAAAATGTTTGCTCCAACTATGCTTCAAATCCAAACTCAAATTTGAGTTTGTGAATAGTAAGTGGCAAATTTGCCACTTACTATTCACAACTCAAATTTTTTTTCTTTTTCATTTATTCATTTACAATTATTTATTTTTTCTTTTTCATTTATTTTATTTATTTAATTACACATTTTGAGCTATTATATTTTATGTATTGATTTTATATATTTGATATTTGGTATTTGATACATTATATAATTTATATATCTATAAGTATTGCATTATATTGTAGATTATATAATTTAATAAATATAAACATGAATTATAATTAATAGAAATACGATAAGATATCATACAATGTTTAACGAAAATTACAATGAAATTTACTAAAACACTTAAGCATTGCAACATGTTAAATTTAAACTAATAAAACACATCATGGTAGATTTACTACAATAAAAACATAAATGAAATGCAATTAAACTTCATATATAATATGGATTTTAGTAATCCGGTAGACCACTTCCAGTCCCTCCAATTTCATTAAAATATTCTCCATAAGTGTTGGCGGAATTTTATTTACATTGTGTTGTATGACTAGATTATTTTCTTTAGTATATTAATATGTATTTGTGATGAATTTTATAATATATTTTTGGTATTTTTAATAAGATTTATAGTTCATAAATATTTTTTTTATAATTGAAACCAATTAAGTTAATTTTTTTATGAACTAAAATAAATAAATATTTGATATTAAATAAAATTTGAAAAATAAAAATTAAGAATATTGTAAGAGAATATTCCAATTTGAGTTTAAAGGGTTGGAGATAGTGGCAAATTTGGTGGCAAAATCAAGATTTGAGTTTGGATTTGAGGAAAATGGTTGGAGATGGTCTAAGAGCTCAACCCACCGTGGGCCAAATCCACTTTGATCTACTTTTTTGCGGGTTTAAAATAACTCAACCCAACCTTTCATTTTTGTTTGGTGGAATGGGCCAGCTCAACGAGCTTGACTTGTTTTGACAGCTCTATATATGTCGCCTTAGTTTCCAATCCACTCACTTGAGAAAAGTGTAGCTTCAAAAGATAATGGGGTCAAGCAAGAATTCATATTTATTTATTCGAGTTTTTATTAATGCTATTCAAATATAATATATTTGGTATTAAATCTATTATTGAAAATTGAAATACTATTAATAACAATATATACACACACGTACACATGTACTAACTATAATTATGTAAAAAACACATAAAATTAGAGTTTAGTTTCAATTACAAGATGGATTTTTTATTGTAACATAAAAAATGCTCAATTTAACACTTGTTTCAATTTATAACATGTTTGTCTTTTTTTTTTTTTTATACAGTTACTTACGTGCAGTCCAAATTTTATAAGTTAATTGTCAATATGTAATTTTAAATATAGTTATAATTCATATGTAAATTACGTCTATAATTAACTTATACAATCTGGACCTCACATCAGTAATTGAAGCTTGAAAAACTTAAATCTATCTTGAATTGAAAAAAAAAAGTTAAATTGAGTGTTTTTTTATGTTCGTTCATGTTGTAATTAAAATTAGACCCTACCTTCGTCTTTTTTTTTGGTGTGTAATTAGCCCTAACAAATACTATTTTAAAACCTAAAAACAACATCTATAACACCATTTATATGTCCGAGTAGCTGTTGTAAAGTCTTATTTTGAGAATGTAGATGAAATAAGTTTAAAATATTTTCCCAATTTAAGTGTTTTATTTAATTTATTTGAATATAAATTTCTGTTTTTAAAACTTGTTTGGAATTCTAAAATTATTAAATAAATTCATTCCCCACATATGTGAAATGACTATTTAGTCCCTAGAAATTGCTCCAATTACACGTGTCCAATCGAGCTATAAATATCCCCATTCCCGCCTTTCATTTGAAATCTTTCTCAACGTCGAAAATATGTACACCACCGCTCCGCCGCCGCAGCCATCGCCGGAAACCTGCAGTCAAGGCCATCGCACCACTCTCATCCTGCCGACCGCTGAAGGCGGATCAATCTGCCTGCTTTGCCTATCCAATCTACTCTCCGATCCCAAATCCCCCACCGTTCATGTTTCCTACGCCCTTTCCCAGCTTTCTCAAGCTCTTTCTCAGCCTCAGTTCCTCCACTCACTTCTCACCTTCCACTCTCACTTCCTCATATCTCCTCTCGTTTCTGTGTTATCCAACTTCGAGGATGAGCCCCTTGCCAAACAGACTATTGATGTGATCCAGATGTTATGTGATTGCTCGAATAGTAATTGTAGTGGCAATCAGGATGTGCAAAAGGAGTTCGTATCTAGGGTTTCCGATTGGCTTTCCAGTGGCTCGTTGGCTTGGAGTCGTCGCCAATTATACATGGTAATGATAGACACACCCCCCCCCCCCCCACCCCACCCCCCCGGTTTTAGTTTTCCGTTGACGATTTATTGGTTTAACTTAAAGGTTGATGGTGCTGAGTTAGTAGTGGTGTTGAAATTCTTGAGGTGACGTTTATGGAAGTTTTTGGTGATTTGATTGATTGATACCAAAGATAATGAGGGGTTTCTATTTGATTGAAGAGGACGATTACAGCAACATATACAATAATATAATAATCGTATGAGCATATCGATGGCTTTTTTTGTCCCCTTTCGATATATTGTCTGCTTTATGGTTATTAGATGCTTTGGACTGTTAAACAACACCATGTATAATTGTATACTTTTGAATGAGGAGAAATTTAGAACTAGAAGATAGATCACGATAACTTTGACGGGTCCTTATTCATCTTCTGAAATAAGTGTATGAAGTTCTTTCACAAGTGATCGATGAAAACAAATTTCTCGCATTGATTGATATGATTTAGTCATATCTTTACCTGTTTACTTTGAATATCCCCAGATGTACACTAATTAGTCTCATATTTGAACATGTTTTGAAGTTCATAATGTGTTTGGCCCTTGATTAATGCCATGGATAATTGTGTTTTTGCAGTATAAGAAAAATACAACTAAGAAAGTGAAAATCAATGTTAGTTGATATTAAAGTCTCCTGAATTTATATATGGAAGTATAAAATGATGATTCCTTGGATATTTTAGACCAATGATTTGCCTTTTGGATGGTTGAATTCTATAACCTTAGCCATATTTATAGTCTACCACAGCTATGCACACAGTAAGCTGGCTTAAGTGCTTCTAGAATCTGGAAAGTCCAAAATATGTATGCTTGTAGCTTGATTTTTTGCAATGAGCTGCTAATTCCAATTTTCTCCACTAATTGATTCATCAATAGATTTATTTTCTAGAGTTACTTTAATGTTTCAGGATCTACAAAAATTTAGTCTTGAGAGAATGTTTCAGTTTCTAGCATCATTTACCATGAAAATAAGTTCAGCACATTTCTATCTCTATCGTAAACGTTCCTAGACTTGTTCTTTGCATAATCATTTTTATTTTAAATGCAGCTTCACTGCTTTGGTGTTCTCTTGGATAATCAGGATCCTAATTTTTATACCTGCATTAGAAACAAAGATGCCCTAATTTTCAACCTTGTTACAGGGCTTCAGTTGTCAAAGTAAGCTATAAACTAAGACACAAAGAATTTGTTTTCTATTACTTTATACTAACTCAATCCTGAAACACTTCTTTGTGTAGTGATGAAATCCAAGGGGAGATTATGTTTGTCCTATACAGATCATCACTTCTTCATTACACATACGTGGATGACAGTGAAACTGATGTGTTGCTTGCCTACTGTCCCAAGCTTTTGTACCTATCACTTAACATCCTTATGAAAAGCCAAAGTGATGATGTTCGGCTTAACTGTGTAGGTTGATTTCTTTCCCTTACTCATGGTCATTGTCTTATTTTAT
Source organism: Scutellaria baicalensis (assembly GCA_005771605.1). Taxonomy (NCBI): domain Eukaryota; kingdom Viridiplantae; phylum Streptophyta; class Magnoliopsida; order Lamiales; family Lamiaceae; genus Scutellaria; species Scutellaria baicalensis. Next base: position 546,998 of record CM016729.1, read on the forward strand.
TCCTGTAGATTTTTATCTCACTTGCCAGCTACAAACAGAATTAACAATAGAATTTATTTTATACGATTGTTCAGTTGCTAATCAGTATTTGTATAACTTACTTTTGTTTGAGAGATTTTATGCACAAGTATTTGACTCATATTATATATGATTTCTGATTGTACTAATACAACATTATTCGCAGTCTTAAATATTCATGTTAAGTGATGATTATCATCACCATGTAATGAACAACTGTTACATGATAATAAATGCATGTGTCATGTTGTGTATTATAACTGTTTCTCACTACTCTGTAGCATTTTTGACGGTGTTGGCTCAACGGGGGTTCTTTCAGACTGCATGCTCAAATAATGTAAGGAGCATGGATTCCTTTGAAGCTGAGAGCTTCATGCAAATAACAGAGCATGCTATAGATGGACCATCTCTAGAAGTCTTGTTCGCTGAGGCGGTAAAAGGCCCCCTGCTTTCTTCAGATTGCCAAGTTCAGATTGCAACACTGGATTTGATTTTTAGATATTTTTCATCAGAAGTTGTCTCAGAGAAAGAGTGCCAAGTATTCATAGAAGAGAATATAGCAGATTACATATTTGAAATACTGAGATTATCAGGTAAACTTTGAGGAAACACAATTAATTACCAACAAACAATTAATGATACTGTGTCATCTACTGGTTTCAAGCTTAGCTTTATCCAAATACATGAAGTAGCATTATGACTTTTTCCTATCAGTAAAATCATGTTTGCTTCTCAATCATCTGTAACTTTTTTAACTTTTCTATTTTTAGTTAAATGAATGTTGTCTTCATCAGTACACCAGTATTGATGGGGATTATGATGTTTTGACCCTAAATTTATCATTTTGTGAAAAAAAAAAAGTGTTTGCATCAAAATATATGAGTTCATAAAGATAACTGTTAACAGTTTTTGACGATTTTTTCCTTTCTTTTCGTGTTTGGATGACTTTGCAGGAAACAAAGATTCCATTGTCAACTCTTCTATTCAAGTTCTTGATTTATTATCAAATGCTGGACAAGCCTTCAGACAAAGACTAGCAATTGGATTCTCAACATTGGTTCCCCTACTGCATTATGTAGCTGAGGTTCCTTTTCACCCTGCACAGTGTCTGTTACTGAAGCTCATTTTAAACTGTTTGTTAAACTGCCCTGGAATAGTATCCACCTCGAGTGCTGAACAAATAAGTAGTACCTTAGCAGGAATGTTTAAGAAATATTTAGCAGGTGAGATCAGCATGCTTTCAGAAACATTCACTTTGTCATGCTCCACACTTGTCGCCATTATGAACTGTTCATCTTCTCGTGGGAACTCAAGCATAGCAGCATCAGTTAAAGATGCATCAAGATCTGCCGTTTCAACTTGTTTTGGAGATAACAACTTAAGTACTGATCAGATTTTGCATTCTCTTTACCTACTGAAGGAAGCATATGCCTTCGATCAGGATGATGTTCCCCCTGACTCTTCTAATTTGGGACTGAGGTTTTGCATTATTGAAATATATAAGTTTCAAATTTTGCCTTGGTTTATGATGGTGATCAATGACATGGAAGAAGAAGCTATTGCCTTGGGAGTGATTGAAGCTTTTCATTCAATACTGATTCATTCTAATGTTGATGCCAAGGACTTTGCAGAGAGTCTAGTTTCATCTTCATGGTTCAGTGGATTATTTGGATGTTTGGGTTTGTTTCCCATTGAGAAAATGAAGTGGAGTGTTTATCTGATTTTCAGTTCAATTGTGGATATACTTCTTGGAACTGAATCAGGGCAATCTATTAGAGATGCCGCTTCCCATTTGCCATCTGATCCTACAGATTTGCTATTCCTTCTCGGTCAGAAGAGTTCCTATAATCATGAATTGATCTGTTGTCAATCTGCAGTTCTGATGGTGTTGTATGTTACCTCCCTCTATAATGACAGGTAAGAATCTCTTCATGTGCGTAACTCTCACATTCTGCTCCTATTGATGTTAAAATAAATTAATGTGCTCTATCTTTCTTTCTGAAGGATTGCTGATGATAAGTTGGTACTATCTTCTCTAGAGCAATTTATTTTACTCAACAGCTGCGATTTCTTCTGTAGAACCTCTGCCTCAGTGACCATAGAAATACTAGTAAATCTTTATGGGTTTTACAGAGGATTTGCCAAGATGAGCTACCAAATACCTTACAGCCCAGAAGCTGAAAGAATCCTTTTTCAGCTATTGGCAGAAAAGGCTTGGGATTCTCTTTCTAGCAAGATTCATTTTATATCACTTAAGTGGCTGTTTCAACAAGAAAAACTCTGCAAGTTGTTATGTTATCAGATAATGAACTTCTGCAGATGCAACAGTTCAATTGGCAACTATGCAGTTCTTGATCATGAAAGTAGCCGAATAGTTGATCATCATGTGTTGGCTGAATTGATTTCATCTGGAGACAACTTTGGAGCAATGGTTTTCATATGCTTACTTGGAGATCTTGTAGAAAATGTCTCCCAAGATTATGACATCATTTCAGTATTAAAAGCATGTTCAGAGATAATTGAAATTGCTCCAGTTGCTTCAGATCAGCTCTGCATGCATGGAATAGATGGGGTGCTAGAAAACATTTACAATTTTTCGACTTGCTCTTCCCCCAGATTATTCATGGTCACATCTCAGCTTCTTTTCACCATTCTAAAATCAGTAAACTCTGAATCAATGGCTAACAATGAAGCTTGGGTGGCGATCACAGTGAAGGTATAGAAATTTACTGCTTTCTTTTGTGAACTGCTGCTAACACGTCTTTAAACTTAACTAGACAATACATTTTGTAGTTGATGGACTACCTGATCCCTGCTGTCACTTCAAATGGATGGACTGAAGAAGGTCTCACTATAATCGGCATTCTTTCTCTGATTTTGCATCACTCAACAAAGAAGGCACTGACAGAAGCCTCAAAAATCATAGTTTTGAGTGTTCCTTTGATTTCGACTATTAATTCCACAATATCTGAAGCTTGTTCCAAAGGACATGCACTGTGTGACCATGATGGGGGAACAAGAACGGGGGAAATCCTCATATTTGTGCTTTTGCTTCTCTTTTTCTCCATGAGAAGGTAAGAAATCCTCATATCTGTGCTTTTGATTCTCTTTTTCTCCATTGAGAAGGTAACTCTTTCTATAGTGGAGCTGATTTTTAGTCAAATGGACTAATGACAAAATGAAAAATGGATAGTTGTTTTCCCCTCTTGGTCGAGAAACATTGACAACATTCAACAGAAATGTTTCTTAACATTCAGTGTTCTCAACTTTCAGAGGCTTGAGAAACCCGTTTCTCGATATACAAATGATGGAGAAACACCTTTCAATGTCGAGAAACAAGTTAGAAGAAGTAATCTTTTAACTCAAAGGCGTCTTTTCAAAAGAAAAGTGGCTATATATCATGTTTTCTTACAACTTAGCTGTTCTTAGTTTTTTCATTCAAATGACTAGGAGAAATGCCCACTGCTTTTTTTTTTGCTTATTCCATACTAACTTCATCAGTGTCACAGCTTACGAGCTATGCTACCAGGTATTATCAATTTCCATAGTTTGCTTGATGAGGGTAGTGAAATGCAGCCACTGTCCTATCTCACCATCCGATGCCATGATCTGTGCAAGTTAATGCATTTTGGATCTGCTCAAGTGAAACTAATAGCTTCATCTTGTCTTGTGGAACTATTTACGAGCATATCTGATCATACAAGTGGAAAACCAGTTGATCTGAAATTTAGAGAAAGCTATTTATTGTCAATATCAGCTATATTACAAGGCTTGATATTTTTTGGTGACATCAGAGTTGGGGTCAACAGTTCGCGTTGTCTAACGTCTCTCATTGCATGGAATCAAGCGAAAATCGAATCTTTCTTCCCACATAGTTGGTGTAGATTGATAGTAGAGGAGCTGGTGATGTCTTTATCCACTGCTAATCTCACAAACTCTTTCATGATTCATCACAAGCCCTCTGCTAATATTGCCGTTGCATTGCTGAAACTCAGCAAAGGACCTGCATGGATGAATAAAGTGTTCGATGATTCTTCCATTCAAAGTATTGTCCACAACATTTCTGAAAACAATGTGAATGCTGAGCTGGTGATTTTATTTCGACAGCTTCTGAGTTGTGGCTATCTGAATTCTGCACATGTTGCTCATCTTAATCGAGTTTTCCAGGTGATAAATCTGCATCTCTTTCATGATCATTTAAGTTGCTTGATTTAGTTTTGGGCTTACCTAAATCAAAATTTGCAAATATAATCCTATAATTTTGAATGGGGTAGACTGTAAATTTCCACTCCAGCTTTCCGGTTTTTGTTATGTACCATATAAACTTTCTTATGTTGCCCTTTACCTCGTGAATTTTAGGATAGTTGCATTTTGTCATCTCAAACAAATCTTAGTCATTGATTGCGAGATGCGTCTACAACCAAGATTTGTCTAGATGACAGGATGTGACAAATCGTAAAGTTCAGGAGTGAAGTGCAACAAAAATAAGTTCAGTGCAGAAAATATCGAAAAACTGAGAATTTCAACTACTCTAGCACTAGATCCGTAACTAACTGAAAGATACAGGATTATAGTGCAAAATTTGACACAAAGGGACCAAAATTGGAATCACACCTATAATCGTACAACTAGAACGATTGTTTTCCCAATAATCCTTGATGCTTTGAATGGTTGTGTTCTAACATTCGATTAGGGTTATCTTAGGCATGTAGGAGTCACATATACGCGGATGAAATGGAAGATAACAATGTGGACAATAATACAGAGAACGTAGCAGCAAACATGTACGATATAGGGAAAGCGATCGCCTTTCTTGTTAGCCTCGTCTCTGCTCACACATACCCGGAAGGTGAGAAATCTCAAAGCTGCAAGAAACAAGTACTTGTAGAAATAGAGTTATTTACCAAATGCTTGATGGAAGAGGATGATCAAGCATAAGTATTTTACTTTGAAATACCTTATGTTGCAAAGGTAGCTTGGCTTTGGCCCATGCGCATAAACTTGTATTAATTGTACAAAAACCAGTAATCATAAACCAATAAACAAATGTTCATACAACTTCTTAACTTCAAAAGAAGTTGAATAGCTATAATGAAAGCCATAGGAAATGTAGGTTGACACTGAATAGATCACACCTATAAGTTTTAACTGTTATATATGCCACACAGATTACTCAGCATTTTGAACAATAACTGTTATAATAATACTCGAAGACTTCACAGTAAACATTCACAATCATGGAAGATAAGATGCAAACAATGGCATGTAGGGATTAAAGGTCCCTATGTACAGAAGAGCAGCATACGAAAGGTACCCAATACGACCTCCCTTTCTTCTTCTTCTCTTTCTTGATTTCAATTGGATATCTAGCTGGAGAGTTCCACTCCTCTGCGTCTTTGTTGGTGTCCTGATTTTTGGGTGCCGGTTTTTCTGGCCCTAAAACAGAACCCAGAGTAGCAACTCCTGAGTTAACATCAGTCTTGAGTTTCTGATTTTCGGGTGGGACTTGTTTCGTGTTTGGTGACTTGACTTCATTGAGAAGAGTTTTCAAGGGACCATGCTGCTGTTTTCCTGTGCTCCAATTAGTTACTTTGGTGATTATTTCCTCATTTTTCTTCCTCCCTTCAGATTCATTAACCACGTTTGTTAGAGAAGGAAACCATCCAGCTTGCAGTGTATTGGATTTCAGCTGTTGACTGTTCTGCACTGTCTCAATCTCCGTAGCTGCTTTGACCCCGTCTCTTTCACCTCCAGATTGAACCAAAGTCATGAACGAAGGTGGCTCAAAAGTATCCGATCTGTCAGAGCACGCTTCCTCAGTCGTAGGCTTCTGCTTTTGAGAATTGGTATCTAATGAATCTGTTGATTGAGAAGAAAACACTGTCAGTTGATTGGATTTAGCAACATGGACCTAACAGTATTACCAATGTAAACTAGTAAACGTATTGGGATTTCTAAGAAAACGATTACAATCTTGCATTGCGATCGAGTCTTACCTGAAATAAACGATCCACAGTTTCCTTCGAGACTATCTGATCTGCCGCTTGAACTACCAACAGCAGAAACACCATCCTTCTGTTCAGTGAGCTTCTCATTAACTTCAGCTTGCAAGGACTTGGAATCTTCACCGGTTTTCACTGTCTCATCTGAAATAGGGGCACGAGTTTTGTGTAAATCTTGGATGTCTATAGGTGAAGGTAATTTCTCTTCTACACTTGGCGTGACTGGACATTTTTCCGATGCTAAATCATTGCCTTCGGTTTCTGTGCTCAAGACAATACCAACTGAATGACTCTCCTCGATACCAGGTGAAGTTACATCCAAACATTTGCTCATGGGAGAAGCTTCTAGCACCGGTGGTGTAGGGCTTTCTGAAGTTTCCCTCAACGACACAACATTGTCTTTTTCATCAAGTTTAGCAGTATCAATGGATTCTGATTTATCAGCAGAGTTGCTAAATACTTTTGAAATCCACTGTTCAGGAGCTATCTCCGACGCAACGACCTCATCATTATCCTTCAATTCAGGTGCAGTTTCAGAAACATCTATAGGCTCAACTCCAACAACTTTCTCCATCACATGAATATTGTTTGGCAGTTCCGAAACTACAGGTGACACACAGTCTTCCAAGGAGACAGCTGGCAGGGCATTTTTGTCTAATACATCACTAATTTCCTGATTTGGATCAGAGCCTGGAATTGATTTGTCGAATCCATTGTCCCTGGATTCCAGTGAACTTGGGACCTCAGTTTCCTTATCCAAAGGCTTTGTAGAATCAAGGATGTCTTGCATTTCCACAAAAGCTCGTTCGCCCTCTTCATTCCCAGTTTCCAAAACCTCACCATTAGACTTGTCATCACAGTGATCCACATCTTTCTTGATTGCAGAAGTGTTGTCTTCAGAATCAGGAGCTGGAACTGTGTCAACAGAAAAGGGCTCCTTGAATTCAATGACATCAGCATTCTCAGTGACGGCTACAATGATTTCTGGCTCGACTTCTTTGTCAACACAAGTGACAGCAGAAGCCGTATCAGAGTCTTTTGTGGCATCTAAAGTTTGTGAGTCTTCATCAGGCTTAACTGAATGAGAAGCCTCATTTACTCCCACAAAAACACCTATGATTTCCCGAGTCTCATCCACATCGGCAACTTCAACTTCAACAGGTCCGGTGTGGACCCCACTATTCGAACAGTTTTCAACAGTTTCAGTCTGAGGGGTGACCACTTCAGAAACCGGCTCATCACATACATCCTTTTCTTCTCCTTCCAATGCTTCTATCGAATGATCCAAAACTTTACCTTCTTCAGAGTCCAAAGTAACGGAAGCCAATTCATTCTCATGAACGTGGACATCGGCATTATGTCCAGAGTTCATCTCACCATGTTTCATCTCAACAGAAACTGCTTCAACACTAGTATCAGTTACTGGTGTCACATTCTCCGAGTGGTTGTTTCCATTTACCAGAGGCTCAGAGTGGCTCTTTTCTTCACTCCTTGAATCACTCGATTCTTCAGTGTTATCTGCATTTATCAGGAGCAAATCAATCATTACAAAAATCGAACACTCATTAGCGTAAAGTCCTCTAAGCCTCTTCCATTATCAATATACACACACCGCCATGATTCTAAGCACATTGCTTCATTGCCATTTCTTGTTTTCCCTCATCTATGTGAATGAATTGAATTCGAGACATAATTTGAGTCGTGCATTAAAGAGAAAATCATTCACTAGAATCACAATCCATACCTTCCTAATGATATCTTATAATACTTACTATACATATGCATCCACAATGTTTATATTGCTTTCTCTATACATCCACAACACTTCCCATTCAAGATCACACAAATGTTAAACATCAACGAAACGTGTACGAATAACACCAATGCTCACCACACCTTTTTGCTCCAAGCTCACATCCAAATCCCTGGCACTTTCAAAGCGATCTAACCGGGGATTAGTCCCACTATCCGGAAAATCCATTACTGCATCAGAAAACACATCGTCCTCCGATTTATTCGACTTTTCACCCAACCCTCCACTGCCCTCAGCATTCTTCTTCACAAGATTAGGGCCTTCAACAAACAAAAGATCAATCAATCAATCAATAAACAGAGTGAGGAAACATCCAATTCAAGATTCTCACTTGGGGTATGCCAATCCTCATCTGGGTCATGTTCATCATCAGAATGATGATCACCATGTTGTTGTGAATCAATGACTTTGTAGCCTTCAATTTTGCCACAAACTTTCTTGTGGGCCCTTCTGTTCTTAGCACTAGGATGTGGGTTCGGAAAAGGCCACCCACATCGGTGGCATAGGTGCACCCCATGACCCTCATGCCCTTCAAGATTCAACATCTTTATATTTCAAATTCAAAGATTGAAAAATGGAACTTAATAACAATTAAGTTTCTGCTAAGAAGAAAGATACTAACAAGCATTCATATAAAGATCACTGCATTACAACACACACACACACACTAAAGGTGTCCAGTGTGTGAGTTCAAGAGAGATCAAGAACTCAAAACCCAGAAAATTCAAGCAAGAAAAGAGAAACCCAGAAATTATCTCAACCAAAAATGAGTGAAAAAGTGGGAGAAAAGAAGAAGAAGAAGAAGAAGAAAGAACCAGTGGAAGTGGCGGTTGTCTTGTGGTCTTGAGCTTGACCATCCATGTCTTCTTGGAAATCGCTTCAGTGTGTGTAGTGTGTGAGAGAGAAAGTGAGGGACGACTCAGCAATGGAGAATGAGAGAGGAAAGGAGAAGACTTTAGAGAGAGAGAGAGGATTATTAGTTCAGTGCACCATGTGCGCATGTTATCACAAACCCCAGAGTTTCCTATGCATGGCTGGGAGATTAGGGTTCCCTGCAGTGCGGTGCAGTGGATCGCTTGAGAGATATGCAGTAAATGGTTGTACCTTAGATATTATGAAATATTTTTTTTCTATGAAAAATTCTTAGAAACTTTTTTGAATTGAGGGAGTATGTAAATCTTGATGTTTTTGTTTTTGTTTTTTGAGGATTCAATTTGATTTAAATACATAAATGTAGCAAGTAGATTAGTTTTAGGTATAGTGATGAATATCTTGTGTCCAAAAAAATAATTATTTTGAATTGGGGGTTGTAATTTTTATTTAGCCCTGATTTTCTAATATATACATATTCAATTAATTAAGTATTATTAGATAGTATATTAAAGATTAAAATGTTAATTAAATCATGTGTATATTAAGTATGTTTGATCGTTTTGTATTCTCTGATGACTTTTCTAATTCTTAAAAAAAAAAAATCAATAAAAAGATGTAATGCATATGAGATGGAAGGATTAATTAGGGAGTAGGACTTGGGTGCCCCGGGTACGGATCTTAGATCCGTGCCCCCAACCCGACCCGGATACACTATATATAATCAAAACCCTAATTTTTCATTTTATTTTCTTTCTCCTCTTCTTGCACCTTTTCTTTCTTCTTCTTCCTTCTTTTTTCTTATTCTTCCACAGCATCTCTTCTTCCTTCTTCTTTTTCTTCTTCTTCTTCCTTCTTCCTTCTACTTTTGTTCATCTTCTTCTCTACGCACATTCCTTCTTCTCCATTATTATTCTCCCTTCTTCTTCTTCCTTCATCTTCTCGGTTGCGTTCTTTTTTTTTTTTTTTTGCGTTCTTCTTCTTCTTCTTGTTTATTTCTCATCTCTGCTCCGACTTTGCTTCGCATCTCCACTTCGACTCCGATAAGGAAGCCTTTAATTCACTCTTTGTATTGACTAAGTTATGAAAGGATTTGGTTAGGAGTGGCGGAAGAATACATTCTGACAGAGAAAGGAGAACAAAAATGGAGAGGTTTGCGACAGAGTGAGAGCTGATCGGAAAGGGAAGTTGGGGCAGAGGATGGTGAGGCAGTTGCAGAGGATGATTTTTCTTCCTTTCTTCTCGATTTTGCAGAGGATAATTGTATGGATTTGCTCTAGGGTTTCTTTGCACAATGTTTATGTGATAATAATTCATATGAATTCTGCAACTTGCAGAAAAAAAAAGAGGAAGAATATGATATAAATCGCGGTTTTATTGTTTAGAAATATTAAACTCACCATACAGTAATGTAATACCTATAGAGTAAATATGTAATACCTATAGAGTACACATGTGATACCTATAGAACAAAAATTCGAGCAAATAATTCATACCTTAATTGAGTTAGTTTGTAATACCTATAGAGTATACATGTAATACCTATAGAGTAAACAAGTGATACCTACACAAAAGTAAAAACAAATAATTCATACCTTTATTGAATGAACACATGATACCTTAAGAATATACATGTAATACCTTAAGAATATACATGTAATACCTATAGAACAAAAAATATAACAAAAAATCAATACCTTAATTGAGTAAGTTTGTAATACCTATAGAGTATACATGTAATACCTATAGAGTAAACACATAATACCTATCATTAAATCTTAAGAAATATAAGTGTAATACCTATAGGGTATATGCGTAATACCTATAGGGTATACATGTAATACTCATAACTGAATCATCAACTAGGTAATCAGGTGTGTGTGGGCGCACACCAACTTAGATAGGGGCGCGCGTGGGGGCGCGTGGAGGCGGCCCACGCGCCGGGTCGGGTCAGGGGCACGGATCTAAGATCCGTGCCCCCGGTGCACACAAGTTTTTGCCTTAATTAGGTATCATTCCCAATCAAATTTTATAGCCATGCACCCATGCCATTTAAAATTACATGTACAGATAAATATACTAATAGTTTTAAACAATGAATTGGTCTCCTGAGCAATACATGCAGTCGTGCACGTACAATTTGGGTTGGGTTCGGAGTGATTTGGATCCGTGCTCTTTTTTCTTTTGTTTTTTTTCGAATTTTATTTTTTCGCTTCAAGCTGTTACATTTATGTTATATGAGTGCGACTTTTATGTCATTTTATAAAAACTCTTCCTTTTTCCAATATAATTATTGTTTTAGAAAATAAATTTTATTTTATTTTATCTGTCTTTTTCACTTTTACCGAAAAATTAAAAAAAATCATTTCCGACTTTACTCATAAATCCTTTTATACTAAAATTTTATTTTATATATTATACATTAATTATATATGTTAAATATCGAAAAATTTAATCATTTTATACATATAAATATGTCTATCAAAATATGTGAGACCGTCTCACGGATCTTCTTGCGTAAGACGGGTCAACTCATAACTCATCCTTAACAATTTATATTGAAATATGTGAAAATGGATTCAACACATGGGTAATAAGGATCTGTCTCACGGAAACTATCCATGAGACCGTCTCACATGAGTTTTTGTGTTTGCTCATTTTCCTAAACAATGAAATGGAAGGGGTATTTCTTTGATTGGTAAATTAGTTCTTCATTTTCATTTTTTCAAAAAAGCAAAAGGATAATTTAGTATATCTCAAATAATTAAATTCAAAAAAAAAAAAAAAGGTCTTCATTAATTATTCCGCGTTACACGCCTCTTCATATGTTTGACTTTAATACTGTATGTATTCCTCAATTAGGTTTAAATATTGGGTAATGTTGAAACTATTGGCACAATGTCAAATTCCAATCTAGAGTCATCAACTTCATATCATATTATACTTTATGAATATATATCCATCCAATATATAATCATATATAATTTTCGGGTCCTTTATCATCTATGAAATTTTTCATTCCGTTTTTTTAATTTGATTTTCTACTCGATTAAGTTTTTTCTAATCTAAATCCATTTTGATCCAAATTTTCAGAATTACTGATGTAGTCATTTGAAATTCTACCATGAGAGTTAAATTGCACTAACCACGGTCAACAAGATTAGGGTACAACACCTAATAACCACTTGAGTGTGACATTGTTAGGTAACCTACACCATACTTCATCACCAAAAGGTACAAAACATTTGTATTTGATTAAGGTGCTTTGTGCAACATAGTAGAGAGAGAATCCAATTAAGGACATGATGTGAGACAAATGGGGTTAATGATTGCAACCCTAATGAATATGTATTTTATTGATTATATAACTAGAAATTGTTTTGTCCTATTCATTACCCACTATAGGAAAGTTGTTTGTTTGTGTTAGGCCAAGTGAAACACTTTATTCTTTCTTGTTCAATTAATTAATATATTGTTGACAATGTTTTCAACTATGTGCCAATAAAACAATTAGTTAGTTATATAACTAAAATAAATTATCTTGTGAAATCGTTTTATAATTTGATTGAGTGGTATAAAAGATTTGAAGTGAAATTAATTAATGGGGTTTTTTCACTTTCTATTTCTCTATATAATATGTATATAATATGACATGTGAATTTATCTTGCGTATATAAATAATTACAATCAACATCTAAATGACTTCTATTTTGTTATTGACTTTGTAATACTTAGGCCATGCCATTTTCACATCTGCAATATAAAATATGTTTCAAATCTAGAAGTAGTTGAGATTTCATTTAATAAGCATCACATGGCATTTTCTTGTTTATTTTTTAACGAGATAGTGAAATTTTGGTATTTAACACATATATAGGAAAATTTATTCGTTCAACATTAATTTTTCAAATTAGTTTAAAATAAAAGGACATCAAAAGTATTGTGTTCATATATAAAAAGATATATATGTGAGAGAGAGAGGGAGAGATAGAATAACGACCTATCACATGCACATCTCTTATATATGTTAAAATTACGGTTTAACGAATTGAAGTTGATTCTTCTAAAGAAGTTTAATCATGATAATTTCTAATACATCAATATTAATATGTAGCGCAATATAATGGTGATTATATTCTCTATGCATTGATACAAACATAATAACATGTATATGGTTAATTAAATTATTAATTTCTACAATATTTTAGAGATATAATTAGTTGGCAATGTATCCACATTTAAAGAAAAAATTAAATTTGAATTGCCATCTTTACTTTGAAATGGAGGTGGCGCCCATATATTTATTAATAATCAATAAAGTTTAGTAACTTTTCTTTTAATTTCTTTTATTTTTCCCTCCCTTTAAACTTCTATTATTTATGTGGGACTCACATGCATTCACTATTTGGAAATAGAGTGCACAAGGATTCAAACACATGTCTTTATGGGACATTATAATGTTTTGAAACTATATAAACATTTTGCTTATGTATTATATATGATTAGATAAACATAATTGAGAATGCAAATGTATTTGAAATATTAATAGGGATAATTTGGAAATGAAATTATATAAAAGTTTAAAACGACACTTAATATGAAACAATATGTAGACTCCAGAACGACATTTATTATGAAATAGAAGGAATATTAATCTTTGCCTGAAACACAAATACTAGCTAATATATGTGTAAAATATGCATAAAACAATGTCGTAGACAACAGACGATCCAAATCCATGGGAGTGGTTGATTCTTGATACTATTTTTTTATTTTCTTACTATATGAAGATAATCTTCAGGCAATCCAAATTTGCTAAAAGAGTAAATTGAGAAATGGGAATGAGATGGTTGAACTAATTCATCCCTTTTTTCATGTAAGCAAATTATATTGAAGCTTAACTAACATCTATACTATCATACTATTAATTCCACACTTTAATTAGCATCCAAATTAACTCAGTGTCTCCAAATACTTTTTCGATCCTTAAGAATCAATTAATTTGATGATGCCTTGATTTTTCATTTGAAAAGAAGGGTTAAAAACGTTTACTCAAACTATGTCTGATTTTACATTTTTTTGATAAAAAACTTTGAATGTGCCACCGTATTGACTAACATTATCGAATTTTCACTACACTGGTAAATTTCACTATTCCGATCAAATTTTCCAATCAACATGTGCTTCTCACATGCTTCTACACGTGTGGTTGGAAAAATTGATCGAAATAGTGGAATTTATCGTGTAATGAAAATTTTGCAAAGTTTAGTCAAATACGGTAACACATTTCCTAGCCAGGTGTTACAAAAATTATAACATTGTTGAAATGTAAAAACGTTTTTAGCCCAAAAAAAAAAAAGAATTTGGAGTAGTAACAAAATAAGATAAAGTATACAATTGACTTTATAAATTTAATAAAAACTTATATATGATCAGTAAAACACTTTAAATAATAGATTTGATGAATTACATTGAGATGCATGTAAACACCCAGATGAAAAAGGCAAAAACTTGTGTACCCCGGGGTACGGATCTTAGATCCGTGCCCCCAGATCCGACCCGGCGCGTGGGCAGCCTCCACGCGCGCCCACGCGCCGCCACGCGCGCCCATAGCAAGTCTGGTGTGCGCCCCACACACACCTGATTACCTAGTTGATGATTCAGTGATGGGTATTACACCTATACTCTATTGGTATTACACATATACCCTATAGGTATTACAGAAATATCTTTTATGGTATTACACTGATACCTTAATGGTATTACAGAAATGTCTTCATGGTATTACACTGATACCTTAATGGTATTACAGAAATGTCTTTTATGGTATTACACTGATACCTTAATGGTATTACAGAAATGTCTTTATGGTATTACACTGATACCTTAATGGTATTACAGAAATGTCTTTTATGGTATTACACTGATACCTTAATGGTATTACAGAAATGTCTTTATGGTATTACACTAATACCTTAATGGTATTACAAAAATTGACTAAGGTATCATATACTTATTTTCCAAAGTTTATAAAAAATAGTGAATATCTTAAAGGTATTACACGAATACCTTAATAGCATTACACAAATGTCTTTATGGTATTACACTGATACCTTAATTTTTAAATAATCTAGCAGATTGTGATTTATTTACAATACCAATAGAACTAATATACAATACAATACGCAAGCCTATATTGATGACTGCTCTGGAGAAGAGGCCCACTTCCCAAGCTCAAAGTCGAAATGAATTTTTCAATTCTGTGCGAAAGAAATCTATGGAGAACTCCTCTTCTATCATGGATTCACCCACACTGAACTCCTCATCTGTTCTGGATGCTGGCACTGCTACATCTCCATCATTTTCGGACAAGCTTGCTGAAATGGACAGTGAGTCTGGTCCCAATACTTTTCAGGATGGTGAAGCCTCCTCAGATGTAAGCCTGGGTGGGGAGGATTCATCTGAGATCAGAGGTGAGTCGACCAGCAATAGTGATGCTAGGAAGAAGCATCCCGGCTCAGATCTTATATTTTCTGAGGAGGAAGAAGTTGCATTCCTACGTTCGTTGAGGAAGAAGAGGAAGAAGAAGAGGATTGGATGAGGAGGAGATGAAGAAGAGGATCGGATGAGGAGAAGGAGAAGAAGAAGAAGAGGATTGGATGAGAAGAAGAAGAAGAAGAAGAAGAAGAAGAAGATGGAAAAAATAGAGAAAAAAAAAAGAAAAAAAAAATATATAATCCGGGTCGGGTTGGGGGTACGGATCCTGGATCCGTACCCCGGGGGCACCCAAGTCCTACTCGATGAAAAAATATAATATTAATTTGATTAGTGGCAAAAACTTGTGTACACCGGGGGCACAGATCTTAGATCCGTGCCCCCGACCTGACCTAGCGCGTGGGCTGCCTCCACGCGTGCCCACGCGCGCCCACGCGCGCCCCTAATTAAGCTGGTGTGCGTCCACACACACCTGATTACCTAGTTGATGATTCAGTGATGGGTATTACATGTATACCCTATAGGTATTACGCATATACCCTATAGGTATTACAATTATATTTCTTGAGATTTAATGATAGGTATTATGTGTTTACTCTATAGGTATTACATGTATACTCTATAGGTATTACAAACTTACTCAATTAAGGTATTGATTTTTTGTTCTATTTTTGTTCTATAGGTATTACATGTATACTCTTAAGGTATTGCATGTACTTAAGATATCATGTGTTCATTCAATAAAGGTATGAATTATTTGTTTTTACTTTTGTGTGTAGGTATCACATGTTTACTCTATAAGTATCACATGTATATTCTATAGGTATTACAAACTAACTCAATTAAGGTATGAACTATTTGTTCGAATTTTTGTTCTATAGGTATCACATGTGTACTCTATAGGTATTACATATTTACTCTATAGGTATTACATTACTGTATGGTGAGTTTAATATTTCTAAACAATAAAATGTCGATTTATATCATATTCTTCCTCTTTTTTTTTTTTTCTGCAAATTGCAGAATTCATATGAATTATTATCACATAAACATTGTGCAAAGAAACCCTAGAGCAAACCCATACAATTATCCTCTGCAAAATCAGAGGAGGAGGAGGAGGAGGAGGAGAGGAAGAAGAGGAGGAGGAAGAAGAAGAAGGAGGAGAAGAAGAAGAAGAAGAAGAAGAAGAAGAAGAAGAAGAAGAAGAAGAAGAGGAGGAGGAGGAGGAGGAGGAGGATCGGAGAAGAAGAAAAAGAAGATGATAATGGAAAAAATAGAGAAAAAAAAAGAAAAAAAATATATAATTCGGGTCGGGTTGGGGTACGGATCCTGGATCCGTACCCCGGGGCACCCAAGTCCTACTCGATAAATCATATCCAACAACTCCAACTACCTCTTATAAATATCATTGTTAATTGTTTAATTGCAAACAATTTGACTACCAAATAAGCCACGTCATCTACGAGGTTTATATGTGTCCAATAATCATCCAAATCAGCTTCTTAGGATTTAATCTCATAATTTCACTTCAAGAAAAAATGAGTAATTGCGATAATTGTGAAAAGTCAAGTTTTTTTGACACTAAATTGTTGCAGAAAATGTTAATAAAAATTGACAACAAGTTATCACTGGAATCAATGAAAAAATTATTTTCGAGAAGACTTTTGCGATATTAACTTAAGGACAATAATCAGTGTTTATGCGACGACACATTTTGTTGACGCAAATCACACTCATTTTTCTTGCAGTGTATTCACCTCTGTTTCATAACATCATAACTTAAACATGTTCCAACGACAAGCCAAATTTAAGATCTAGAAATTGAATTTTTATCCGACAAACCTAGTTACTATGCACATAAAAATTCATTAAGCTATCAATCATAATATATCAAGAGTTATAATAAGCACAAGATATTGAAGACACTTGTTCTTCAAAGTACCTGCAAGCAACAAAAACATATGATAGCATTTCTTGATTCAAATCAAAAGAAGGATTTGTAGGCTATTGTGAGTATGTTTTAGTTTCAATTTCGGAATCGATATTCAATTGTTTTGGATCCGAAACAAAATAAGGACTTACGCATGGTTGAACGTGGTCATCTCGATGAATAAAATATATCCATAGATGCTATTTGTTCTCTTGTGCATTAAGCATCCCTCTCAAATTTGCATCAACTATAAACTTTGAATAATTGACAATGAATAAGTGAAGATGTTTTTTCACACTTGTATGAAGTTTGTAACAATGGAACATTTGAATAAGTTGGGGTTGTTATGTGAATTTTTTTAAATCTTTAATCTTTATTTCTACTTCTATTATTTTCCTTTTATTACAAACTAGTATTGGCACCCGCGCTATGCGCGGTATGTGATATTATAATATTGTTAAATATTTGATAATATAGTATAAGTAATTTTAGTACATAAAAGACATTATAATATTTAATAACTAATATAATCTTAATTTGCTTAACATAATTCAATTTACAACAATATATCGATATTATACACATCCAATTCATTAATCTATGACTAATATTAAAAACAAAAATATCAATCATGATCTTCAAATCAAAATTGGAAATTTTACTTGCAAGTTTGTAAGTTTTTTAAAAAACTTTATACACAACATTTCTAGTTGAAACATTTTTTTATCATATGTGCTACAAAAAAAATTCGTCAGTAACTTAAATTAAATATACTAAAAAAACTAAAAAAATATGAATTAAATATCAAATTCAATTACTTAAATTAATTATGTGTGTTTGTGAATATGTATATACATAAACAAAAATTTACGTAGGAACTTGATGCAATGACTGTCAATTATATATTTTCAACCTTTTATTTTAAAATAAATTGAATTAGAAAAAAAGTAATATCGCTTAACATTGAAGATGACATATATTTATTTTGTTGTAAGTATCACATAAATAAATTGATATAACACGACATTGATCATTACAATTTAAGCTTAATACAAAATCGAAATGTAGTAGTAGTGATCATGATGATGACAATATAATAATTAGAAACTAAACATATAATTTAAATAATCAGCTGAGCCATCTAAATTCAAAACGTGCACTCTCATATAAAAATATACGAAGTCCTAAGTGTAAAATAAAAAATGAAAATTTTATTATGAGATATTTATAATTTAAAAAAATATTTAGGATGTCATATAATTCAGACTACAGACATATTATATACATATATGTGTATATACACACATTTTAAATAATGTTATACTTATTTATTAATCTATATTAAATATGATATAAATTATATCCATGCAAATTAATATTTATTATTGAAATTATTGTTTGGATATCAATTGTTGGTATTTAAAAAATTATTCAAAATTAATTTAATTAAGATCAGTAAAATGAGAATAAACCGATACATCATTTATATTATTAAATCAAAAGGATTAAATAGTAAAAAATGAAAAAAAAAATTGACGGGATACTTACAAATATTAATTTAAAAAGTACTTAGGATGACATATAATTTTTACACTAAATACATACTATCCATATACATATATGTATATACACACATCTTTAATAGTGTTACACTTATCTATTAACTATATTGATATTACATATGATATCGAATTATTCCTAAACAAATTAATATTTAGAGTAAGTCTCGTATGAAACGGGTGCATGGATTCGGATCAAGGGACCCGCTTCTCTTTCTCTCTTTTTTTTTTCCCGCATAATTTTTTAATTTTTGCACCTACCAATAGGGTATGTTAGAACTACATCTACATTATCTTAGACATATCTTTACGTTATGTTAATCTACATATCTGCTCATATTTCATACATTTTCTTTTTTACGCTTGGTTTTTGAATTTTGGCACTTACCACTACGTTATGTTAGACATATCTTTACGTTTTGTTAAACCTACCATTCTGCCCAATTTCATACCTTAAACTTAAAAAAAAAAAAAAACCGTAGGGTTGATACATGTACAATTACGTTGTATTAGACATACCTTTAAGTATGGTTAGACATACCTTTGTGTTATGTTAAATCTACCTACATAAGGTAGATCTAACTATGGGAAAAATTCAATTTTAGTCCATTTAAAAAGTCAATGTCCAATTTTCGTCCACCATGAAAGCGGTTTTCAATTTTAGTCTAATTAAGCCAAAAATCATCACTATTTCGTCCATTTTTGGCTTAATTGGACTAAAATTGAAAACTTAAAATTGAAAACCGCTTCCATGGTGGACAAAATAGTGACAAAAATGGACCAAATAGTGACGATTTTTGGCTTAATTTGACTAAAATTGAAAATCGCTTTCATGGTGGACGAAAATTAGACATTGACTTTTTAAATGAACTAAAATTGAATTTAACCCATCTAACTATACATAAAGGTATGTCTATTGGAGCGAGTTTGAGTGGGCTTGAGCGCGAGTATCAGGCGCGTGCGGACTCGTGAAATGCGAGTGGGAGTGTTTTTTTTTTTTGCGTTTTGACCAGATCAACCCTGATGTATGGATTAGATTTGTGTGTCAAACTCATATACGTTTTTGCCTAATATTTATTATTGAAATTATTGTTTGAACAATCTATTGTTGATATTATAAGGAATTATTCAATAAAAAT
The DNA here is from genome assembly GCA_005771605.1 of Scutellaria baicalensis. Lineage (NCBI taxonomy): Eukaryota > Viridiplantae > Streptophyta > Magnoliopsida > Lamiales > Lamiaceae > Scutellaria > Scutellaria baicalensis. Next base: position 566,824 of record CM016729.1, read on the forward strand.
TAATTTAATTAATATTAATAAAATAAGAATAAACTGATACAATATTTATATTATAAATTGGATGAATGAAATAACAAAAATACAAAATAAAAAAATTATTGATGTGACACTTTTTCTTAAAAAATGATATTTTTGTAAATATCTCCAATTTTTCCTCTATTATTATAGTATATAAATATATAGAAAGATTTGTTTATTTATTTATTGTTTTGAATTTCTATACAATAAATATAACATTAAATGTCTTAAATATTAATATTTTTTTTATTAATAAATGTAAAATGAAAGTTATTAATGATTTCTTAAAATGGAAATATTTAATAAATGAGACATTTATTGCAGTTATTTTTGGCAGAATGTTCTGCTTTTATATATACTAGTACTCACACCCGCGCGATGCGCATTTTGTGATATAATGTTGGTAAATATTAATTATTTCATAATATAGTGAAAGTAATTTTAGTATATAAAAGACTATAATATTTAATAACTAAGAAAGTATAAATTTTCTTAAGATAAATCAAAAATTCACAACAATATATTGATATTATACACATTCAATTCACTAATCTATGATTAATATTAAAAACAAAAGTATCAATATCATGATATTTAATTCAAAATTGGAAATTCTACCTGTAAAGTTTGTAAGTTTTTTAAAAACTTGTTTATACACAACAATTATAGTCGAAACATATTTTTTATCATCTGTGTTACAAACTAATATCTTCAGTCACTCAAATTAAATATACTAAAATAATTATGAATTAATGATAAAATTCAATTATTTAAATTAAATACATGTGTGTGAGTATGTATATATAGAAACATTACACAATAAAATTAGAAATTTTACGTATGTAGGAACTTGATGCAAGCACTGTCAATTATATATTTTCAACCTTTTATTTAAAAATAAATTGAATTAGAATTTTTTTATTAATGTCGCTTAACATCAAAGATGACAGATAATTATTCCTTTATAAATATCACGTAAATTAATTGATATAGCACGACATTGATCATTACAATTTAAGTTCAACACATAATCAAAAGAGACTACGATCATGATGATGACAATATAATTAGAAACTAAGCATATAATTTAAATAATCAAGTGAGCCATATAAATTCAAAACGTGCACTCTCATATAAAAATATACGAAATTCTAAGTGTAAAGTAAAAGACTAAAATTTTATTTGATTATGAAATATTTATAATTTAAAAAATATTTAAGATAACATATAATTCAGACTTACATATTATATATACATATATGTATATATTATACACACATCTTTAATAGTGTTAGATTTATTTATTAATTTATATTATTATGGTATAAATTATTCCCATGCAAATTAATATTGGTTATTGAAATTATTGTTTGGATATATATTGTTGATTTTTAATAAATTCTTGAATAAAAATTAATTTAATTAAGATCGATAAAATGAGAATAAATTAATACAATATTTATATTATTAAATCAAATGGATTAAATAGTAAAAAATGCAAAATAAAAAAATTTGTTGATGGACACTTACAAATATTAATTTAAAAAATACTTAGAATGACATATAATTTCACACTAAATACATTATATATATACATATATGTATATATACACCTCTTTAATAGTGTTACACTTATTTATAAATTATATTTTTATTAAATATGATACAATTATCCCCAAACAAATTAATATTTATTATTGAAATTATTGTTTGAACATTATCTATTGTTGATATATACGAAATTATTCAATAAAAAACAACTTAATTAGTATTAATAAAATAAGAATAAACTAATATAATATATATATATATTATAAATTGAATGTATTAAATAATAAAAAATGCAAAATAAAAATATTGTTGATGTGACACTTTTTTGTTGAGAAAATAGTATTTCTGTAAATATCCCAAACTTTTCCTCTATTATTATAGTATAGAAATATATATATAAATTTATCTATTTACTTTTTCTTTTGAGTTTCTAAACAATAAATATAAAATTAAATGTATTAAATATTAATATTTATGTATTTGTTTATTAATAAATTTAAAATAAAATTATTAATGATTACTTAAAATGGAAATATTTAATAAATGAGACATTTATCGTAGTTATTTTTAGCAGAATATTCTGCTTTTATATATATATATATATATATAGATATTGAGCCGTTCTCGCATTGCATATTAATGCATGTTTATATTTAATATGTGCGACGCACAATAATTTTAGAGGGTTATTTTACCCTTCAATTTTGGATGACTTGTAGATGCAATGTTGCGATGGTTTGCAGCTGACATGTATTGCATATTTAACTGTTCGCAATGTCATTAACCTGATACATAATGCTAACGTGAATGCTAACCAAAATAAAAGATGTGTACAATGTGTATTGCATATTTAACTCATCCTCAATTAATGTGTACAAATCATTTTAAAAAATAAAAGATTTGTACAATGTATTGCATATTTAATTCATGTCCAATTAATGTGTACAAATCATTTTAAAATATGTAATAGAATGCTAACCAAAATTAAAAAAAACAAAAAAATGTGTACGTACCATTCTAACTTGTAATTCATTGATTGATGCATTGTAATATTGATGACATTACAATTAAATGTGAGCAAAATAAAAAATGTGTATGTGAGCAAAATAAAAAATGTGTACAAATCATTTTAACAATGGCAAAAACTTGTGTACCCCGGGGGTACGGATCTTAGATCCGTGCCCCCAGATCCGACCCGGCGCGTGGGCAGCCTCCACGCGCGCCCACGCGCCGCCACCCGCGCCCATAGCTAATCTGGTGTGCGCCCACACACACCTGATTACCTAGTTGATGATTTAGTGATGGGTATTACATGTATACCCTATAGGTATTACACATATACCCTATAGGTATTACAGAAATATCTTTTATGGTATTACACTGATACCTCAATGGTATTACAGAAATGTCTTTATGGTATTACACTGATACCTTAATGGTATTACAGAAATGTCTTTTATGGTATTACACTGATACCTTAATGGTATTACAGAAATGTCTTTATGGTATTACATTAATACCTTAATGGTATTACAAAAATTGACTAAGGTATCATATACTTGTCTTGAAACTATTTATTTTCCAAAGTTTATAAAAAACAGTGAATATCTTAAAGGTATTACACGAATACCTTAATGGTATTACACAAATGTCTTTATGGTATTACACTGATACCTTAATCTGTAAATAATCTAGCAGATTGTGATTTATTTACAATACCAATAGAACTAATATACAATACCAATAGAGGAAACTTACAACACCCACAATCACAACACAATAGTTATACATTAAAATCTTTTTTTTTTGAATACAGAGTAACATTTGTAATTATTGTGGCCGCCGAGTGCCTGGTGCGATCGAAAACCTTTTCCACAGATACTGCACCTGTGAGAGATATCTGACGGTTTCTCTCCGACGACGGCGGCGGAGGTGGAGGGAGAGGCAAAGGCAAAGGAGTCGCCGCCGCCGTCGCTGCTTTGGGCGAGGGCGACGAGGCAGTCGGTGAGGTACTCGTCAACAGAGGCTCGCTTGGAGTGTTTGGCTTTTCTGCCTGAGTCACCACCGACGTGGCCGAGCCACCGGGTCGGAATATTAGGGGGTAGGGGGGTTGATGGGCTGAGCAGTGTTCTGGGCTTGGGGAGCAGGCGGGGCCGGTGGGTGAGGCTGGGTATGGAAACAGGTTTTGAAAAGGAAAAAAAAAAGAAAAAAAAAATATATATATATATAAGATCCGGGTCGGGTTGGGGGCACGGAGGGGGCACCCAAGTCCTACTCTTTAACAATTGACTTGCACACTTATAGTTTTGGATGACAAGTAATCAATAATAATTTTGGATGACTTGCCATTGATGAACTGCATGCATTATAATTGAATGGAATCGTAACAAAAATAAAAAAAAGTGTACAAACCATTTTAAAATATGTACTAACGATTTTAATCCTTCACAATGTTACAATGCACAATAATTTGGATGTTAGAAGGTAATTATAACATTAATGAAATTAGACGACCATGATATATATCATACCATTTTTACTCTCATGTATTTTAGGAGAATGAGGATTTTGACTCATTATCTAGGACATTATACCATTTTGGGGAATCATAAGAAGTTACCATAATAAATATTGAAGAAAGGTAAAAAAAAGGTAAATGAGAAATGAATGATCAGAATTTAAAGTACTCAAATCTAATGGACAAAAATGACTGACAACCTGGTGTATTAATACACAAGGTGTACTACAGAAGGTCCCGTGAGACCATCTCACATAAGTTTTTGTGATTCATTTATAGGGGTTCTCATCGATAATATTTTGTATATTTTATGTTTCATAGTAAAAAAAAAAAATTAATCTCACAGCAAACCAAAACTTTGAAAAAAAATTCAAATGATTATATTTTTAATTTTTTAAAAATGGCTTTTAAAAAGAAAACTCTTCACATTTTGGGCGCACACATATTCCTTGTAGCGTACGCCTTTTGCCAATAATTACACACTTCCAACTCAGCATCCATTGTGGACCCCACTTGTTCTTCTCTGACACCTGGAGATTCCTACGCACGGCGCACTACGCCATTTCTCAATTCTCACACAAGGGTCAAGGGTGCACATTTCACCCACAGAAATAGTTCATATATATGTTATATATAATTTTTTATTCAATCATTTTCAGAATTATTGTCCACTTTTATTATCAAGAATACTAAATATATATATATATATATATTTTTGTAGTACTCTCTTATTGCTTAAAAACCATCCTATTTAGTGTTTATGGATATTTATTAGTATTATATTTATTATTCTTCAAGTTACAATACTAAATCACGATATACTGATGAATTTCAAAACATTTATCTATCTTATTATTTGTGTGACTAAAATGAATTATCTTTATGAAATAGAAGAACATGTTTTTATTTTTCTTTAACTCGAAACTAGTAGTGTACCCGTGCGTTGCACAGTGTGTTATATATAATTATTAAAAAATATATAATAACATATAAAATGTAATGATTATTATTTTAACAAAAATATATTGATACTCTTTTAATTTGTATTAGTATAAAGCTAGATATTTTAACTTTAAATTATGTCATTATAAATAATTATATTCGAAAATATTAGAAATTTGAAATATATAAAGTAATATATTAATGTATGGATTCAACAAACAAATAAAAAAATGACCGGAAATTTTAAAAAATAAATTTAATATCTAAAAATAAGTTATATGTATTAGAAACGTTATGATTTAAGTATTGAGATAAATAAATTTATATTTTATTGGCATTTATAACTATAAATACACACGTATTTTAATAATTTTTTTTGGTTGAACGCCACATATAACTCATTTATTTTAAATCAAATAAAAAATTATATCAGCTTATCAAATACATGAAAATCTCTCTTACTATCTATTTAAGTTAAACAATTCAAAATTGGACTTAATCTACACATTTTGAATAAAAACTTTTATGAATAATAATTATAAGATTGATAAGTCAATATATCAGGGACTAAGAATGATGAAATTTTAATTTGTGAAAAAGCAGAAAATTTACCTATGTCCAATCACTTATGCCACCTCAATTAATCAGAATATAAATATAAATAAAATTTGACAACAAATAAATATAAAATAAGAAAGATAAAATAAAATCTTTGTATATTTCAAACGAATAAGTTGGTTAACTTGCAATAATAATTTTAATCTAATTTTTTCTATTTGATATGTTTTATATGTGTACTCTATTAGATACACCTATAATATTTTTTTATTTCTACATTTTAATATTAATTTACAATAAATTAATATCATATATCATAAAAACATTTAAAAATGAAAAATCAGTGAAGCCCACACACATACATTTTCATATTTCAGTTTGATAAATTTTATATGAATATTAAATTTAAGATCATTAAATAATGATTGATTTTATATATTATATATTTAAAATTGATTTAAAATAGGGTAAATTATAAAAACAACCCCAGCTATCGACTTTTTAAAATTGCAATCTAATCTGTTTTTTTTTTTTTAAAGATTGCCACCCAGTCTTTCTGTGGTTTTGCGATTGCAAAATTTCCGGTTATTTTTCCGGTAAATGAATTAATTTTTTCACTTTGCAACCCAAACCTTAATTTTTTTGTCCAATCGCAAATCATGATTTTTTTTCGCTTCACACTGATACCTTTATGTTATATATATGAGTGTGACATTTATGTTATATAAGTGTGATTGATATTCATAAAACAAATATCAAGGAAATATAGGTCAAAATTGAGTGTGACATTTATGTTATATGAGTGTTATTTATGTATTTATTTTTTTATTTGATATTTCTATACAATAAATACTAAATTGAGTATCATAACTGATTTCTTAAATTAAATATTTATTTATTTGTATTGAATTTCTTAAAATACAATAAATAGGTTTATCTATTTTTATTTGTATTGAGTTTCTTAAAATACAATAATATGTTTATTTGTATTTATTTATGTGTATTGAGTTTCTTACAATAAATACAATATAAAAGCAATTAATAGGTTTCTTAAAATAGTAATTATTTAATAGGTAGATAATTTATTACAGTTATTTTTGACAGAATATCCTGCTTTTATATATATAATGATATAGATATAGATATAGATGTCAAAAGTTAAAATTATAAGCAAAATGAATTATACACATGATTAATTAAGAAATTTAAATATGTTAGAATAAAATATTCAGTATTAAGATTCGAAACAATGTCTTATACAATTAGTTATCTGAGACGGGTCAATATATGACTCACGTTTCATAATTGATATTTAAAAAAACAACAATTTAAACCATTACGAAATTCCCTACTATTGTTCAAATTTTATGTTATTTATGACAAAAACATCGATACAACACTTATTTGAAATGGAGAGAGTAATTGACTTACCAATTTAGATCTAAATTACACTTCTTCCTTTTCATAACAAGTGTCGTTCTTGAGTCTTTGGTAGTGAATTAAGATCATAAAATCGAGTGAATATACCCTTAACTAATCAAGAAATTTATGATTTAAGATCGAGAGAAAATCAATTTGAGAAACTGAAACAAACAAAATCCCTAAATCTTAATTAAGAAATATTAATAGGAATAATTTGAAAATAGAGTTATACTACAATGTAAAATGAATCAAAACTTAAAAACAACACTTATTTTGAAACGAATAGAATTTTATTCGATGAAAGAAACAAAGTGTGAAACAAGACACAATTCATTATATCCCCAAAACCTAAACCTTTCTTTCTTCTTCATTGCGATTCTGTCGATAAACCCCAAATCAAAACCGCCATGAATTTCCTTAAACCCAAAGAGCCCCGGCACACGGCGGCGCCGCCATCGCCGCCTCAGCATCTTCTCCACCAGGCCTTCACTTCACTCCAAAGCCATTTCTCAAGCTTCTTCCAGAACTTGCAGCCCAACCCTCCTCTCAAAAACCCCTTATTCTGCAGAATCGTGAATAAAAACGCCAATTTCCATAGCAAAGCGGCTCCAAATCCTACTAGTAGCAGCAGCAGTGGCCTCGCTCCTAAGAATTATGCTATGTCGGCTGAGGTTATTGAGGAGAGGCTTGCTGGGATTCCTGTGTATGCTCTTAGCAATGGCACTCAAGAATTCCTTTTGGTTTCGGGTACGAATACGGGTAGGAATCTTGGTTTGTTCTGTTTCAGTGAAGCCGATGCTGAGACCCTCCTTAAGCATATGAGGTCTGTGGACCCGTCTATGAGCTCTGGATCACAAGTTGTTCCTGTTGCTCTAAGCAAGGTACTCATTGAGGCATTTCATCGAGCATGTCGTGGGCTTACGTATGAGTGTAGCTAGAAACTGACTGTAGAATTCTTGATAAAAGGGAAAACTTGATGAATTTTGGGTAGTCATTGTGGTGCAAAAGTGATAACTGTTAGGAGAGATAAGCTTCTGTATTTTGATTGGTGCCATGTGAATGTTCTGTTGTAATGTGATTGAATGCACTTGAACTCTTTCTTGGGTTGATTTATTGTTCTTTGTGTTCTTGATTTATGGTTAATTCAGAAACACAGTAACTGAAAATGGTGGTTTCAGATTTTTCAGCTTAAAGTTGATGGGGTGGCTTTAAGATTGTTGCCTGAGGCTTCTCAAATACAGAATGCATTGAAGGTGAGCCTTGACAGATTGTTGTAATGTTGCATGTTAAGCGACTAATGTTTTTACGATACAAATGGCCAGAATGATTCTAAAGAAACTTCATACTATTAATCCGTTGTTCTCTAGGCTTGTCGAGTTGAGATGGCACAATGGTTGTTTTGCATTGAATAAACTTCCTTTTGTTCTATTAAAAGCTCTCGTTTCTTGATCTAGTAATGTTTAAAACTTGATATTGAATGTTTCGTTCTCAAGTCTTGAATTGATTTTTGTTTTGCACCTCTACAGGAGAGAAAAAGGGTAGGCACTAAAGATGAAAGCTTCCCTGGGGTTCCAGTTTTCCAGGTTCTTTAAACACTTTCCCACGTTTCAAGCTTGTCTGCATTCTTACAAATTCTATACGTGAAGATCTAATGATTTGATGAGTGTAGAACATTAAATAGACGCATATCAGTGATTGTCATATCCCATGTTATGTATTGGTAGCAAAACAATGAAAAAGATAGAAGTATTCAAAACAGTGGTTGTAAGTGGGAAAGAACGAGAAAGATGGCTCTCAAAATCCTGGAGAGGGCTGACCACAGTGACTAAAACCTACTTAGTAACACCTATGTAGATGAAAAATATAAATATTCACAAACTTTTGAATGCAGTGACTTAGAGCGGTTTCTTTTAAAAGTCTTCCAACATTTTATACTATCCATTATAAGAAGATACAAAGTTAAACTCCAGGTGAATGATGACTTTGTCGAAAGAATGATGTAGTGGTTGTCATCCAAAGGGGCTTGTAAGTTATGCACTTGAACTTCAACTCTACGTTCATAAGTCTTTTTAAGGCTTGTGCCTTGTGCCTAAGCTTATTTGGTTTATGAGATTCTAATTTTGATTAGGTCCAAGCTATAGTATTGGTAGAAGAGTACCAAGACGTTGGACTAGTTTTTTATTCTAATGTTGTCTAAGCTAAGCATATGGATTGGAAGGATGGGTATTGCCCTTGAAAAATTGCTCCAAGATTCTGTATTCATGAAAGTGATGTCTTGTGAAGTAAAAACACAAACATCAGAGGATCTGTACTTTCCCGTCATAGACTTCCCAAAATGATGTTACAATTGAAAGAAGGAATATAAAGACACTAAGGATGTGTTCAGATGGAGGAATTTGAGTAAAGCTTTGTGGTGTTTGAAATCTTAAAACTTTTACAATCTTAAAAGTTGTGGTGTTTGGATATATATGAATTGGAAATTTAGCACTTTCATTTTGAACTAAATTTTGAGCAATATGAATAGATTTTGAATCCATATGACTTGAGTGGAATTGAAATACATTCATTTCAAATCCATCAATCCAGACACAATCTAAAAAAATGATTGGGGTGGTGTGTTGTGTCCAGTTGATTCCTGATTAATCTTACCTATTATTTGTTATACGCCCTCTAAGCACTTCATAACAATTTAAAGGGCCTTTACTATTATTCTATACACAGAAATCTAATCGTGTGGTTTATCTATAATAAGGCCCGCAACATTCACTACACCACTTTCCCGTCTCACAATCTCTCTGTACTCTATAGTCTATATGTCAAATGACACAAAACCACAAAATTTTATTTAATTTTGATTAATATCATGTGATTTCTTTTTGTAGTCGTACCTGAAATCCCTTTGTTGATGGGATGGTGACTATGATCATATCCATGTGCACTTGGCTTATTTAACGATTACGTGTCATCTAATCTGCACTTCAAATAACATATTGCAGTCAAAAAGCTTAATTTTGCGGAGCCAAAACAAGAGATACCGTCCTGTTTTTTTCAGGAAGGTTAGAAATGAAGACGACTTGGAACTCCTCACTATTATATGTTACACCTTGGATAGCATTGATTATTCTCTTACGTTTATGAAATGATTAGGAGGATCTAGAGAAGTCCCTATCAAGAGCTTCACATGATCAAAAGCAAATGAATCCTAGTCTTAGGCAAGGAGATATACAGGTTGGTACTTTCTATGATTCATTAGTCTCCAAAATACGGTGCTGAAAAAACGAGTTACCTTTTATTTCTTCACTTTGTTGTGATTATTTTAATAGGTTGCTGTTCTTGAGGATATAATACAAGGGATGAAGGTGAGGAATTCCCCAAAAAATTGACATATATATTGACATAGCAATTCAACTTTGAATGCTTGAAAATGATATTGTATCATTTGTTTTGCAGGATAGTTCGGAGTCGTCATGGGAGGATGTCATTTTCATCCCTCCAGATTATGACGTTTCAACTGATGCAACTCGAAAAAATTGAGCAAATTTTGGTACCTTGAGCTCCTACTTTTTCTTGCTCAATTTATATCACTTTCAAAATCGGAGTTGGTACATTTGTTTGCATCATTTTAGTAGGAATTGTAAGTAATTTTATGTATTATGGAATATGCTATTTCTCTCTCGAGCCAATAAAAAGATAGTAAGCTCGGACGAGCATGTCGTGGTGGTGAAGTATGAGATGTATAATATAGACGATCGTAGATTTGGCGGGATGTTTTTGAAAGATAAGTTGTGATCGAATTTGAATCTAAATCTATGGGGGAGTGAAGTAAAAGGGTGAAGAAGGCTGAATTGTTGCATTTGGTTTTTTTAACTCTCCAATTTCTCAAATTAACCTTATAAAAACAATATTAAAAAAAAATTGAAGTATAAAAATATTTTTTTGGAAAAATCTACTTTATTTGAATATTAAAATCAATATTACAAAAATTATCTTCTTGACTCCTGTGAGACCGTCTCATGTGCGATGGCATTGGTGCACGGTCGATCGTGCGTCGAAACACATACTTATAGCACTAAAAGACATACTTATAGATAAAAATCATATACTTATCTCGACCGTGCCCTGAGACCTGACCGTGCGTTACAGATTGCTCACGCGAGGCACGGTCTGTCCCAGGCACGGTCGTAGGGGAGAAAAAAAAATCACATACTTATAGTGAAAAATCATATACTTATTATTGAAAAAGACATACTTATACACTACACTCGCGCACGGTCGTGTCCTGGGACACGGTCGACCGTGCGCGAGTGCCGTCGCATGTGAGACGGTTGCATATGAGTATTTGTGTAAGTTATATCATCATATTGTCAATTAAAAAACGCAAAAACTCATGTGAGACGGTCTCACGGATTATTTCTGTGAGACGGATTCTTATTACTCATGAATTGAATCCATATCCACAAACTTTCATATGAATTGCTAAGTGTGGGTTATGGGTTAACCTGTCTCATGAAAAAAGATCCGTGAGACGGTCTCACACAAGACTTACTCATTAAAAAAAACACTTATATGAGATCGTTTGATGGATATAATATTATGAGATGAAATCTTACTACCTACGATTTAAACTCACTCTCATTTAATTTATACTACCGTTTTATAACAGTGTTTACAGTGCCTATTTTTTTTTAAATTTGAGTATTTATTTATTTTATTTTATTGAATTACTAGAGTAGGTCTCATATTTTTGTCATTCATGCTATAAATAATTGGAGAATAAGAATAAAGCTTAATATTTAATTTTTCCCTCACTTTAATATGCTTAGCATAATGAAACAGAGGAGTAGAGCTGAATTAAATAAATAAATAAGGTGGGTAGGTTAACTTTTATGAAACATTCAAATCTATTATATATATATATATATATATATATATATATAAAGTATGTTATGCTGCAAGATATATTTATAATGTTTATCATGCTGATTATATTATTTATAAATTAGTTGAATATAATTAAAATAACTAAACATGTCAAGGAATTAGTTAATAAGATATTCATCACAAACTAGTTATAATACTTTATATTGTCACAACTGAAAAAAATTAGTAAGAAATTTGATATGGAATTCTTGGTAACTTATTACTCCAACAAATAAATAGAATGATAAGAATGTATCTTTATTTAATCAATAAAAATAACAATATTTCTCCTTTTTTTTCAAGAGAGTATTATTGCAGTTGTTGTTTTCCACCAACCTTAGTATAACAATTCTTTGTAATTATATATATATATATATATATATATTTAAAAAGAAGATTTTAGAATCACTTTTATTTGAATAATGGATTATTCTTTAGCCTTTGCCTTACTCACATTTTTCAAATGACTATAGCCTCTACTTTTTTGGCTCCAACCACACTTCCTAAAGCTTGACTTGTTTCAACCATCACATATACATTTATTTTGTTGATATAGATTCCTATATTCCTTATTTTTTCTCACTTTTTTTATGGAGTGGGTTGGTCATGTGTATATACTTTATCCAAATCCATTTGGTTTTATTGGGATGCAGGGATTTGAAATGTTTAGTAGATCGTGTTTAAACAGATATATATTTGGAAACCGTTACTTTCATTTTAAATTAATGTTTCAGCTCACTTCGATTTAAGTGGTACAAACCTAGTTCTTCAGATCTCCTAATCCAAATGGAGCCTTGAGTTTCGTTTTAAAGTTCAATTGATCATCAAAGCACATATACTTTAACCAATATAATCTTAATCAATTTAAGAGTTAGAAATCAATTTTTTTAAAAATAATTATTAATTCAAAATATCTAAAACCAAAAGGTTCTTATTAAGTTCCTAGATTATAACTAAAAATTGATGTGTTTGGTTGAAAAATAGCAAAATTATAAAGAACAGTGACATGAATAATCTTGAATTACAATCGTATAAAAATCCACAAATCCAAATAATTACAATAATAAGTTGATATTGAATGGAGGCCATATATATTCCTAGAGCTATCAAAATATGAAGTCCTCATTTCCATTTAATTTTACTCTTGTTTTTCTTTCATTTTTCTAAATACATACTTACAAAATTTAATTATGTCACGCATTGTTTGTGATGAAGCCAAAATATTTGAAAGTTGAATAAAGCACATAATTATGAAGCAAAAATGGGGCCCAATATATGAACATAATATTTATTATTCATCTATCTATTTATATTGGCCCACTTTCCTACTGCACCCTTTATAATAGTTGCTTTCGCCGTTGGTAGCATATTCTTCTTCCATGAGACGAGGCATTTATTATATCATTTATTTTTTGCCTTTTATTTTCTTCCACAAAAGTTCATGCCATATGGTCTCGTAGATGATTTTAATAAGACGAATCCTTAACATTCATGAATTGAATCGATTTTTAAAAGAATGCTATATGAATTGTTAAGTATGTCTCACATAACAAGATTGAAACTAAAAATACAAATAACAGATCAAATAGAACATCAAATACAAATTTCGACCAAATAACTGCTAAAAGTCAATTGTCTTCTTTTACTGCGATTGAAAATACAAATTTAGTAACCAAAAAAACTATCAGATCAAATAGGACGTCAACAAGTGACATTTTATCTACTACAACAATAACAAATTACAAGATAGATAAATAAAACTTGTTAAATATAGATGATTAAAAATCAAAATGTGAAAGATAAATGATTAAAAGTCGAATGAGCAAACTTTAAAGTATTAAAAAAGTTTTTTTCCCCCTTCTATATAGTCTTATACTTTCTCTCAAAGGGTTAGGACTATTTATTACTAGCCATGAAGATCCATTGAGAATAAATTAATTTCTGCAAATAAAAAGTTGAGAAATGTCAACTTCATGACAACTATGGATAGGACACAAACTTACAATACACTATAAACAATTATTATTTAGAAGAAATGACCATGATTAGCCTATTTCTTAAAAAAATAGGAACAAAATAACCCCCACTATATATTTTCACCAATATACCCACCTTTTAAGAAATAAGGTAAAAAGTACCCACTTTTTTCCAAAGTCAAATATGGCCTCTGACACCAATCATCAGGAAAAGAAATTTTTTTTCTCTTTCCTCTGTTACATGGCCACGTGTAGGCTTGATTTTCAAAAGTTTTCGTGTAGGCTTGATTTCAAGAGTTTTCGTGTAGGCTTGATTTTCAAAAGTTTTCGTGTAGGCTTGATTTCAAGAGTTTTCGTGTAGGCTTGATTTTCAAAAGTTTTCGTGTAACCCTATTTTTAGGTGTTACACGAAAACTATTATATAAATCTTATTTGTCCCAGTGGAACTATAGCTTAATTTGCTCATTGTGGTCCTGGGTTTGATTCCCACTGGCAACACTGTGCCCTTTTTTTTTTTGCTGAAAAGGTGGGTCAAAAGCTGAAAAGGTGGGTCAATTCTGAAAATGTGTCAATGTCACACAAGTCAAAAGTGGGTATTTTTGGGCTAAAATTTAGTTTTGTGTTAGATTTGTCCTTCTATTATAATGAGTGTTTTTTTTTTCCATATATATAACAAATAGGGTAGAAATGGCTGATGTCCCTTATTATTTATATCCTTTTGTATTAAAAATTAGGTATATATCTTGGTTATAGTTCACTGAATTTGCACTGTGTTTTTGCTATTATTAGGATATATATATTCGAGTCTTTGCAGTTTGCAGTACAGTTACATTATATATGGGCAGTGGTACTTGTGCTTATCCTATCTTCTCCATTTTGTTGCCATTCAATTATTGTGGATGAATTTAGTTTGGATTATTTGAATTTACGGGTGTAAACGAATAGAATGTTCTGTTAAACACATTAAATACGTGTGGTGTATATATATATATATATTAATTGAATTCAAGAAGTGGTTTCTAAAAAAAATTCGAACTTTTTTAACAATTAGTAAATATATTTGTGAGTTATTTGCAGATGTTTGCCGACATATATTTTTAATTATTAAATAAACAAACACAAGAGAAAACAAAAAACCCTTTTAATTCTACAATTTTCAAGAAAATTTATTTCACAATTCCTATTATTCTCCAAATACACATAAGTTGTGATCCAAACTCATGCATGCACAAATTCTTATCTTTTATGTCACAATCTAATGAAATTGAAATTCAAATGAAATGTGGTGTGTGACAATGAATATATGTGATTAAAAAGGAAAAAGATAGAATATATTTGATGCACATGTTACAATAAGAAATGAAATGAGGGATCCAAACATGGAATAGACAATTTGGAGATTGATTTTGCCAATGCTTTGATCAACCTTATCTCAAAGTAGATGGCCTCTTCCTAAAACAACCAATCATAAGTACCTTCATAATTGAATCATATACTATAATTATACATTTGAGTCTATGATTGTTTTGAGTAGTGGTGAGAGAAATGAGTGGCTATCATATGTGTGAAAATATATAGCAGAGTGACAATAAATATGTTTTCTTTTATTAATCTAAGTGAAAGTAAGATGTGTTTTTAGAAGCTACTATAAATTTCTTTATTTTTTTCTTGAGACAAATGCATTTTATGTCCCATATATTTTTGAAATTATGATAAATGAGAAAAACAACTCAAAGGATGGACTTTTTCAGTTTGCAACTTTTTGTTTTCCGATTATAATCTAGTCTTTCAAAATTTATCCAATTTCTGATTTTCTGATAAAGTGGAGATTGCATGACGAGCACGTGATTTAATTTTTTCACTTTACAACCTAAACTTTGTTGTTTTTATCTAATTGCAACCTAAACTTTCTTTTTCTATCTAATTACAACCTCAAGTTCTGAAATTTATCAAGATGTATCCTAAATTAGTGATTGCAATTTGATTTTTAAAAAAATCATGTGTTGGTTTAGGTTGGAATCGGATAAACTCTAGAATTTTAAGGTCGTAATCGGATAAAAGAAGTTTAGATTGTAAAGTTAAAAAAAGTCAATACTTTAAATTGATTTTTGCATTTAAAAGGAATAAAAGTTAACAAGAGTAGGAAAGTAGAAACTATAGATCAATTTGGCAAAGTTTTCACTTTGTTTAAATACACCAATGAACCAATTGATATGGTTTTAATCAAGATCACCATGGAGCCATTAACTAAATCCATCTATTAGTCTCACTTAAGGATATAAGTGACAAAAGTCGGTGAAATTTCAAAATATTTATGAAATTAAAATCATATTTTATCGCAAAAAACTCACACCAGATAATTTTATGTATATTTTCGTGAGGCAGTATCTTAAAATCTTGGAAGCAAACTCATTCTCACATACTCATATTGGATTGTGGGTCGACTAGATTCGCAAAATAGAAGATAAGACATTCAAATTTCACTACCTATTCAACATAATCCTTAATTAAAGAAAAAAAATTTGAAAGTAAAGTAGCAACGGTATGGTGAAATTATTATTGAAGTGGATAAAACATGAGCATTTGCACCTTTTAACTCAGTGGCTCCTAATTCATTAATACCATTTCTTCAATATAATACATATATATGTCCTTTTTTCTAGCTGGCATCCACTAGATAAAATAAATGTCCTTCAATGTTACATGTTTTATATATAATATATAAACTCATGTTAATTGGATTTTTATGATATTTGATTATAGCATAAAACTTGAGTCCCTTTTGCAATGAATTGTTTTTGTTACAATAGAAATACATACTCCCTTCATTTCATATATCAAGGTTCCAGTTGTATACTTCTGATACCCCATCCACCGTAAACATGTTAATATGTATTCACTGTTGAAGTGTCACATGTCTGGCACATCAATTAATTTCACTTTTCATATGAGCAGAAGATGAGATCATTACACGTCGACGGTGAGCATATTAACAACGGCCATTGTAGACAATTTAGCATTTTCCACGGGCTAGAATTTGATGTCAAAATAAAATCAAGCTTCACAACAAACTTAACATAAAATTTATAGCATTGGAATATTATATATATAGAAAAATAAATGAATACAACTTTGATGAAAACCAAGCAAAGTGACAAAACAAAAGAAGCAGCCAGCTTTCATTACTCAAAGCTGGCACCAGCTTCATTCTCCTACCCATCCTCACTAGTCACAAGTATTCTACTACTTCCATTATGCCCCCACCCACCCCCCACCCCACCCCTCTATATATATATAGACTTTTCTTTGAAATCCCAAATCATTATCACCTTCTTCTACTACTTCTTCACTCATAATAGTGGCATTTGCAAAGTTAATGGGGTTTTTCAACTTAGTAACATTGTTGATTGTGATTAGCATTTGCAAAGTTGCAAATGGTGGCAATTTCTACCAAGATTTTGACCTTACTTGGGGTGGTAATAAGGCCAAGATTTTTGGCAATGGGCAGCTTCTTTCTTTGTCCCTAGACAAAGTCTCTGGCTCCGGATTTCAATCCAAGAAAGAGTATTTGTTTGGGAGGATTGACATGCAGCTCAAGCTCGTCGCCGGCAACTCCGCCGGCACTGTTACTGCATATTACGTACGTTTGGTTTTAGATATATACTCTTCTGATATAGAACTCGACATCTGATTATACACATGATTGATCATATGTCGTGTGTTTGCAGCTGTCTTCTCAAGGGCCGACGCACGATGAGATCGACTTCGAGTTCCTCGGAAACGTGACCGGAGAACCCTACATCCTCCACACCAATGTCTTCACACAAGGCAAAGGAAATAGAGAGCAACAATTCTATCTTTGGTTTGATCCCACCAAGAATTTCCACACTTATTCAATCATATGGAAACAAGAGCACATTGTGTAAGCACATACCTTTTTTTTAGCCCACTTGCATTTTTAACCATTGAAAAAAACACTAAACTCTTACTATTTCAGATTCTTGGTGGACAACACTCCTATTAGGGTGTTCAAGAATGCAGAATCATTGGGTGTAGCATACCCAAAGAACCAGCCAATGAGAATCTACTCCAGCCTCTGGAATGCCGACGACTGGGCAACCAGAGGCGGGTTGGTTAAGGCCGATTGGTCCAAGGCGCCATTCACGGCCTACTACCGCAACTTCAACGTACGAAGCTGCAATGGTGGATCTTGCAATTCAAGATTCTCAAATGGGGCATGGCAAAGCCAAGAGCTTGATGCATACAGTCGAAGAAGGCTTCGATGGGTTCAGAAGAACTTCATGATCTACAACTATTGCTCTGATTATAAACGATTTCCTCAAGGTTTTCCCATAGAGTGTAGACATTGATCAAACTTCTCTTACAATGATTTTCATTGCTTTTCTTTCTTCTTCTAAAAGTTTATGTTCTTATTGTACACATGCTAATAAAATTTATGGTGAATTTCAAGAAATTCAAAGTTGGGATCACAATTTACAATTACTTCCTTATCAAGAACACACACACACACACACATATATGAGAATGTGATGAATACAAGAATTAATAGAACAAGGCTAGTCATCATGGAATGTAGTATATATCTTCCTATAAAAACTTGTCACATATATGTAAATTAGATAAAGAAAAATGCCCATTCTTACAGCATAAAGATGAAGACAATAGGGAGATGCATCAAATTAGAATGAGCATTACCATATACAACCTTGTATGAACAATTCTGCTAGCTTTGCAGAAACAATTCTAATCCGACATCGGAGGGGTACTAGTTCGTTCGTTCTTGAATGTTATCGGCAAAAGTCACCTTTGGCTGAAACACGGCCTGTGGATGATACAATGAGCATAAGAAACTCAAAGATGCATCAAAGAAACGATACGTATGGATACGTATATACATACCGGGATTCTGCAGTGAACGTTAAGATCATAGTTCAACTCATTGAGGCGCTCTTTCGCCATTGTTTCTGCTTCTGTTGCTTTCTTGCATGCTTTTTTGATAAGAACCTAAATGAAAACAGAACTAAGACTCTTTTAATAATGGAATCTTGTTAAGAGGATACACAATGTTCACAAGAATATACTGCAAAAGATTAACTCACCGGATCATGTTGGATGCCAGCAGAATCAGTAGCTTCCATGATGGATTTCTCCAATAAAAGACGAAGGTTTGCTAACTCTTTCATTAACTCAGACGCAACTTCTTCAGCATCATGCATCTGGTTCCTTGAAAACTCAAATGCTCGATCAGCATGAAGACGAAAGGAAGCACAATTCAGACAATTACAGAACCCTCTACAGCCTCTTCGATTTCTCTTTAGTATTCCCTTAGGAGGCCCGTTGTTAGGAGACACCAAAGCATCCCATGCTTTAACTTGGAACGAGTTGTTCTTAGACTTGACCTCTTCAACCGACTCAGTGTTGCTATTATGAAGTTCTAATCCAACATTCAAGCTCATATTTGGTTTCCCAACTGGCCCTGGCACTTCAGAAGCACATTGCTTGGTAGGAATGTCACTGCAATCTTTAGACTCGAGGCATGTTTCTGGCTTTGCAGGACAAGTTTGAATGCTTGGTATTTCCAATGAATTCGGCTCATCAATTGATGAATTTATGGAGGATGGCAGTGGCATTGATGACACCTGAATATTACTAGAATCGGGAGATGAATCTTCTGATGGACATAGAGGAACCTCCGAAGAGAGCGAATTTTGAGCTTTAGTTGAGGCACCTATATAGAGATGTCAATAAACAAGGAAAATATTAACTTGCAAGTATATATCATCTATAGTGAAACCATCTTTGTAGGTTTTGAACAAAGTGCAACTTACACGAATTAACATTCGATATATCCATCAGAAACGGAAGCAATCTTTTGTAACTGAGTGATCTTGAATTCTTGAACAGCCTCAACTGAGAACAAGGATTAAGAACCTAAACAAAGACAAAACATTCAACAAACAAACAGACCCTTTCCAAGAAAGCATGAACGCTGGAAAATATACCGATCTTTTAGTCGAATTAGTGCTGGATTTGCTATTTGGGCTCTGCTTCAAGGCATCTCCATTGCCCTTTCCACTTGCAACCAATGACACCTCCATAGACTCTCCAACTTCTGTTTTGGTGAAAATACCGGGATCAGGAGGCGTAGTTTGGCTGCATTCCTCTTCATCGACACCATTCATATCACTCTCATGACCCTTTGGTTCGATTACATGGACCCTTTCAAGGTCTTGATTCTCCGATGGCCTCGGATCATCGAACACAGAGACTGATCTCACTTCAGAATTCACATCATCTAATCCACATAAACTTCCATTTCCTACTATTTCAATTTTGGAAACACCTAATATTATTTACAAGGTAACATCTATTAGCTTATGAGCATAAAATGCAATACCAAATTCACTACACTATCTTCGAATTCTGTAAATCATTCGTCATTGAAACGAGAAAGGAACGAAATAGCTGAATTAACAACTACTTACTAGAGGAATCATTCACAATGTCCATTAAATAGGAAGCATTCTTCTATAGCTGAAAGAGCTTGAACTCTTGAAAACCTTCCTTCGAAAACACCTATTCAGAGCCTACAAATTGGATCGACATTTTCAATTAGCAAAGGGAAAATCAACAGAAACTCAGATAAATAAAACAAGTTCAATTACCATTTTATTTCTCGAAAGAGGCCCATCAGTTGCCTGATCCTGCAAATTCAGAGCATCCGCCATGACATTTCCTTCATCCCCGCTCGGATCTGAACCCTTACTTTGCTCGTCATCCTCGATTCGAGGAACTGAACTAGCATCCGGCGAGAAGATCCTTTTCATGCGCAGATCTTTAATCGAGGACATCTGAGAAGCTTCGCTGCAATCCATGTCCGGAAAAGCTTCCACTGGTTTATGGCGGCGGATGGGCCCTCTGGGGACCGGGTCAGATCTGGTGAGGCCGGAGCGGTTCCGGTGGAAGAAGATCCGGGTGCGGCTGCGGGTTGCAATGCCCGTAAAGGGGTCAGGATTCGAACTGATTTTCTTTCTCTTGCAGGAAACGATCTTCACCGGTGACAATGGCGCCTCCATGTTCTTGGACCAGCGCTTTCACCCTGAGTTTCGTCAATGGAGCTCAGAAACAATGGTGCTAGGGTCTAGCGAGAGAAAGAGAGGTTTTTATTGGAGGGAAGGTGGGATCTTTAATGGCGGGAAGCTTGAGTGCTCTGTAATGGCGGGAAGATGACGTGGCATTGTTTTGTTTTTTTCCCCTACTTTTCTCATTATTTTTCGATATGTAATTTCCAAATAAATGTTAATAAGAGTTAGTGGGACCGTCTAGGATTTATCATACCCGTAATTGAGTAAAACGGGTCAAGATCACAATCCAGCACAAATCATTGGTCGGATATGAAGTTATCATATCGTCTAATTATGTAAGACGGGTCAAAATCTCAGCCCAGTACAAATCATTGGTGGGATCGGGTCGGTTTATTGGAATCTTTATTCTTTATGTTATAAAATGCTGCACTTTACTGTGTGAGTTTTAAATTTGATGCATTTTACAGTACTAAAAGATCATGATCATATATGTGTCCTAAATCAACGACACGAATTTGTCTGATACCGTAAAATGCATCAGAATATAACTTTACACGGCAAAATGCAACATTTCACAGTTTATAACGTACGAGCTGTAATAATTAGGATGTGGGAAAATATTTTGAAACTTAGAGGGACACAAACTAATACTTTTATAAGTAAAAGTCTTGTAACAAAACATAATAGATATAATAATCTATACATTTTTTTCTTATAGCTCTTCCTTATTTTATAGCAAATAATATAAAAATTTATGAATCTATCTTGTATGAGTGACACTTATGTGCTTCGGAGGTACGATGCCCTGAATTAATCATCATATGGTGTTAAATATATACTCTACATGTATCATGTGTATACTCTTCAGGTATCACATATATACTTTTATATACATATGATACCTGTACAATATATGTTAACACCAAGAAACGTAACACCTATAGAATATACATATAACACCTAAATAACATATATATATATATAACATCTAAATTTGTGCCCCTTTTGAAATCTTGTATATGTGTATAAGTGTCCCAACATAACAAAATATAGAGCAACACTTTACTTCCATTAGCTAGTCTTTGCTAATATTTCATTTAGATTATTCATATATTTGACTTTAAATATAATAATATATATTCATGGAAAAAATAAATTAAAAGACTTCATATCAACTTTTGGCCATGGCTAACTTTTTGGCCCCCAAACTCGAAATATATACCTATCAAGTACTACTCTTATAGGCCCATTTTCAATCTATATCATTTAGCAAGTTTGTTTTTGTTTCAATTTCAGTTTCCTCATTTGTTTAGGCTTTTAATTTAATATTATTTTAGAATCTGAATTCTATTTACCTTTCTTATGTTATATTTCATGATAAAATCTTTCAATTCAAACTCAAGCATAACATTTTAGAAGAAAAGTATAAAAGTCTCAATTATTATTAGGCAAAATATTTTATGCAACTGGTGCATGGATCTAGGATCCATGCACCCGGGTCGACCCGCCCCACGCGCATCTGACGCGCGTTTTTACGCGCCCCAACGCGCTCTCACGCGCCTCCACGTGCCTGGTGGGTGCGCTCAAACTTACCAAGATTCGCTCAGGCAGTCATACCCTCATGTTATGTTAGGGTTACTCTCATGTTATGTTAGGGTTACCTGTGTTACCCTGGTGGGCGCTCAAACCCACCAAGATTCGCTTAGGCAGTCATACCCTCATGTTATGTTAGGGTTACCCTCATGGTATGTTAGGGTTACCCTCATGTTATGTTAGTGTTACCCGTGTTACCCTCACGAGGGTAACACTAACATAACATGAGGGTAACACTAACATAACATGAAGGTAACTCTAACATAACATGAGGGTGGTTTTAAACTAAGGGTATGAAATATGGATATGGGGTCACATTAACATAACGCGAAGGTAACCCTAACATAACGCGAAAGTAACCCTAATATAACGTGAGGGTAACGACCAAAACATGCGAAATAAGTAAAGAGGCATGGGCTGGCCGGCCAGCCCGCGCGCGGCCAGTTGCACGGATCACAGATCCGTGCAACTGGTGCACAGGAGAGTTACTCTTATTATTAAAGGGTTGATTACGTATCATATTTTTCACACTTACATAAACTTTATATAGATGATAGCACACCAACCTTTTCGCTTTCCAATTGCTGACATGAACTCTGAATGATACCTTCATTTGTTAGTTATTTATGAATTCTTTGATTAATTAATTGTTTGTCTTTCATTTCTTTTTCCTTTGCAAACTTAATGGGACGATGATTGGTGTATAAAATTATATGTGACTTGACATACATTTTGAACTTCATATCAGCAACTAGAGCACTAAATAAAGCCCGATCATATCACTACAACAATTTGTTGCAAAAAAAGGTTAATCAATATAGATTAACAATATGTTGTCATATAAAGCAATGAAAAAAAATCTTATTTACGACAACATTGTTATTGCTAATGTGCAAAAGAACTATAAATGAGAAGGCTTTTGCAGTAATAATATATCAACAATTAAAATGTTGTCACAAAATGTTTTTGCGACAGTTATCAATGTTTTTATGACAACATTTTATTAATGTCGCAAATACTTATTTATCTTGTAGTATATATTAGTACTTAGTATCATTCAAATTTGGTGATTTATGACTGGGTTAATTGCTAGAAAAATCGCAATCTATGCTCAAAATTGTTGTAAAATATTATCTCGTGTTGCATCATCTTGTACGAATCAACATAACAAAAACAGAATATGTAACAACAACGAAAACTAAAAAAAGAAGATAAGATTCAAAGAGGTAATTTTATTCATCAACTCAATTCATTCCATTTGAACATAATATATATACAATAATATGAATTTCAAAGGGCATGGAATATAAAGAGTCTATGGAAGTAATGTCCACATTATTATCAATTTATAACACTCCCCCTTGGACATACGACTTGATGTACATGCCTCGTTAAAAACTCGCTAGAAAAAACTAGTGGGAAAAAACTAGACGAGAAAAGAGTACATGACATACAAGTTCTAATATGTTGCACTAGCTGCCTCGTTAAAAACCTTTAACTAAGAAAACCCTGTGGGAAAAAAACTTAGTCAAGGGAAAAAGAGTACAACCACTGGTCTTCAGGACTTAACCTTCAGGGTTAAAAGAGTGAAAATGGTCTTCAAGACCCAACATTTAGGATTATTTTTGAAGTTATCGCTCCCCCTAAAGACAACTGTCTTCTAAGCCTACGCATTCCAACATATTGTACAAAAAATAGACATAGATAGGGTTTTAGTGAACAAATCTGCAAGATTGTCACTAGAGCGTACTTTCTTATAATCATTTCATCACTTTTCTGGAGCTTATGCGATAATAGAAATTGAAGACTATGTGTTTTGTTAAATTTCCTTTAACATAATTTGTTACTCATTTGTGCAACACAAGCTGCATTATCATCATATAATACAGTTGGGGTATATATCAATTCTAAATATACCACAACTTTGATTTAAGATCCCGTGAACCTTGAAGATACCGAAAAATATGTGTCATTCAAATGTCTCCTTGTAGGAGAAACACCAAATAGTAGGTTTACCACAAAATGTAATATCTTAGTTAACACAATTTGTAAGTTAAAGTAATATACCAATTTTACTTAAGTGAGGAACTTCAGGTCTTAATTTATATTCAGTATCTTCTATAAGTTTAAATGAATCATTATCCACTTCAAGGGATTAGACAACCATTAGTTTACTAAGTCAATGAGATATAACTATGTAAAATCTTTCCAAAACCTTCTTTGATTAGATTGATTGGTGTATGAAAATTCCTTCAGGGAGATGCTCGATCTGCAGGCCGAGACAATACTTGGTTTTACTCAATATTTTCATTTCGAATTCAGCTTTTTAAAAGCTTCTTATGCATTCCAATAAGATCAACATACACAGAGATGATCGATACAAAAAAAACCATCAAAAGATTTCTTTATAAACACGCAAGGAAAAAACATTGTTGTTTGTATATCATCTCTTCAGGAGTAATTCATTTATTGTTTTAGGCCATATAATGACCTTTGCAATTTAATGTTATACATATTATATTTTCATCTTTCCTCGTCTGGGGAATTTGTAATCCATCCGGGATTTTCATATAAATATTGATACATATAAATATGCAGTGACAACACCCCTTAACTGCATTTCTAAATTCATAAATGCTGCCAGAGATATTAAGTATGTAGCGGAACGTTATACAATTCATTACAAGAGAATACATTTGATCAAAATCAATATCGGGTCTCTGTAAGAGCCCTTGAGCTACTTATCTCGCTCTATATCTCACCACCTCATTATTCTTATTTCCTTTTCGCACAAATACCTATTTATATCCTACAGGGATAACATCATTAGGGGTACGTATGATAATACAAAAACTTTTCTTTTATTAAGTAAGTCTAGCTCAACCTCAATTGCATATTTCCATCTTACCCAATGTAAGCGCTTCAGGCACTCATTTACTAACTTGGGTTCTGAATCCAGATTATTGTTTAAGATGGAAAAACCAATTGTAGAGGCAAATATATCGTCGACGATAATGATATTTCTATTATAAGTTTCTCCTGTATTAATTAAATTAGTTGCAACTTTGATATTTATGTTAACCAGATTCTCATCATTTCCCAAAATATATTGATCTGGTCATTCCGCAATCCTAGTATTTTCATTACTTTGTGCACGTGCATTGCTACTAGAATTTTTCGTCTTTGGGACGAATATCTTTAAAAGATATTTGGAGTGACTGAATATTTTTGTTAGTTTTTGTTTTCCGTGGATTTTTGATCTTTTAAATTCATAGGCCTTTTACGCTTCAGGCGTAGAATTGCATCACATATATTTGTATAGTAGATATATATGATTTTGTCACTCCTGTATGATCAGTAAACACATTTGACAGATTACTTGCTAAAAACTGCAATATAATTATTTTCTGAACTTCTAGTTCTGATTGACTAGTGCGTGGATCTAAGTATTATAGATTTTCCAAATCCAATAAAATTTCTCGGCATTCTATTAATTATTAACTATTATCTCCCCCTAATGTCGATAATTTTTCTTATCAATGTGCAGTCAGCGAAATGAGTTGAAAAATGGGCTCTAGCCATTTCAAAATGGATGGAAAATCAAATCCAATATAAATACCTAGTTTTCTTTAAGGGCCCATAGAGGTACGCTTAGGTGGTGAAATTGGAACGTACACTGCACATTCAAAAATTCACAGATGGGAAATGTTCGGTTCTCTCCCACACACTAATTATAAAGGGGAATAGTTATGATATGCAGTTGGACGTATTTGAATTAAAGAAGAAGTGTGCAAAATCGCATGACCCTAACATGAAATGAGTAAGTTGGATTTTTGTACTAAAAAGTCTAGCGATTAATTTGATACGTTGATCATTGATTCAACAAAGACCATCTTGAGTGTGGACATATGGAACTAAAAGTTCCACTTTAATTACTAATGATCAACAAAAGCCATCAAATGTTTTCGAAGTGAATTCATTAGCATTATCCATTGTAATGGATTCAATTGGATAATCAAGGAATTGAGCCCAGAGTTCAATAATTTTTGCAATGAATTTTGCGAAAGCATAATCTCAGGTGGATAACAAGCACACATGAGTCCACCAAATGGAGGCATCAATTAAGACCATAAAATATCGAAATGGTCCTAATACTGGATGAATTGGTCCACAAATATCTCCATGGATCCATTCAAGGAAAATAGAAGATTATAATCCAACTTTAGTACGAGAAGGTCGTACTATAAGTTTTCCTTTTGCACAAGCTTCACAAACAAAATCATTTACAGAAGGATTTCTATTGTCCGACATACTATGTCCAATAGAGTTGGATAAAATTTGTTGGTTCATATTTTGTCCTGAATGACCCAACCTTTCATGCCACAATTTAAATGAATTTGGATCATGAAATTTTAAACTAATTGAAATATGGAGATTAGGAGGACGGATGCATGAATAATACAATCCCGATGATAGAGAATGAAGCTTTTCGACAACTTGTTTCCGACACTCTATGTAGTGAGTCATCAAGAAGTACTCTATAATATTCTCATAATTGTCTTAACGAAAAACGTTTATATTGTAGATATGACAACATATCATGATTAATTAAGTTGGTACCTATTGGAGAACTAGTGAAGCTCTTCCAGAGCCTAATATTTGGTTGTAGCAATTTTTCATTTGCTCGTCATTAAGGACAATATATATAATAGCATTATGTACCGATCATAATTTTCTTTTTTTTTTGTCTCCATATACTAAGAATTTAATCGACAATGCTTAATGTAGGCATGCTAGTAAATTTAGAGTATATCATAGAGCATGCATAATATTTCAAAAACAAATCATATACTATCATTCCACTTATATCAATTATGAATTCAACATTCAAAACTAGTACTCATATATCCAAAACTCATCTGTTCCATCTAAATAAGGGCAATAATCCTCATTTTACTTAAATGTAATACTTAATCAATAATATAAAGGATTTAGCATACCCAACACTTCAGTAAATGATGCATATAATGCAAAATATGCAACAGATGGGTAATATGAGTAATTCCATTTGTTTGCTTCACCAATGTCAGAATTTATGTCCATCTCTGCTCACTTTATACAGGAAAACCATTTTAAAAAGTAAGGACTAGTTTTTCCATATGAAATGTGCACGGAAAATCCCAGTGACACATTTAAAATAAGTAGATGGGCATTTAACTATTCTTGTTACACTTTTTCATCATCTACAAGTGTCAACTATAATTAAAGCCAGCAGTAAAAAATAACTCATGATGTCATGTATAACTCACTAGGTGTAAACCAACCGTATACAGTATTCTAGCAGTATTCTAGAACTAGATATAGCAGAAACTGCTCCAAGAATCCACTTCAAATTTGATTAATGATTTATAAGACATTTGATTTGCTTTCTATGTTCCTTTATTTAGTGGGGAATGTTATCACCAAATAATTCACATGTGTAATGGATCATGTCAGTAGAAAAGATATACCACACAAAATTAATTTTCACACGAAAATCAAACTAACACAAATGTTGATGATTAAATATCATAAGAGGCTTGCTACATAGATTCTCACAAAAACAATGATTGAAATATAACTCTCTTGTTATTATAGCAGTCATCTAACATGGAATTTGTGATAAAGGTTAATGTATGGCCAATATACAAATTCATTCCAACAATCAAATGAGTTCATATGTATTTTTCATAATTTTCAGGCTATGTCATCAGTTGTTACCACAAAGATAAATCGGATCGATTTAAGAAAAATACCTGGTAGGAAAGACACGATTCTTTCCTAGGGCACAACTCAGATTCTGGTAGAGAATCGTGCTGATAGCGTGTTGTAAAATATTATCTCGTGTTGCACCACCTTGTACGAATCAACATAACAAAAATAGAATATGTAACAACAATGAAAACTAGAAGAAGAAGATAAGATTCAAAGAGGTAATTTTATTCATCAACTCAATTCATTCCATTTGAACATAATATATATACAATAATATGAATTTCAAAGGGCATGAAATATAAAGAGTCTATGGAAGTAATATCCACATTATTATCAATTTATAACAAAAATGTCATTTTAACCAAAATCTTTACAAAATATTTTTTGAAATGAAAGAAACAAATCATTATCCATATATAATTTATCGCCCAAGTTTTCTTAATCTTTTTTGTCTATTTCCCTTCTCTGCACTCCACTCCACTTCCACAAGCTTATTTTAAAAAATAATTTCGAAAACTGATTGTAGTTGAGAAAACTTCCTAAATATATAAAACTATATCACAAAATAATAAAAAATTAATTTAATTAACAATTTGAATAAATATTATGATTTTTCCGACAATCAAACCTTACTGTAACCATTCAAAACTACTCACTATTAAAATCCACATCAGCTTACTCATGACCCATACTATTCATTTCATATTTTCAAACAATACTTACAAGTTATTCAAATTAGAAAACCCTAATAAAATATATTATTTACCACGAAAATTAAAAAGATTGAGGTCTCGAAGTTCAATAAGATTGTGGCAATGTGTATATATATATGTATGTACGTATGTGTGTGTCTATTATACATGACAACACGATCGAAGAACATCATTCATATTGATTCGACCATTTGATTCTTGTCTCTATGCAATTATTTATTCGTAACCTAAATACAGTTAATTTACAAATTACACAAAAAGCAGTTCATGATGTGCATTTCGATATCTATCATTTTCAAACTATATATATTTAATTAATTTGGTCTACTAATCAAACATGTTGTCTACATATTTTATTAATTTCTCCAAACACAATTTGTTCTTTGCATTTTATGCCCAATCGTCATCTCAAACGTTACATTATGTATTATCCAAATACTACCTCCGTCCCCCTTATCTTTGCCACCCTTGACCGTCACTAATTCTAAGAAAAAACTGTTGACTTTGATGTAATGTGTTATTTTAATGTTTTTGAGTGACAGTTTTGTAATTAATGTGTGCTTTTTGAGTGTAAAGTAAGTAAAATGAAAGAAATTGAGGGGTAAGGTCGTAATTTTTTTGTTGCCATTTTTGGGCTGGCAAAGTTAGTTGGGACAACAAAAAACGGAAAGTAGGCAAAGATAGCAGGGATGGAGGGAGTATTACTTTTACACAAAAACTTTTATGCATCAGGTGCATGGATCCTAGATCCATGCACCCGACCCGACCCGCGCGTGTACGCACTTCCACGCGCGTCTGACGCGCCCTCACGCGCTCCCACGCGCCTGGGCGGATGCGCACCTTTAGGTTACGTTAAGGATACCTTTCAGTTATGTTAAGGATACCTTTAAGTTATGGTAAGGATACCTTTCAGGGATACATTTCAGTTATGTTAAGGATACCTTTAAGTTATGGTAAGGATACCTTTCAGTTATGTTAAAAATACCTTTGAAATCCTGATTCCAGGTTACATGTCATGTTATGTTAAGAATACTTTTTAGTTATGTTAAGCATACCTTTAGGTTATGTTAAGGATACCTTTAGTTATGTTAAGAATACATTTTGGTTATATTAAGCATACCTTTCAGTTATGTTAAGAATATCTTTAAGTGATGTTAAGGATACCTTTGAAATCGTGATTCCAGGTTACATACCATGTTATGTTAAGAATACCTTTTAGTTATGTTAAGCATACCTTTAGGTTATGTTAAGGATACCTTTAATTATTTTAAGAATACCTTTTGATTATATTAAACATACTTTTAGGTATATTAAGGATACCTTTAGGTTATGTTAAGAATACTTTTATGTTATGTTAGAGATACCTTTGTGTACAAAATGTGTAACACAACTACCTTATGGATAAGGTATCTCTAACATAACATAAAAGTATCCTTAACATAACATAAATGTATGCCTGACCTAAATTAAATGTATGAAATTTGGGCACAAAGGTATCCTTAACATAACCTAAAGGTATCTCTATACATTACCTAAAGGTATTCTTAACATAACCTAAAGGTATGTCTAACTTAACGTAAAGGTATGAAATCTGGGCATAATGGTATCATTAAGGTAATCTAAAGGTATTCTTACGCATTACATAAAGGTATTCTTACGCATAACTAAAAGTCATGACTAAAATTGAAAAAAAAACAAGCGCGAAAAAAAAAAAAAAAAAGAAGCGGGTCGGATTACCCGGATCCGACCCGGGTGCATGGATCTAAGATCCATGCACCTGATGCACAAGAGACTTACTCTTACTTTTATGGCTTGCATGAATTTTGCCTGCAAAACCCTATTTTAATTTGTGATTCTATAGCAATTTCGAATCCCAATATTTTGTGTATGGATGCTATCATCAAACTGATTTTTTTGGATCGTGATCCCCCCTCCCCCCTTTTTCTTTCACAAATACTCATATGCAACCATCTCACAGGCGACGACTCTCGTGCACGGTCGATTGTGCCCCAGGACACGACCGTGCGCGACTGCAGTGTATAAGTATGTCTTTTTCAATAGTAAGTATGTGATTTTTCACTATAAGTATGTGATTTTTTTTTCTCGCCCACGACCGTGCCCTGGGACAGACCGTGCCTCCCATGAAAACTAAGAGCAATCTGTGGCGCACGGTCGTGTCCTGGGACACGGTCGAGATAAGTATTTGATTTTTGTCTATAAGTATGTCTTTTTGTGCTATAAGTATGTGTTCTCGCACACGGTCGACCGTGTCCTGGGACACGACCGTGTCCCAGCGCACGACCGTGCGCGAGTGCCGTCGCACATGAGACGGTCTCACAGGAGTCCAGCTGTTTTTCTTTTGGGGTCTTCATTAATCTCTTCTATTATTATATACAAATAGTAGTTTATTCGTATTTAATACTTTCAATATGTGTCATGTATGTGCTTTCGAAAAAAAAAAGTTTAATTGTGATATTTAACTGTTCAAACTTTCAATTTATTTCCATAATTTAAGAATTTGTCTCTCCCATCCAATTTTGACCATTTTGGCTGGAAAATGTTGTCTCAAATTCTCATTGATGGGATGTCAAAATTAAATCGCAATGAGAATTTGACACGTAATATTTTTTTTGGCAAAATTAAAAAAAAAATTTGGTGAAAAGTGTATTGAAATCAAACAGATTCAAAAATGATTTTCACCCTAAAAATAATTATTTTATTTAATACATCTATATACAATATAATATATATTTTCAAATAAGAGATAATCACTCCAACAAAAAAGTTATCACTAACAACATCTGAATTGATGTTAAGTTATTTTCATGAA
Source organism: Scutellaria baicalensis (assembly GCA_005771605.1). Classification (NCBI taxonomy): domain Eukaryota; kingdom Viridiplantae; phylum Streptophyta; class Magnoliopsida; order Lamiales; family Lamiaceae; genus Scutellaria; species Scutellaria baicalensis. The sequence goes on from CM016729.1 coordinate 598,725, forward strand.
ATTCGTCTTGCAAATAGTCTTTTTGCAACAATAATGTTGTTTCCATAGATGAGTTCTTTTTTTTTTAACAACTTATTGTCAGTTTATATAATCAATTATTATGACAATTTATTATCACAAAAAATCTCATCTTAAATATTCATTCCTTTAATTTGAGATAAGATTGTATATATAATTCGTTTTGACATATATTACATACATTACCATATTATTGAAAGAGAGATGTATTTTACAATATTTTGCTTGGCTTGATCCATAACTAATCTTTGTATTTTATATATATTTTTCATAATTATTTCAACACAAAAACTCATGTGAGACGGTCTCACAGATAGTTCCTATGAGACGGATCCTTAAAACTCATGAATTGAATCCATATCCACAAATTTCTATATGAATTGATATGTGTGGGTTATGGGTTGACCCGTCTCACGAAAAAAGATCTGTGAGACGGTCTCACATAAGAACTACTCTTATTTCAATATGTCATTTGCTTGAATTTGAGATTATAAAATTAGATCGCGGTCTTTAAACAACAGATTTTAAAAAGTCAGATTACAATTTCATCGATCTTTGATCCTACTCCTAAGAACAATATTCATCATAAAATTACACATTCCCTCCATTTAAGAATAATGTGATAGATAAACACATACTCCATATCCTCCCTCCACTTCAAAATAAATCTCGTTTTAAAATTTTTATTGGAAACATAATAATGTAATAAAATACTAATTAATGTTCAAATGTAACACAATATTCAAAGGTGAGCAAGTGATAAGGATATGGACTTAACCTGTTCATAAAATGACTAAATTACCCCCCTCACCATCCACATCTCTCCCTATATATATACATATATAGGTTCATCTAAATCCACACAAATTATAACATCTTCAAGCATTCAATATACATCACATTTCTCTCTTTCCATAGGTAATTATATTCTACTTCTCTCTCTCCTAACCCACACATTTTGATAGACCAATGGAAAAGCGCCACGTGCTCCTCATAACATTTCCGGCACAGGGCCACCTCAACCCCTCCCTCCACTTCGCCAAGAGGCTCATCAACATGGGCATCCACGTCACCTTCGCCACCAGCGTCTACGCCCTCCGCCGCATGCCCGCCGCCACCTCCGGCGACCTCTCCGCCAAGGGCCTCACATTCGCCTCATTCTCCGACGGCTACGACGACGGCTTCCGCCTCAGCTCCGGCGACCCCAAGAAGTACATGGTCGAGATTCGAAGCGAGGGCTCCAAGTGCCTGAAAGACA